>CM060696.1:71264489-71674489 GCA_030686995.1 Artemisia argyi
TGGAAATTGGGCATTTAATACATCAACCAACAAATTTGCATTACCATTGCCACTAAAAATTGAAAGAAAATCATGATGAATCATAAATTGTGTTGTTAGCATTTGATTGGTTAAACTTGTCTTTGTCACTTTTTTTTTTTTTGCATCACGATTGCCACCCCCCTAAATGGCATGACTAATTTTATGCCTAATCCACGCAATGTATGACAAGTGGATCATGATGTTTCTCTCTCTTCATAATATCTTTTAATTATTTCAAGTGTGATCATCTAATTATTAGGCATGAAATTGGCATGCCAATCACTACTCTAAGAAAATAACTTCAATAAAGATGACAAATTTTATAAATACATATAATCATAGGTTTTCGTGGATGTTGGATAACATAAATTCCTATCAGAAACTATTTCTCCTAATTAGCTAAAGGTTTTGCTAACTTCTATTCCGTAGGCACGGACTAATCTATTTATAAAAAGAATGTTTTAATTCATTCAAATAAAATCATGTTCAAATGTAGTAAATTTACAAATTCATTTCATTAGTATTTAGTGCATTGTTTGGTTAATTTTCATTAGTTAATTATACAATGAAGAAAAACGATCATTTCAAAGCTTAACTACAAAAGCTATATTTGAGAAAATAAAATTGTACCAACAGGAGAGCCTGATTATAAAATAAAGCCTCTTGATTAGTCAATAAATAATAAAATTAATACCAAATTTTGACAAATGCAAAAATATGCATGGCATGAGAGATCAAATTTTATTTTATTTTATTTTTTATTTTATTATTTTTTTTTTATTATTTTTTTATTTTTTATTTTTTACTTTTAAACTTAAATGTAAACTAACGTTATATTATGATTATTTTATATAATTTTCAATCAAGTCCAAAACTTTAAAATTGCCTAGAGGTGTTGATTGTTTATTAAAAGGCTCTGAATCTAAGTCTAACTCACACATCTGAATCTTAATTTGAGGTGAAAATGTCTAACAATAAATCAAATAATATTGTTTGTTATTTTAAAAGAAAACGCCTGAATATTTATTAGTTCAACTAGAGGCAATAAGATGCCCCTTTCATGTCTGGTTCATTTAGATATTTTTACCTCTGTCTGCCTTTGAAAGAAAAAATAAAAGCAAACCCACTTAACACCTTAAAACTCTAACTGACTAAGAGCTTTCATGTATTAAGAGGCTGTTAAAACTTTTTTAAAGAGAACAAACACCGCCTTAATTCAGTTTTATGAACTTAAGAGTAAAATTTTCAGTTTCCATATTTTTTAGTAAATTTAACAAGTAACCAATTTGCTATATAATCCTTTTAAAAAGAAATGTTGTTGGTTATATAGTATATATTAAAATATGCAAATAAATACATGAAACATGAACTTCAATTGTTTAAATGAACAATGTTTATAATATTTTTATTAAACTAAAGTAAAATTTTATATTAATACCTCGTGTATGTACGTGATTATAACATATATAAACACAATTACACAAATAATCATCAAATTTAACTTACTTCAAAATAATCTGCGTGCATAGAACTTGTATATAATATATACAATTTTCAAAGTAGGCGCTACACTTCAAATTAGAAAATTCTAAAAGTCCCCTACTACAAATACTAGTATAAATTTTAATTCTTACCATTGCTACTATTTTACATTGGAAATTGTGTATTACCAATGAAACAGTAGTTGATACCGCAACTGTTGTTGACAAATTTGTAAATCTGTCGGAAAATTGGTTTTATATGTTGGAGCTAACGTATTTATATTGTCCCTTGATGTGTTTGGGGAGTTGGGATATCTTATTTATGAAAAAAGTTAGAGTGAATTTACAAAAACTGTTTCTGTGGTATGTCTAAATTGGTGGCGTGGTTCTTATTTTTTTTTAAAAGTGCAGACACTATCTTTATGAAAAATCTTTTGTGCGGATATCATCTCTGCTTCAAAATGAAATGACTAAAATGACATTACTTTTAGTGAGACTTAAGTCATTAATTCATTTTAGAGCATTTTAGTCATTTCACTTTAAGCAAAGGACAATATCACAAGCTACATAGACGGCTCATGCACTTTTGAAACATGATATGTACTGCGTATGCAATTTGGACATGCCGTAGAGACGACGATTCTGCAATTTACTCAAAAAGTTATAAGATTTGCCACATAAACATATAATATTCAACTAAGATCTCATAAAAGTGAAAGCAGAAAAAAAGCTATATATAGTTGATAAAAAAATATATAGTGTGTAGCAATGTCATATATCAATAAGATGGATTAATGTGATAGGTTGATCTCCTTATTGCGACACTCAATTAGGAGTTTAGGCCTACTATCAATTTATCATGGGACAGCCAGCACCAAGTGTAGCAATCTGATTATGGTGTAATAAAGCCATAAAGGGACATTTAAAGTTGGATAAATAAGCAAAGAAAAATCACTTTATATGTTTTTTGTGCTACTTGTTTTGTTTCAATTTATATTATCGAATTATTTTGACTTTACATGGTTTACAAACAACTCTTAATTAACCTCAAAGATTGATATGAATACATGCGCGTATACCTGAATCCACATACAAATTTAGTTGCATTATCATGCAAGCAGCGTCTTAAATACATATTAAAAAAAAATAATAATAAATAAATAAATAAAGGATAATTTTGAAAATGTATAGAATTTGTCACAAAATTCTTTAGTACGTGTCGAACTAATTTCATGTTTCCTGTTGTATGTACTAAACTTGCTAAACATCCCATAGGTGTATTAAATGGCCAGATTAACAAGAGATGATGATGTGTCACTAATTAACAAATCACTAATATAATTATTACTTAACCTTTTCTCAAACACACCTGTTCTTCTTTACAAAAGCACACACACAACATATGAATAACACGCATAAAATATTCCTTATCATTTTTCTTCATGTAACAACATTTGGAAACCAATCGAATCTCCCTGTTGTTGTTGGAAACATTCTCAATTTACATGTTTAAATCACCTCTACTCACTCATGAATCAAACATAATAAAATTTTAAATATCAACACAAACACTTCATTGGACCCTTCAAATAGGAAAGTGGTTGAAACACTATGTTTTAATTTGGACACTCCATTGAACAAGTTAAAGCAAGTTATAGTTAAAAGTACAATTATCTAATGCATACAGTGGAGTGTGTTAATAAAAATTGGGAGTGTGCACTTCCCCTCCAAATACCAATAGATCATGCCACTGTCCAAGAACGGAACCAGGACTAATATGATCGGGTGTACAAAAAAAATTGAATACTGATTCTAAAAACATATTTAGATGGACCGAGTGTATTTAAGATAACTTTCGGAAAAATCGATGATTTTTCCAAAAGTTAACATTACATTGAAAAAATCCATAGGGCGCCCGGGCACCTGCAGGAACCCCCTGGCTCCGTCCCTGTTGTAAGAAGGTGAAGTGTTGTGTATCTTATTCATAATATGGAACAATACAAATATAGAGAACAAACCCTAACCAAAGACGCTTGGGCCTTAGCTCATACAAACTAGACTTGGACTCTATCAAACATAGACTAACACTCCCTCGCAGTTCGAGCAGTGAAATCACGAAAGCTCGAACTAGAGTAGTAAACTAGAAAAGAAAAGCAACACATTAATGTAATAAAAGCATAATGTTAGTCGACTCATAACAAAGTCGTACCAACAGTCGATTTTGGTCGACTGGTACCAACGGTCGGCCAAGCTGAGTGGTAACAAAACTGTACTAACAATCGACATTAAGGACTGGTACCAACGGTCAACTTTCATCGACCGATAACAAAGCCATACGAACAATCGACTAACAAAAAACTAAACAACTATTTTTTTTAATAAACACTTCTTATCCCCCACTCATCATCTTCATTCCACTCATTCACCATCATATCCCATGTCCACTCATTTTGTCATTTTCCCAAACTGAACCCAATTTGCTCTTGCTTTCAAAGGCACAAATAAAAGCATCGCTTTATTTCTCATCATCATCATTAACAACAACTAGAAGAAGAATAGTCATTATGTCATCGTCTTATTATAATAAACAACTTGTTGCTGCCAAGAAAGTTGCTTCACTTGCTGCTCGTCGTTGCCAGAATGTGCAAAAAGGACTATTGCAATCTGATGTTCAATCAAAGTCTGATAAAAGTCCCGTGATACCATCTAAATAACCGAAACCATCTAAACAACAATCCAAGATACCAAAAACATACCAAACATAACCAAGACCACACAACCCCCATGAGTTTGTTGGATCTCAACAGTTCTGGTTAGATCTAACCACACAAAAAACACACAGCGGTGAGGTAACAAAAGAAAAAGAAAATATAAACTGGTGGAGATGAAGAGGATTTTAAAGAACTTGAATAAGAAGTGAGACACACAAACTTTGATGTAACAACTGAGTTATCGACCGGTGAACAAGAAACACCAACGATCGACTATCAAGAAGAACTCACGTCAACCGGTTATCAACACAAAGCCAAATATCAACGTAAGGATAAAACCGTGGTGACTGGTTATCACAGAACCAACGGCCAACCACTTAAAGGAAATAGGTGGTGACTGGTTATCACAAAACCAACGGCCAACCACTTAAAAGAAATAGGTGGTGACTAGTTATCACATAACCAACAGCCAACCACTTAAAAGAAACAGTAATTGATGATAAATAGGATAAAAGAAACAAGTAAAGTGGTGGCTAACTATTTTGATGGGGTGGCTAGCGACAGCGGCATATGCTGGTTGATTAGGTCCGATCAGACCCGCTAATAACTTGATATTTGAAAATGAAATATGACATAGTAAAGGGAGCTCTCCGGACCTTTGGCATGTAACCGACAGCCGGAGGCGGCGGCTGAAGAGTTTAGGTTTAGGGTTAGAGATTTTAGGAGCGTATGGTTGATACCATGTAAGAAGGTAAAGTGTTATGTAACACATATAGAGAACAAACCCTAATCAAAGATGCTTGGGCCTTAGCTCATACAAACTAGACTTAGGCTCTATCAAACATAGACTAACACCTGTCACTTTTTCCGACTCTCCATACCAGTGTACCATCGCCTCCGCCATCACCATATCCGACCACCATCGCAGTGCCACCACCTCCACCTTTGATTTCGAGTTCTATTATGGAGTTTTGTGTTAAAGAAGAAGATGGGTGTTGGGCGAAAAGGTTTAAGCATCCAACCTACCAATAATTGCATGTACTAATTATTGGATAATTAGCTAGTCACACATAATCATCTCTTGTTAATCTAGTCATTTAACACACACTATAGGATGTTTAGAAAGTTTAGTACATACAATAAGAAAAATAAAAGTTCGAATTTTGTGACAAGTTCGATACATCTTCAACTAGTTAATAGAACCTGATATAAAAGATGAATTAGAAAAACCAGATGCAAATTAAATTCTTTTTGACAACTAGTGTCAAACCGAAAGAATTAGATCCGAATGTAAAACAGACCTGAGCCTTTAACAATTGTCAGAAATTGCTCTCAAGCCGCCTGGAGCAAGTTAACCGTAGAGATATGACCGGTTAATTATGTATGCAATTAACAAGATCATGCATTCCTGCTTGACTAGCTACCACCATCATGGTATGTTTTAATATACATACTTCTTATAACCCAGTAGTAAGCAATAACATGTCTTTAAACCAAATATAGTTGACCGCCTAAATACAATAGTCAGGTCTATTGTTTTGTACACTACCAACATGTAGCTCCTAAAGGGATATTAACATGGTTTGTACATTAGGTTTTCCACATCACATGTCCATATCGTCAAAGATTTCAGTCATTTCACCATCTTCCTCAGAGTATCCATCCATAGGAAAACCGTCACTCACCAAATTACTGCAACATGCAAATATCAACCTGTGAAATGAACTTCTACATGCAAAATTTTAGAGGTGGAAATTTTGATGCGTTTACTTATAACTAGGTCGATTTGGTTTGTATGTGATCTCATACGGCATGATGTCAACTATAGGATATTGATAAAAAGGAAACAAGCCAAACAATTTTAAAGTTGTTGAAGTTGTCCATATTGAAAATGCATACTGTACAAGCATACTTAAATTGGTTATATAAACATTTAACGTTAAAAACATTGACAAAAATATTTAAAGCCTCTTGTTATAACAATAATTCAAAGTTAAAGACTTAAAAGAGAGAGTCAAGCAATGTTAAAGATAAAAACGTTGCTAGAATAATTAAGGGTCTCTATTGCAACTCTTTTTTAAAATTACTGTAATAAACATGTTGAAGTAAAACCTTGTGAGTGGGCCCCGTCGTTAGGTTTGTCACTCGGTCTTGTAGAATGTCCTACACAAGAATAGCACACGTTAGGCTCGCCTTGGGTTTTATCCCAAGACCAACCTCCGGTGTGAGGATGAGTATGTGGAGAGATGAAGGGTTGGTAATAAATGCTATTAAATGTAGTGTGTGTGTTAGTTGTTCAATCATAAATGAGGTGGGGGTATTTATACTACCCACCTCATTATCTACTCTGTCTTGGGAAGGAGCAAGCCATACCTGGTTGGTGAATGTCAGAGCACGTGGTCGACACGATCCCTAAAATCCTGGGATTGTGTTATGGCATCGGCCTATGCCCGTTTGGGTTTTCTCTTCGGTAACGTTCCGTCCGGCTATGTGTATGTGGGCGGAACGGTTTCTGGACATTCGGCCACATACGCAAACATGTCCCCCCCCCCCAGTATTGGAGCATCAGTTATAACCAGTGCTTCAATTCCGTTGTGCGCCGTTGCGCCGTTGTTCCATTGTCGTTGTGCCGCTGATGTTGCGCGTCTTTGTGTGAAGTCTATTCGCCGCAGCAAAATTACCCTTATGCCCCTTACAGCTGGCTACCACTCAACCTTTGTACTAGCATCAAACGGTTGGGGTTTCGCCACGTGTCAGGGGTGCCATATGATGCGACGTTTCGTGTATCCCCATACCGACTATATATATCGCTTCCTTACTTTACATTTTTACTTTTTACTGTGTTTTTCAACAATTTCCTTTCGGTTGCTTTCTGTTATTTGCAAAGTTATTCCGAGGTGTGTTTCAACATTGTTTTTATTTTTGTTACTTCGTATTATTTTGACCATGGCTGTTAGTGAACCTGGGGAGATGAACGTTCCGGTTGACCCACCTTTGTTGTTAAAAGCCAAACCCCCCCGGTAAGTTTGATATGCACATGCATCCGTCTAGGCTTTCCCAGAGAGACCTAGATGATATGATAGTAGAGTTTGGCCTCCCGTTAAATCTTCATCCCGTACTTCTTCCCCCGGATCTCACCATGAACGAGTTGCCGAGAGATAAAATAGGTGTATATGTTCAGCATATGAGGTTAGGGGGTGTTAGGATACCTTTCTCAGCTTTCCTTTTGAGTGTTATAGACCATTTTAATGTACACTTTTCCCAGTTAGTTCCGTTGGGGGTAAATAGGGTGACGTTGTTATAGTTTGGAAGTTGTACCCACCGTTTCCCTGTTTCGAGTGTTTTACCGGTTGTGTAAGTAGGGACATTGGTTCTCGATTGAACATCGGACAGGTAAACACGCTAAGAAGTGTTTTAGGGAGATATTGACAAGTTTGAAACGGTGGAAAGATTTTTTCTTCCTGATCGACCGAAGAGCCATACCGAACGCTATGCCGTGGAGACATAGGGATTCATAGATATCCGATCGGTTCCCAACTGGTTACTCTCAACGGGATGCCAACAAGCTGGCCCTCCGACCCATTATACTTCCGAAACCTCCAACCAGTCTTCTTTGGGTGTTTGGGCTTACCAACACCTTCCGGATATCGGGCTACAATCTGGTTATAAAGAATGTCGGAGGGGAGGGTAAGAAGGGGTTTTTACTATTTTGCTTATTTCGTTTGAAAGGATTATGCTAATCCTGCTTGTTTTAATTGTGTATTTTCCTTTTACTGTAGTGATCACGATGTCTGAGTACCTAGAGCTTCCGGAACTTGAAGGGTCAGTGGTTAGCAAAGGAGATCCGTTGCCGGAGGGACACGCACATCCGAACAAAACTGCCCAGCCCCTGTCTCCCGAGGTTGCAATCCCTGAGAAGACATATGCTCAACTAACCGTTGAAGCAGCAAATTCCGATGTGGTGGCCGCTCGAGGAGATAAGGAAAGGAAGAAGCAGCAGAACCATCCGGTCAACAAAAAGAGATTCGCAGCTGGGCCGAGTGGACAGCCCAAAAGGAGGAGGAAACTGCAGGTTGACGAAGAGGTTCTTGAGTCCAAAGAGCACACTGTGGATGCCAATCCCCTCAATCAGGCTGAGCCGTCGGTTGAAGCAGAACAAGATAATGAAGGTGGTGGTGAGCAAAATCCTCCGGTCGACAACGTTGAAGAGGAGCATCATTCTTTGGATAAGTCAAAGACTCCACCTGCTGAAGGATTTTAGGAGCATTCTCATGGGACTCCTTCCGATGGTAAGAGGCACATTTCTTGTCGTTTTCTCTGGTTTTACTTAAATGTTTATTTATACTTTTCTTTGTGCAGCCATTCGGAGCATCAAGCTTCCAAATCTCACGTGCGATCCGAAGAGGCGCAGCCCCTGTCTGAAGGTATGTGTTATTATTTTTTATTATTTTTTTTTCTTCTCTTTTTTTTTTCCTGCCGTTACGTTTTTCTTGGAAGCTCATTCTCCACGGTTTTGCTACCTTCAGGCCATACTGATTTGACCGGAGGGTATTTTATCCCTGGGTGGACTTTCAGGGATGATGTTCGTATGAACTCCTTCCGGGCATGCCGAGAGATGATGACACATTTCGCCACCCCCGCCGAAGAGGAAGCACTGGTTGATTTAAACAACAACCAGCTTGTCCGTCAAGCCTACATCAATTCTGGTTCCGGTGTGATTCTTCAGGCAGAAGTGTTGAAGAGATTTAGTCAGCTGAACCGAGATTATCGGGAGTTAGAGGCTACTCATGGGGAGTGTGGTTCTGTTTCTGCTAGGTTGAAAGCCGTTGAAGAGGAGAGGGATGCCCAAATTGCCAAGTTCGACACTTTGCTGAAGGAGTTTCGGGCGTTGGAGGACGATGAGGCAGCAGCCTCCATCCGGGAGAAGGGGTTGATTGATCAACTGGAGGAGATGGAGAAAGAGAAAAATGAGGCGGTCAGCCAATCCGCCTCTCAGGCTTCTAAGATCGAAGAACTTGAGAAAAAGTTGGGGGAGAAATCCTAGGAGGCCGAAAGGTTGACGAAAGAGAACAAGAACCTGGTTGCCCAGTTAGTCACTGCCGAGGTTTTCCGACACAACACTGTGAAGGAATTGATTCCGGCGGCCTTCTGAAGGCTTTTCAAGAGTGATGAATACAAGAAAAGTCTTGGAAGGGTTTACATTTTGTCTAATTCCGGGGGGTTCATAGACGATGTCCGTGCTGAAAGAAAACCGGATGATGCGGAAAAGATTTTGCAGAAGATCAAGAAGCTTAACATGGAGGCATCCAAACTTTGGAAGCCGGAATATCATAAACTTTTTGAAGCTGAATATCCGAATGTTCAGAAGCTTGCGGAGTATTTCCGTCTTCCTCTTGGTGATCTGATGAATCTCATTTCGGAGGAGCCTATTCCGAAGACAGCCCCTACCCCTGCTGTTGTTGGTCCTACTGTTGAACAGGTTGAGAAGGATTGATTAGGGTTTATCCGGGGTGTCTGTACCTCTTTTTTGTGTCCTATTGGGATTATGTAATAAGTAGTTTCGTACATTTGGATTGTGGTTGTACAATCGGATTGTGGTTGTTTATATTTTTGTTTATACATCAATCATTGCTCCGTTCTTACTTATGTTTTTCATTTTTGTACACGTGAGTTTATTGTTTTTGCATTATCCGTTTTCACTTAATTAGGACGGAGTGTTTTTGCACGATCCGTGTAAGCAATTTTGGACGGAGTGTTTTTGCACGATCCGTATAAGTAGTTTGGACGGAGTGTTTTTGCACGATCCGTATAAGTAACTGGACGGAGTGTTTTTGCACGATCCGTGTGAGCAATTTGGACGGAGTGTTTTTGCAAGATCCGTATAAGTAATTGGACGGAGTGTTTTTGCACGATCCGTATAAGTAACTGGACGGAGTGTTTTTGCACGATCTGTATAAGTAATTGGACGGAGTGTTTTTGCACGATCCGTATAAGTAATTAGACGGAGTGTTTTTGCACGATCCGTATAAGTAGTTTGGACGGAGTGTTTTTGCACGATCCGTATAAGTAATTGAACGGAGTGTTTTTGCACGATCCGTATAAGTAACTGGACGGAGTGTTTTTGCACGATCCGTATAAGTAATTGGACGGAGTGTTTTTGCACGATCCGTATAAGTAGTTTGGACGGAGTGTTTTTGCACGATCCGTATAAGTAATTGGACGGAGTGTTTTTGCACGATCCATATAAGTAATTTGGAACCTTTAGGAAAATTTGCTTCCCATAACGTTGGGAAGACGTAGGTTGTCATTGATCTTCCAAACTTTTTTACATGAAACAATTTCGTAAGTTAGTTGCATGCCAAGTCCGACGAATTTCTTTGTCATCCATAGTGGCAAGCTTGTACGAACCATTCTGGTGTGCTTCAACTACCCTGTACGGTCCTTCCCAGTTTGGACCCAATTTCCCCTGGTTCTCGACTCGGCTAGTCTCGTTTCTTCTGTAGACGAAGTCTCCCACCTTAAAAGCCATCGGCTTTACCCTTCGGTTATAATATTGCTCGACCTTTGCTTTGTACTTTGCTTCGCGGATTGCCGCCATTTCACGTCTTTCCTGCAATAGGTCTAAATTTAATCGTTGTTGCTCTTTACTATCCTCCGGATTATAGAGCATGGTCCGGTGGGTAGGCATTCCGATCTCCGCTGGTATTACTGCTTCGCTGCCATATGGCAGGCTAAAAGGGGTGTCCCCGTTACTGGTCTTCATCATTGTTCGGAAAGCCCATAAAACATTTGGCAGCTCGTCTGCCCATCCGGCCCTTTCTCTTCCAAGCCTAGTCTTTATGCCGTGCAACAAGCTCTTGTTCGCTCTTTCAACTAATCTGTTTGCCTGTGGGTGTGCCACAGCGATGTTTATTTGCTTTATCTTTAATTTTTCACACCATCCTTTGAAAGGATCATTGACGAAGTTTGTTCCATTATCTGTAACTATGACCCTGGCAAGCCAAATCGGCATATGATATTATCTCAAACGAACTTCTTCACATCCTTGTCGGTGGTTTTGACTAAATGCTTGGCTTCAATCCATTTCGTAAAGTAGTCCACTGCTACAATCATGTATTTCAATCTCCCCGGTGCTTCCGAAAATGGACCTAACATATCCATTCCCCATTGATAGAAAGGCCAAGGTGTCATTATGGAAATCAGAGTGGTTTTGGGCAACTTTGGGACCGGAGCGTGAATCTGACAGGAATCACATTTCTGGATCTCTTCTCTTGCGTCCTTATGCATTGTCGGCCAGTAGTACCCCTGTCTTATTAACTTGGCTACTACTGACCTGGGAACTGAGTGCATCCCACACATTCCCTCGTGAACCTCTCGAATAATGTAGTTTGCTTGTAGAGGTCCCACACATCGTAGCATTGGGTTTAAGTAGGACTTTTTGAAAAGCACACCATTCTCCATCACGTACTGAGGAATTTTTATTCGTAAAGTCCTTGCATCATTGGGATCCGTCGGCCAGACACCTTCGTCTAAACATCGGATGATAGGGGTCATCCAATTGTCTTCTTCCTCTTCGACTATTGCTCCCACCTGTTTCTCTTTGGTTGATGGTTTCTGCAATACTTTGACCAGTATTTCTTTGGTAAGATGATTGAAAGCTACTGACGCTAACTTGCTCAACACATCGGCTTTGTGATTTTGGGTTCTTGGTATGTTGTAGATTTTGAACTTTTTGAAGCCCCCGATATACTCTTTTGCTTTTGCTAGGTATTGAATCATACTTTCCTTGGTTGCCACGAACTTACCGTTTATTTGGCTTTCCACTAGCTTTGAATCAACTCTTACTTCTAATTCCTCCGCCTTCATTTTCTTAGCAATTCTCAAACTGGCTAAGAGTGCTTCATACTCTGTTTCATTTTTAGTACTTGGGAAGTTGAGACGGAGTGCATACGTATGTTCGACCAAATCAGGTCTGATTAGCACTAATTCCGCCCTGGATCCTTTTTTGCTGGACGCCATCTGTGTATAGAATCCAGTTACCCGGTTTTGAGACGTCCTGTACATCTTCCTCTTAGGATCCTCTTCTTGTCCCCTCCGGTTCGACAGAGATCTCCGAAATGAAGTCCGCGAGAACCTGTCCTTTAATTGTGTTTCTCGGAATATAATCTATATCGTAAGCTCCTAGCTCAACCGAATACTTTGCCATTCGTCTGGACGCTTCGGCTTTGTTGAGAATTTGTTTTATCGGCTGGTCCGTTATGACCTTTATTGGGTAAGCTTCAAAATACCTTCTTAGTCTGCGAGACGCGTGTAGCAGAGATAGGGCCAATTTCTCTACCGGAGCATAATTTCTCTCGGGTTCGTGTAGTGTTCGGCTGACATAGTGGACAGGCAGTTGCCTATCCTCTTTCTCCGTCATTAGACTGCACTAACGGCACCTTTGGCTGCAGCAAGGTATATGTATAGGACTTCCCCTTCCTGGGAGTCGATAATGATGGTAGGTCCAGTATTAACTTCTTGAGTGATTGAAAAGCAGCTTCAGCCTCCTCTGTCCATTTATACTCGTCTTTATTTTCTTTGGTTATGTTTTTTAATGTATCGAAGAATGTGAGTGATCTCTCGGCTGACCGGGAGAGAAACCTATTTAGCGCGGCTAATCTTCCGCTCAGAGATTGCATTTCTTTCAAAGTCCTCGAGGACTGCATTTGTGAAATCGCCTTTGTTTTCTTGGGGTTTGCTCTAATACCTTCGGACGTTATCATGTATCCTAGGAACTTCCCTTCTTCTACACCAAATGAGCACTTCTTGGGATTCAATTTCATGTTGATTCTTCTTAGGTTATTAAAAGTTTTGGCAATATCTGCTAACATCTCTTTTTCCCCTTTACTTTTAATCACCATGTCGTCCACGTAGGCTTCTAAGTTTCTTCCTATTTGTGTCCGGAAAGCTGAATCAACTAGGCGTAGGTTGCCCCCGCGTTTTTTAGTCCGAAGGGCATCTTCGTGTAGCAATAAGTTCCTTGTTCTGTGTAGAACGCCGTCTTTTCTTCATCTTCCTCCGCCATATGTACTTGATGGTATCCTTTGTATGCATCCAAGAAGCATTTGTATTTATATCCCACCACTGACTCTATTTTCCAATCGATCTCAGGGAGAGGGTAATAATCCTTCGGACAGGAAGAATTTAAAATTTTGAAGTCAATGCACATGCGCCAGCTTCCATCACATTTCTTGACTAACACCGGGTTGGAGATCCAAGTAGGATATCTTACCGGCCTGACAATACCGGCTTTCAACCACTCCCCCACTTCCTTTAATATTGCTTGATTCTTTTCAGCTCTTTTCAGCTGAGAGGCTTCTTCTTTTTTGAGTAACCGGAGTGTCCGAAACATTCACGTTCAAGTGATGTTTTATTAACCACCTAGGAACACCGGTCATGTCCGAAGGTTGCCACGCGAACACATCGTTGTTCCTTCTTAAAAGTTCGACAAGGTCCTTTCGGCACTCCGCCGAGAACCCTTTTCCTATAGTGACCAGTTGTTCCGGATATGCCGGGTTCACAAGGACCTCTTCTGTTGGGATTTCTTCTGCGGCTTTCTCCTCTGGCTCTGCTTTTCCTTACGGGTTATCCCATTGGGTTTCTTCTAACTTTCGGCACTTCAGAACTACCGCTGGACGAGCCATTACGGTGGCCACCACTCGTGGTGTGGGAAACTTGATCATGGAGTGGATAGTGGATGGAACGGCTCTAAGTCCCTTTAAGCCCGTCCTTCCTAGTATAACATTGTAGGGTGATGGGGATCGTACAACACAAAATTTCATTATGGTCTTTCGGAACAGACCGTTATCACCGAATTTTACTTCTAGCTCTATTTTTCCCAACGGCCTGTTTGTTTCTCCGGATAAACCAATTAAAGAAGTGCTGGTTTCTTCCAACTTCTCCCTGATGGATGCATCTAGATTGCGGAAACAATGTTCGTACATTACGTTTACAGAAGACCCTTCGTCTACGTATATCCTTCGGACCAGATATCCTTCTATGTCTCCTTCTATGATAAGTGGTTCTTCTGACAGATCGCCCGTTGATATGGATGGGAATACTATAGATACTTTCATCCAATCTTCCTCATGCCCTCGATATTTTCTTTTCTAGATGATGGGTGAGTTCCAGATCATGTTAATCACCTTATTCTTTCCTCTGTCATCTTTTCTCGGGGTATCCCTACTTCCTCCGGCGTCTCTTTGCCTCCAGTCTCTGAGTAGGTGATCGAGCTTCCCAGATTTCAATGCCATTTCTAATTATTTTTTGAGCTGGTGACAATCGTTCGTGAGATGGCCATTCTCACCGTGGTATTCACAGAACCTATCCATGTTTTCTGCTCTCGGTCTGCCAACCATCGGTGGAGGCTGAGGCAGATTCAACTGACGTTCGGTAGCCAAGATTTCTCGAGGGAGTTGGACCAGTGAACCTATATTCGTACGCTCAGCATTGCTCCGAAACGGTTCCTAGCGCTGATAATTATTTCGGCTATTTGTCTCGCCCCGGCTGGGGTTGGTTCGAGGAGAAACATAAGGTTGAAATACATCTCTTCGTCGTTGATCATTCCGGCGATCACCCATGAATTTGTTTCTGAAACCCCCTCTGACTATTCGATCTCCTTTGGGATTAGAGTAACTTCCTCGGCTTGTATCCATTCCTTCTCCTTTGGGCAGTTCCGTCTCCCGGAAGGCTTTTTCAGATCTTATGAAGTCATCCACTCGGGTGAACATCTCGGTCACCGTTCGTGGCACCCTATCTGAGAATTTTTTAGCGAGAGCTGGGCATTTGTGCGCACCCATAAAGGCCGAAATACGCATGATCTTAGGAACTCCACTGATATAGCTTGCTTCGTCCGTCCAACGTTCTTTGAAGTCCGGTAGCGATTCATGTGCCCTTCGGACAATCATAGTAATTTCTGTGCGGTCTCTGGTACATTTCTTTCGTAATGAAAACCGAGTTGAAAATTGCTCCCTTAAACTGTTCCAACTATCGATACTGCCCGGCTCCAATCGTTCAAACCATCCTCCGGCCGCCCCATCCAGAGTTTGTTGGAACATGAGATACCAAGTTGGCATCGGCCATTGTCCTTGGTTGGCCGCTCCGGTGAACCTTGTGAGGTGATCATTCGGATCCGTAGACCCATCATAAAACTTCATGTTCAAAGGAATCACGTAGTTTTCTCCTGCGAACTCGACTATTCGGCGGGTGAATGGAGATCTTAGCACTTCCTTAAAAGGTTTCTTCAGCTCATCATCAGCTTCTGTTATTTTCTCTTTTCCTTTATCTTTGTTACTTTCGTCTCCAAAATCCAGACGTATGGGTTGAACTACCCTTCCCCCTTTGCATTATGTTCCTTAATAAGCTTCGTTAAAGATGCCATCTGGCTGAGGATCATCGCCTGGAGGTCGGATGACTCGTTCTCCGAATCACCTTGATTATTCGTATTGTCGTTGTTGTTATCCCCACTTCCTCCGGCCTGGGGATCAGGCATGTGAAAGGGGGGTGGTCCTGACATTCGGGTTCTTTAGGTAGAATGAATAACGGGTCCCACGGATGGCGCCAATTTGTTGAAGTAAAACCTTGTGAGTGGGCCCCGTCGTTAGGTTTGTCACTCGGTCTTGTAGAATGTCCTACACAAGAATAACACACGTTAGGCTCGCCTTGGGTTTTATCCCAAGACCAACCTCTAGTGTGAGGATGAGTATGTGGAGAGATGAAGGGTTGGTAATAAATGCTATTAAATGTAGTGTGTGTGTGTTAGTTGTTCAATCATAAATGAGGTGGGGGTATTTATACTACCCACCTCATTACCTACTATGTCTTGGGAAGGAGCAAGCCATACCTGGTTGGTGAATGTCAGAGCACGTGGTCGACACGATCCCTAAAATCCTGGGATTGTGTTATGGCATCGGCCTATGCCCGTTTGGGTTTTCTCTTCGGTAACGTTCCGTCTGGCTATGTGTATGTGGGCCGAACGGTTTCTGGACATTCGGCCACATACGCCAACAAAACACAATCATAAAAATGGTTGCCATGCGCTTTACGACTCTCATGGCATTGGCACTGGCATTGGCATGGAGTGAACTAGATTTGCCCCTTGCGATAATGCCATTGAAATAGCCCTAACATTTGTTCATGGAGCGCTTCTTCAATTCGCTGTGGCCACAGCCGTCTCATAAATTTATGAAATTTTTTAGGGCCCTGAACGAAATTAAATAATGGGGCATTTCGATAAGAAATGCTGTATATAAAGTGTCACTATTTATAAGATATAATGCAATTAGTTAACTAAACGTTCTAACATATTACTCATTTATGATATTTTCTCATCTAAATACTTTTTTCTTTGTGATAAATATGCGTACACATGCATATGATTATTAAAGGGACAAATTTTGAGGTCCTTAAAAATTTTGGGGCCCTGTGCAGTCGCTCACCTTGCACACTCTCAAAGCCGGCCCTGGCTGTGGCCCATGGTTGCATCTTGATGGGAGAGAATTGGTTCGGTCAGTCTCACCTAAACCGATCATTCTTGTTTGATACGATTTTTCAAACAACTCTATGGAGTATATGGAACAACAGAAATTGAACAACCTTTGTTTCTACCATAAGCCTCCCCGAAAGGATATCTTAAACGGTGAGATTAAAATCATTTCTCACTTGTGGATTCTAAATAAAAACTAGGAACCTTAATCCATCATGGATCGATTGGATTATTAATGGATTGTACTGTATCTTGTATATTATATCACTTCTCCTCAAGTTCCTTACTAGACACTTATAATGAAATTTCTGCTATTCGGAAAAAAAATAAATAAATAAATAAAAAAAAAAAAAAAAAAAAAAAATAATCTATTAGCCAAGTGACATTCTTTTCTTAATCCATGTAAAATTATTTGCATAATAATAATAATAATAATAATAATAATAATAATAATAATAATAATAATAATAATAATAATAATAATAATAAAAAAGTGATGTTTACAATAATAATAATAATAATAATAATAATAATAATAATATACATTTTAATTCTATATATTTGTACGTTATGGTTATGTCGCTATATAATTACTTAAAAAATATCCTTACTTTCTACGAGGGGATCACTCTAACTAAACTTTGTAAAACTCGTAAAAGACATGACCACTTTATACATTTTAAAATATTCTTTGACGATATGACGACTTTATGCACGAAAATGAAAAATGTTCATGCATATTTGGAAAATCTCGATCACTCAATCATATTTCATTTATTCATCATTTTTGCTACAACACGAATTACACTAGTGAATTCGCGTTAAGGATTGCGATGGTTTGAAGAAAGAGATCGTTGAAGTTGCTGGTGGTGGAAGCCATTGTTGAATGATTAAAGTGGAGCTGGTTGAAATTGATAGGGATATATATAGAGAAGTTGACACTCTGATAAATATAAGAGTTAAGTCCACGGATTGTTATAAACTTTCTAAAATTTTCAATTATAGGTTACGAACTTTATAAAATATCATTATCATTATCCAAACTTTTTTGTACTGAAAAATATTACCTATATATGAACTGATATAAAAAGTATATTACCCATATGTGAACCGAGATAAAAGTACATTACTCATATGAGAACCAAGATAAAAAATACATTACTTATATGATAACTGAAATAAAAGTTTGGATAATGATAATGATATTTTATAAAGTCAGTAACTCTATAACTAAAAATTTTGGAAAGTTTATGGCCAATCCATGGACTTAACCCTAAATATAATTCAAAGTTGATAAGTTAGTACTAGTGATTCAAAACAGAATTAGTTTTTTTTGCTAACCCGGCTAAAACAGAATTCGTTGATTAACTGTTAGGTTTTTGTATAGATAAGAGTGGGGATTGTCTCAAGTTGGAAAACCAACTTGACTCAAGTTGGGGAAGTGTGATCCATTAGATTTGATCTAATGACTCAAAATAAAATAAGTTCTTTTGATTTGAGCCATTGAATCAAATCCAATGGCTCACAAATACCCAACTTGAGTGAAGTAATTGAGAGGATCCTCACCCAAACAACAATTAGCTAGATGTACTAGTTAGTTACTTCCTGTGTGTGTTTAATTCCATAAAAATTTAGCGACAAAAATAGCAAGTTAATGAAAAATCCATGTGTTGGATTAAACCTCCACAAAACTGAAAGCTTACACAGAATAGTTCAAAGAGTTTATAAAAAAGGAGTCTGACATCTAAAGATCACACGATAATCGACAAAATAAAGAAACAATATGCACACGATATATGTAACTAGCTTATAGACCCGTGGTAACCCCACGGGTTTTTAGATGAGATCATGCAAAAAAAAAAATAATAAAAAAAAAAAAAAAAAAAAATGTGTACACAAAGTAAGGAAAAACCACAAAGTAAACAGGATGAATCATTTATTAGAAAGGAATATCAACTAATAAGTCAATGATAGTATAGAGTACAATGTTTGTAACTAAGAATGTAATAAACGGTCATGCACACGTGCTCCAATCTTGATAATGTAGATGAAAAGAAAATCTTGGCGGCCTCGATAAGACAATGAGCATTTGTTGATAACCTAATAAGTATAAGAAGAAAGTGTAAGTAAAACATTTTGTGTGATTCGATAATATATGTAAAATCAAGAAAACAGCATGAATCACATCATATAAATTAACGCCAACAAATATTTGAACGGTGTGTTCGGCATGGATCTAATCACTATACATCAAGCATTGACAACAATTGCTTCTAACCACTTGATTACTTGAGATCGGCTTTCTAATGTTAGTTGTAAATAGATTTTAAAAGTATTTCTTAATACTTTTGAAGGAAATGCAATTTTTCAGTTTTCAAAAACCATGATCGAACCGAACACCGAATACTTAATTTGGTTCGATTTGTTGATACATTTATTTGATAGTAGTTACTATTTAGTTGGTTCTTATATAAGCATCAATATAATAATTTTATTGAGAGTATCACTTCAATTGTTATATTACGAAAGCTTTCACTAAACTATTACAAATAACAGCTTATGGGATTCAAAAGTATCAAGTGTGGTATGTAGTCAAACATTTAGCGAACTGTTTCTTCACATGACAATTGCAGTATCATAGATTATAATATATATACTTTGCCATAAGCAAATGTAAGCCGATACTTTTACACACAAAAGAAAAGTAATGCAATCGATAACGTCATGACACAAAAGAAAGTAACTCATACCATTTTGGGTACGTAAGCCGAAATTTTCCAAAATGATTTATCAAACCCATTCACATGTGGTATCATAAATGAAGTATTAATGAATGATTAACGGTTTGTGAGGTATTTAACGGCCAAGATTTGTTCATTTAATTTTGACGATTAATATAAACTAAATCAAATCAGAACTCACTATAAACCAACAAAAAAGAGAATTGCTATTTGTCTTGATTCAACATTAGCATATTGCATCCTTTTTCTTTTTTTTTTTCTTTTTTTTATTTCTTTTTTTCTTTTTAGAGTAAAATGGATTTCACCCGTGAACTTTTATAAATATTAAAAGAAAAAGCTTTACAATACAAACAGGAATACCATGAGATGGGAATGATAACTAATGACATTAGTCACCCATTTATAATTGCCATATGAAAAATAATTTCAAATGACAACCTGAGACTTATAGATACTTTCGTCCTTTTCTGTAACAATTCGCAATTTCAGGTTAATTACTATTCCTGAAAAATTTTACTATTCATTTTTCCCGAAATTTGATTTTTGTTTCTTGGCCTCGAGTGATAAATCATTTCCATGGCAAATTAAAAGTTTGACACTCGTCAGATCATTTTCGTGAAAGTTATTAAGGAATTACACGGAATTACACGTTTTAGGGTAAAACGTCATTCAAAAATTCTACGCACAACGAAACTCGACCGCGTTAAGTGACCCTGCAACAGAAAAATATTTGACACACTCATGATTTATTTGAGAATTAATCATGACTGTGAAAAACATGACCAAAATAAGCCTCGGCCGTGAAAAACTGGAATTTTCAGTTTTTAAGCGTTTTTACTCAGCCGTAACCTTAGCCTATACCTGCACCGCGTTTCTAAGACAATTTGAGTTTTCAACTTATTAGAAAAAGTCAACATATTTTTCCCTCCTCCTTTGACCAAAAATCATTCCTTGATTTTATAAGTCATTCCTTGATTTTTAGGCTTACGGTTTTATGTCTAAAAGGCATTTAATACCAACCGACACTAGACTGAGCCCAGCCTAAACATTATAAGTCATTTTAAGTTATTAGTATCCTATTAGAAAAGTTACATTTTACTTTTCTCAATTTTACGCAACTTTCGTACGTTTTACGTATTACGCGTTTTAGACCCGTGTTTCCAGTTTTAGCAGGGTTTGAGCAACCCAATAGAACCTACCACTCATTTTATATTTTATTATGGAGTATATTGACATGTTTAACCATACTTTCAAGTTTCATATTTTTAGAATACTCGGTTTTTCGTTTCGTGACTTAACAACTTACGGTTAGCAATTTACGGAGTCAAAACTAGTTACATAAGCTTAGATAATATCATCAAAAGTCCACACTTGCTCCCCAAGCCTTATGAACCACCATATAGGGGGGGGGGGATTCACACTTGTGGCATGATCTCATGACTTTAGCCATTAGATCAATACTTATTTACAACTTGGTCACCAAGTTTAGGTAACTTTCCTAGTTATTTCCTAACCTCGTCTTCATAGTATAAATAGCAAGCTCATGTCTTCCTTTCTTCACCACCAAAACGCCACACTATTAAATCCTAGCACCATGATCCTTTGATCTTAAATATACAAATTACACTACAAAGTTCAAGGTCTTAGTATTCTCTACCTAGTTCTTAAGTTTATTTGGTGATTCCATGGTTGAATTAGGAGCTACACAAGGTTACTAGGGCTGAAGTTAAATGGTTTTCACAAGGGTTAGATCAAGACTAGCAAGGGTTACAAGAGTTGTGGTGAAGGGTTTACAAGCATAGGTTTAGTGTCCTAGTTTCATACTTGACTTCCTTTCTTTAGAAAGCCAAAAGTTGTAAGCCAACCCTATTACACTTTCTTGCTCAATATCATTTTCATGCTTATTATGTGTCTTTCATGCTATATATGGTCTTTGTATTATGTTCATGATGTATAAAAACTAGTAAAACAAGTTATGGTATATATATGTTAACTTATGATATTTAAACAAGTAAACTAGTGACTTTTATGGAGAACCACGACCAAAATAGTACAACTATGATATTGGACACTTACTTACTGTTAAAGAGGACTTAACAAGGAAAACATAGCAATTTGAATCACCCAAAACGAGTACCCGAGTCAAAAGTTATGACCATTTGAAGTTAGCAAAACCAAAACGCCGAAACTGCCGATACCTACTGTTTTGCATTATGCCATTTTGAAAGTCACCCTTCTGTTCCGATTCATCAAAAAGTTAAAATATGAAAGTTGTCCGGAACGACATTTTCGTTCAGGAACAAAGAAGCTCGAGCCCTGAAAACGCTTTCAGAGTGATACTTTTCTCCAAATTCTTAACAGCCCATTTTTAGACCAAAGTCACTATATAATAGTTATGATTTACTAAGACCAAGAGGTCTAATGACCTAAAGCCAAGACCACAACCATGGCTAAAGCCAAGGTTGAGTCTCAAGACCATGGTAACAATGACCAAGGTCACGGCAAAGCCACGGCTAAAGACCATATAACTTTTAAAGATCAAAACTTATATATATGTTATCGAATACTACAATAGTATGGAGCCTCATGTGAGGAGTTCATTAAGTAAGCCGTCGAGATGAGTTGTGGATTTACGAATTAAAGTGTCCTGGCTCCTCGAACGTTTACTCCATGACTTCTGAATTATGTCGGCCCGAACGGTAGTAAGAGATATACAACCTATACATGTTTCATAAACCATTTATATTCAAAGACTTACACTATATACTAAGTACTACATCATGAACATTATGCAAGACATATACAGGAAATTCTTCGTATTCTTAGACGTTAATCCAAACCTAAGTCGCAACGTTCTATTATAGGCTGCTCTTAGTGACTTTCGCGATTCGACTACCACTTTCATTTCACATCACTTAAGCTTAAGGTGAGTCATAGCCCTTACTCTTTTCATACTTGTTTTAAACTCTTTTGGGGAGATACATGCTTAAACTACTTGCTTTCTCTTTTACTAAAGACAATTTTACTCATATGCTATGCTATGCTATACTTTTATACTCTTAAACATGATGTGTAGTTTTATTACGATATGTGCCTTAATGTGTTAAACCTAATCTATGCGCTATATTCTTTAACTACTGTTTAACTCCTGGATGGAGCCGATGGAGAGGTATTGATAGTACTATCGGGCTGACGCCCCCACCATTGCCATATATTCCTGGCCTTGGGTGAATATAATCCAGCTTTGAAGCATTTGTGCTTATTCTTGTCAAGAGGTTCAGTAGGCAGTAATACTTTACATTAAGCGTGCATATATCGTATACACATATATTGAAATCATGATATACTTTAGCAGTGGGTTGTGAACACACAGGTTGCAAGTGTTGTTATGGGCGGGACTTGCAACTGAGTGGATTCACGATGCCTTTGCTGTGCGAATATTCTTTAAAGACTTTTCAACTGTTTTAAGACAAACTCTATGAACTCACCAACCATTGTGTTGACACTTTAGCATGTTTGTCTCAGGTCTGTAAGGTGATAAGCTGTTGCATGGAGCATAGAGTCGCTTGGCATGTTTTGAAGACTTATGATTTTATCTTTACCATTCGATATGTTTTAAAACTCTTATGTATTGTATTATGGAACTCAAGTTTGTAACTCGGAATTTATTAATCGAATGGTAACTTTTCAAAACGTCTCATTTAGAGTTCGTTTTCTATACCTTGTACTTTGTATTATGAAGTAGCACCCCTATGACACAGTCTTCCGCTGCGATATTTTGGGGTGTTACAGATTGGTACCAGAGCCTTGGTTATAAAGAACTAGGTTGCATATACTACCTAGACTATAACTGCTATAAACATTAAGACTCTCCTCTTTATTTTGCCTTACACACACTTCATGCGCATATGCTTATTGCTAATTGTTTGTTTAGGAGAAACCACAGACAATAGTCAAGTCATCAAAAATTTAGAGCTAAGTAATAATTGTTTAATTAACTTAATCTTGTGACAGTTCTTGTTTGATAAGACATAAGATTAAGTTAAATAAAAGTTATTAGTTTCCTATAGAGATTTGATGATTTGTCTTATACTTACTTTATATGATTCTAATACCTAGAAGTGATTCATATGTCGTAGTACGACACTCAAACCTTTCTACAAGCACGACTAGTCCATTTCGTCATATCACCTTCTCTAGATACCCAGACTACGTTACCCTTTCACAACTTAAGAACAGATGATAGAAAGTCTACCCAATTATGTAGTATCAATTGTTGAGATATGTGTGTCTGGTAATATGTATACGTGTGAAAGGAAGCAATTATAATTATGGTGGCCAACATAATTATAAATGCGTCACGACTCACGTAGACATATGTGACCATGCTTACATTAATCAACGATTGACTCAAAATTGACAAGATTTAAGACTAAGTAGTCTAGGAATATCACCTCATATCTGACGTCGACAAAATGTCCCTCCTTGTAGATATCATGGCACCAAAGAGAGTAACTCGTAGCACTAGCCGAAGTGGTGCAACACCAAGAGGTGGAAGAACTGGTGGTCGTGGAGGTAGAGGAGCTACTCACAACACTAGTAACCCTAGTAATGATAGTGGAAGAACTGGTGGACGTGGAGGTAGAGGAGATGCTTACGACACTAGTAACCCTAGTAATGATGGTGGAAATCCAGATGTCTCCACCATTATTGCCCAACAACTACAAAACCTACTTCCCACCATAGTCACACAAGTTGGCAATCACATGAACAATTCGGGAAACCACGGAAGCATAAATGACGCTACAAATGATGGAGGAAGGAATGGTAATAACAACAACAACAACAACAACCATAGGACTGGATGTACGTATAAGGAATTTACGTCATGCAAACCAATTGAGTTTAATGGTAAAGGAGGTGCATTGGCATATACACAATGGGTCGAGAAGATGGAGTCAGTGATCGATATCAGTAACTGTGCAATCCACCAGAGAGTGAAATATTCTGCATGCTTGCTATCAGAAAAGGCATTGACATGGTGGGACATGCAGATTCAAGCAAGGAGTAGAGAAGCAGCTGTAGGCATGACATGGGACGACTTTAAGGGCCTACTGAAGGAAGAGTACTGCCCGGTTAATGAAATGCAAAAACTAGAGGACGAGTTTTGGCATCACTCTATGGTAGGGGCTAGTCATGCAACCTACACAGATCGGTTTCATGAACTAGCTAAACTAGTTCCTCATCTGGTTACCCGTGAATCCAAAAGGATTGAGAGGTACATCTATGGCCTTGTTCCTGAGATCCGTGGATACAATGTTAGTCTACCTCGGGATCGAACATACTATTTGGGTACTAAAGAAGCCCGCAATGCGTAACGGGTACGTACCTTATCCTACCATATTATTCTATTCTAGTTCAAAATCTAGCTTTATTATGCCGCAATTAAGATAAGAGACCTAGACACACTAAACTTCGGGACGAAGTTTCCTTAAGGGGTAGAGACTGTAACAATTCGCAATTTCAGGTTAATTACTATTCCCGGAAAATTTTACTATTCATTTTCCCGAAATACTCCCGAAATCTGATTTTTGTTTCTTGGCCTCGAGTGATAAATCATTTCCATGGCAAATTAAAATTTTGGCACTCGTCAGATCATTTTCGTGAAAGTTATTAAGGAATTACACGGAATTACACGTTTTAGGGTAAAACGTCATTCAAAAATTCTACGCACAACGAAACTCGACCGCGTTAAGTGACCCCGCATAAGAAAAATGTTTGACACACTCATGATTTATTTGAGAATTAATCATGACAGTGAAAAACATGACCAAAATAAGTCTCGGCCGTGAAAAACTGGAATTTTCAGTTTTTAAGCGTTTTTACTCAGCCGTAACCTTAGCCTATACCTGCACCGCGTTTCTAAGATGATTTGAGTTTTCAACTTATTAGAAAAAGTCAACATATTTTTCCCTCCTCCTTTGACCAAAAATCATTCCTTGATTTTATAAGTCATTCCTTGATTTTTAGGCTTACGGTTTTAAGTCTAAAAGACATTTAATACCAACCGACACTAGACTGAGCCCAGCCTAAACATTATAAGTCATTTTAAGTCATTAGTATCCTATTAGAAAAGTTACATTTTACTTTTCTCAATTTTACGCAACTTTCGTACGTTTTACGTATTACGCGTTTTAGACCCGTGTTTCCAGTTTTAGCAGGGTTTGAGCAACCCAATAGAACCTACCACTCATTTTATATTTTATTATGGAGTATATTGACATGTTTAACCATACTTTCAAGTTTCATATTTTTAGGATACCCGGTTTTACGTTTCGTGACTTAACAACTTACGGTTAGCAATTTACGGAGTCAAAACTAGTTACATAAGCTTAGATAATATCATTAAAAGTCCACACTTGCTCCCCAAGCCATATGAACCGCCATATAGTGGGGGGGGGGGATTCACACTTGTGGCATGATCTCATGACTTTAGCCATTAGATCAATACTTATTTACAACTTGGTCACCAAGTTTAGGTAACTTTCCTAGTTATTTCCTAACCTCCTCTTCATAGTATAAATAGCAAGCTCATGTCTTCCTTTCTTCACCACCAAAATGCCACACTATTAAATCCTAGCACCATAATCCTTTGATCTTCAATATACAAATTACACTACAAAGTTCAAGGTCTTAGTATTCTCTACCTAGTTCTTAAGTTTGTTTGGTGATTCCATGGTTGAATTAGGAGCTACACAATGTTACTAGGGCTGAAGTTAAATGGTTTTCACAAGGGTTAGATCAAGGCTAGCAAGGGTTACAAGAGTTGTAGTGAAGGGTTTACAAGCATAAGTTTAGTGTCCTAGTTTCATACTTGACTTCCTTTCTTTAGAAAGCCAAAAGTTGTAAGCAAACCCTATTACACTTTCTTGCTCAATATCATTTTCATGCTTATTATGTGTCTTTCATGCTATATATGGTCTTTGTATTATGTTCATGATGTATAAAAACTAGTAAAACAAGTTATGGTATATATATGTTAACTTATGATATTTAAACAAGTAAACTAGTGACTTTTATGGAGAACCACGACCAAAATAGTACAACTATGATATTGGACACTTACTTACTGTTAAATAGGACTTAACAAGAAAAACATAGCAATTTGAATCACCCAAAACGAGTACCCGAGTCAAAAGTTATGACCATTTGAAGTTAGCAAAACCAAAACGCCGAAACTGCCGATACCTACTGTTTTGCATTCTGCCATTTTGAAAGTCACCCTTCTGTTCCGATTCATCAAAAAGTTAAAATACAAAAGTTGTCCGGAATGACATTTTCGTTCAGGAACAAAGAAGCTCGAGCCCTGAAAACGCTTTCCGAGTGATACTTTTCTCCAAATTCTTAACAGCCCATTTTTAGACCAAAGTCACTATATAATAGTTATGATTTACTAAGACCAATAGGTCTAATGACCTAAAGCCAAGACCACAACCATGGCTAAAGCCAAGGTTGAGTCTCAAGACCATGGTAACAATGACCAAGGTCACGGCAAAGCCACAGCTAAAGACCATATAACTTTTAAAGATCAAAACTTATATATATGTTATCGAATACTACAATAGTAGGGAGCCTCATGTGAGGAGTTCATTAAGTAAGCCGTCGAGATGAGTTGTGGATTTACGAATTAAAGTGTCCTGGCTCCTCGAACGTTTACTCCATGACTTCTGAATTATGTCAGCCCGAACGGTAGTAAGAGATATACAACCTATACATGTTTCATAAACCATTTATATTCAAAGACTTACACTATATACTAAGTACTACATCATGAACATTATGCAAGACATATACAGACAATTCTTCGTATTCTTAGACGTTACTCCAAACCTAAGTCGCAACGTTCTATTATAGGCTGCTCTTAGTGACTTTCGCGATTCGACTACCACTTTCATTTCACATCACTTAAGCTTAAGGTGAGTCATAGCCCCTACTCTTTTCATACTTGTTTTAAACTCTTTTGGGGAGATACATGCTTAAACTACTTGCTTTCTCTTTTACTAAAGACAATTTTACTCATATGCTATGCTATACTTTTATACTCTTAAACATGATGTGTAGTTTTATTACGATATGTGCCTTAATGTGTTAAACCTAATCTATGCGCTATATTCTTTAACTACTGTTTAACTCCTGGATGGAGCCGATGGAGAGGTATTGATAGTACTATCGGGCTGACGCCCCCACCATTGCCATATATTCCTGGCCTTGGGTGAATATAATCCAGCTTTGAAGCATTTGTGCTTATTCTTTGAAGCATTTGTGCTTATTCTTGTCAAGAGGTTCAGTAGGCAGTAATACTTTACATTAAGCGTGCATATATCGTATACACATATATTGAAATCATGATATACTTTAGCAGTGGGTTGTGAACACACAGGTTGCAAGTGTTGTTATGGGCGGGACTTGCAACTGAGTGAATTCACGATGCCTCTTCTGTGCGAATATTCTTTAAAGACTTTTCAACTGTTTTAAGACAAACTCTATGAACTCACCAACCATTGTGTTGACACTTTAGCATGTTTGTCTCAGGTCTGTAAGGTGATAAGCTGTTGCATGGAGCATAGAGTCGCTTGGCATGTTTTCAAGACTTATGCTTTTATCTTTACCATTCGATATGTTTTAAAACTCTTATGTATTGTATTATGGAACTCAAGTTTGTAACTCGGAATTTATTAATCGAATGGTAACTTTTCAAAACGTCTCATTTAGAGTTCGTTTTCTATACCTTGTACTTTGTATTATGAAGTAGCACCCCTATGACACAGTCTTCCGCTGCGATATTTTGGGGGTGTTACATTATCCATGATATAACCGTTAATAAAGAGCTTGATCTTCTTCTAATATCTTTTCCATGATATAACCGTTAATAAAGAGCTGGATCTTCTTCTTCTAATATCTTCTTTGAAATCTTTCATTTATGCACCCATTTAACGAAGGTTGGCATTAGTCATCCATTTATAATTGCCATACGAAAAATAAGACCAAATACAGGCACATTCCATACCCACATAGAATACAACATCATATATGTTCATATTTCAATAAATATTGAAAACAACTCAAAATACCTCTAAACTACATTATATCATAAAACCAAGTTTCAATTATCCAAACATTAGAATATAGTTTAGTACTCCATATTATGGTAATACAGTATAGCGGTGTACCTGAAGACTGGAGTCATACCGAGCTCATACATTTTGGCAAAAATCTTCTTCTGCATTACGAGTTTTTGATCTAGCCAGCTTCGAGGTTCTGGCCCGCTCCATCTGCAATAAATGTAGAAAATATCAAAATTATTATTTAAAATAAATTTTTTAACCAAAAATTCAGTTATGTTGTAGAATTTGAATTGCTATTGGCTTTTGTTCGGTTGGTGCAGTGATGAATGTAAGTCGAATTGTAATTGTAGTACTTGTAAGTTACAATGGTTCCCATTGAGTTGTATTTGGTCTCACTATTCTCAGCCCAGTAAACCACTTCATTTGAACCTGGTGTAACTGAATAAACAATCACTCATTTCCCTTCGTGATCTCCTTGTGTTATGCCAACCTTCATTCAATGAATATGTTGTTACTAATCATATTTCTGAAGTCTTATGTTTAATGATATGGAATTATGGACCATTTCAATCCAAATCCATTGACCATCCCACTTTTCCATTACATCTATAGATAGATACACAAATGTTATATGCATAATATAAAGTTATAAACTAATATCAATCATCATCAACCTATAGTTATAATCTTAGCTATAAAATACATACTATGAACTACAATAAAATCAGCACTGTAGGATAAGTTTTCATTCATTTACACCATTTGTATACACACTTTATTTCACTCACGTCAAACGGGTCATATTGAATCAGGTTTAACCACCAACACTGTGTTACTACGAAACACTGAACCAGATTATCCAAGTATTTAAATGCACATCCAAACAATATCTAACCATGTTCTGTTATACAGTTTTTCCTATCAAATATATAATTACTTTTTTAGCACAATGCCAAAATGATCATACCTCAGCAGACGTGTCATTGTGATCAGAGCTAACAATCTTGATACGACAATTATCAACACTAGTCCCCTCTGAAGCTTAAAACAAATGCTAAACAGTCCTCACACTCCATCTAGTGAATAACCAATTGTCATATAACAAAAGTCGTAATTATAAAGCATAAATAATCATCATCGTAAACAAATACTCCCTGTTTTTGCTTGTGTGAGATATGCCTTAAAAATTAATGGTATTACATTTCTCATTCAGAAGACATTTCACATCTTCACAAAAGCTAGTTAAATGACCAGAAGAAGTACATGCATCAGCTGCCCTGCCACAAAAATTATAAATAGTAGTGTAAAAAGTTTAGAAGTGTAAATTCGTTAAACTTAGATAGACGTTTTATAAAAAAACAGATAGCTTTTTTGGATTTATGCTATGTGAACTTTTCATTTGGAGACCCTATAACATCTTTTTTAACTGAAATGCCTGCATACAAACAAACTATTTTACCGCTATGGGCTTTAGTAGTTATTCAAGTATGAAACTCAATATGAATTATTTGGCTATCCTTGTGATGCATGGGAATTGCACCAGGATTTACCTCTCGAGGGATCTCGAGAAGCTTACAACCCCCACCAGGCAGTGTACCTGATCGTTGTAGTATAGTATAATGACAAGTACCGGGGGATCGATCGTTCAACTCAGGAATAGTATCGCTAGGATTAGAAAGCCTAAAAACTAGGTCTAGAGGTGAGGGATTATTCCTTTTGTATTTTTATATTTTTATAAAAGCAATTAAAATCTCGGGTTTTGGAAGAGTGGGCGGAATTAGTTGCTAGTCAACTAACCCAATAACTAAAGATGCAATCAAAATAAAATGACAAAAAAGTAAATAAAGCTAATTACTAATGTGGTGTTACCAATAAATGGGAAAATTGTGTTTAGTTAGATTTCATTACTCCCTAGATATCTTTTACAGGTTGATAGTTTGTTACAGTTGCGTGGATGACGGGTTATATTCCTTAATACCAATCGTGGGGTGGTGTACGTACTTCCCCAACTCTATAAGCTCCTACCTCACTCCTATGTCGAGCCTGCAAGAAGCTCCTAACATGGGATCACTAGAATTCGCTCATGCATTAAATACAACCATAAAAACCTAGTACACATTGGTTCATGCTTCTTAAGACGTTCAAGCAAGTTACCCTATGGAAGTCTGCCAGTTTTCTTAAGCCTTATCCGTAACAACTATAAACAAGCAATCAACCTATAATCAACATCTAGGTTTCACTACATCTAAGCAAACACACAAGAGATCTAGCCTAGCATGTTAAAATCAAGAAAAGCGTGAGATATATTCAAACAACACATAGACATATTGAATGAATTGAAAGGATACTTATCTTAATTGAACATGAAAGGTTTCAAGGGGTGAAAACCCTTGAAAATACTATAAAATCGTGCTAGGTTTTCTCCAAGTCGTCCCTAAAGTTGTCCTCCCTAATGAATGAAAATTACAAAAGTATATATAGATTTTCCAGTGTGATGGCGTCAAGAAGAAAGTTCTGACGTCGTCAACCCGCCGCCCATAATAAAATCGGATTGCCTAGATCCAAATCTGACAAGAGTAGTTTTCCTCTGGGCCGTCATGAGTAATGGGGCCATGACGGCCTATGGTGACGCCGTCATGCCCTAGTGCAAAAACATTCTGGACCGTCACGGACTCTATCCTCTTCACCTCTTGTTTTCCTCTTGACGCCGTCATGAAGAAGCTTGTGACGCCGTCAGGTACTGTTCCCAGCAAGGAAAATTAAGACTTTGACGTTTTCTTCACTTTTATGCTCCAAAAACGTCCAAAATGCTTCCTTTTCCAGAATTCACTCCAAAAGTACCGAAAATCACAAAAGGAACGATTTAGGGTAATATTTGATCAAATAAATTCAATTATGGGCTTAAATGACCCCCTAAAAACGGATCATTTTTTGCCTCATCATATACCCTTACACTTGAGATTCGCTTGTCCTCAAGCAAATGTGTTTTTATTCTAATCAAAATAAAAATTAGCGGTCATTTAACACTAATATAAAAGTAATTACAAAAAATAATCCTTCCACTAAAGACCAAAGACAAGCACGGAGGTCATACACTAGCACCTCACAAATAGTGTTTAGATACTCACATCTCTCGGGTGTAATAAAGTATATATTATAATATGGAAATGGAAAACATCTCTCACTACCTGTCATAGCAAAATAGATTACCATAGGCTTGGGAAATGATCAAACCTCCACCACATGGCGTAAGCACCTAGGATAAATTATCAAAGAGGTCTTTTAAAGGGTTATAACGTTAGGTGTAGGGATATGGAATACACGGTTTTGTTAGATATAGGTAATCTTTACTGGTGGCGAGTTAATCATCTTGGTTAATTACATGTACAATATGGCGTTGCTAAGCCAAGACTAGACTCAACTTAAGCTAATAAATGAAAAATAATAAAGTTATAAAATAAACATAGAATGAAACGGGATGGTAGTCCGTATGTTTTTTCTCTTTCCTTTTTCTTAATTTTTTCGATTTTTTTTTTTTTCTTTTTTTTGCATACACTTTTACCCTACCATCCAAAATAATACATCATAGGGAACGAACATTCCCCTTACACTTGAATTTTTACATACTTTACAATAAACTAATCTAATGACTCGAATTAAGATAATCAAAACACTTGGAGTACTTTTAAGATTAACGCACATATGGGGGTAACAAATGATGTTCTTCCCCGTTACTCCACAACACGAGTACTTTACCCATGAGTCACAATCGTCCCAAAACAATATGTACAAGGATATGACTCGACTTAGCAACCATGTAATCAATTAGATAATTAACTAAGGGTTTAAACATGTAACAATAATGCACTAAAGATGAGTGCATACACGGAAGGCTAAGGCGATTTGGGTGTACATTTAAGTGGGTTGTAACAAATTCTTCCTTTAAGTAACATGCTTAAAGTTAGAAACGAAAAGATAGGCTCGGAGGGGTGTACTAGGGGTTTCGTGTACTAAAAATGAGTACAACGCTAAGGTGTGGGAAAAATTAGTTGACTTAACTAGCCAAGTAATATGACTTAAATGGTCAAGTAATTATGATACGGATTTAACACAAGGGTGATCCTAATGCCTCTTATCATGTAGTAAATCCTACTACATGAATGTAGTCTCACTAGCGGTCTCGGGATGCATCACTAACGCAAGTTCTAGAATCTAAATGCTACCGGTACACTCATAAGCACTAAAGGTGAATGCTTTTCCTATCAAATCTAAAGGCGAACCTCACATATTTGGGTGAAAATTTTTTCTGAATGGTACGGTTTCGTGCTAGTCATACGACTCCTATCCATGAGACGCTTTCTAAGGCTAAAGTTTCACTCCTAAATGTTGTAAAAAAATTTAAATTTGGCGTTAAAATTACACTAACAAGTATTTCTCATAGTTTTATTACACACCTACCATCAAACAAACAAACTCAAGTGAAAGTGTATCCTATAAGGTATCATCATTTACCCTCCCCTTACACTTTGGATGAACATTGTCCCCAATGTTCAATTAAAGAATGTAAAAGTGAAATAGGTAAAAGAATGAAATCAAATACTCCCCTGATTCGTTCTGTGTGGATAGTGTGGTAACAAGGTTAGATCTTCCTCCAAGAAAATGAACAATCAAAGCTTCCCTTACAGAATATAAATCATCTTCTTGTCATACATAACCTGTTAAACCTAAGAAAACAAACAAGGCAACCTCGCGTAAAATCGGCGGCAATCTATATATACTAACAAATCATAGAAAATAATGTAAGATATAATGCTTGTGGAATGAATGTTTGCAGATTTCCTGGAGTTTATAAAACTAAAGAATTAACAAAAACTCTAAGACTCCGTTAGAAAAACAAAACTAGGTTAATTTCCAGAATTTTACACATGGCGCCGTCAGGAATTAATTCCTGACGCCGTCAGAAGTGATCTGCAGAAATCTTTACGTTAAGCTTCCGGAAAATTTCTAGAAAAACTTATGTCCTACTTCCTGGAAAATCCTGCAAAACATCATCATGACTCGATACAAGCATTTGACTCTAACAAATACGAATATACATGTCCATTTAATATTGTGGAGAATCATGATCAACTTTGTTTCTTAAAAACATATTTGGGGTTTCCCCTTACACTTATCTTTTGCGAAATACCTTTGGATGAAGTTAACACAAAGTCAAATGACAAAATAAAGTATTTTCACCATTTTATTTTTGAAACATGATCTACCAACAATAAAAATAAAGCATGTATACGGAAACAAATAACAATCAAACAATTAAAAATCAAACAAAGCATGGGTTGCCTCCCAAGAAGCGCTTTTCTTTATTTACGAGTCTTGTAGCTAGACTCAAGGTCATGGGCTACTACGTGACCTCATCTCTCGAGATGATGTACCCCATATAATTGCGATCATTACTATCGTGGTGGTGGTGTTTCAATCGATCGATACTCGCAGTCACCTCTCCTCCTCCTTTACTGCTCAGGTTAGCTATCCCATCTTGGCTTATGCCTTCAATTGTGAAAGGCCCATACCACCAGGGACTCGGTTTATCGGGAGGTATTGTTATCTCCAAGTGTCTTAAGAGTACTAGGTCCCCTTTCGTGAATGGTACATGATTCGTCGTTGGTTGACTATGTTCAAAAATCGACATGAACTACGTTGCTTTTGCTTTTGCTTTTGCTTTTGCTTTTGCTTTTGCTTTTGCTTTTGCTTTTGCTTTTGCTTCCTTCATGTTTAGTTTCTTTGTAACTTTTGATTCTTGCCTCCCATACGAGAATCTTTTTCGGAACACGAATAGGTGCTATGTCAATGTTGTTTTTGAGCTTTCTCCCCATCAAGCTTTCTTGTGTTTATCGCGGGGTCATGGGAAAGCTAACATTTCTTTTTCCAGATTTAAGCTCAATTTTCCTATTTTCATACCTAATGACAGCTCTTGTGGTGGTAAGGAATGGTGCCCCAAGGATTATTGGCATGCATCCACCTCCTTTATCATCGATGATCATGAAATCAACGGGATACATGAATCCTGCGACATTGACCAGCACATCTTCTGCGATTCCCAAGGGGTACACATAAGAGAGTCCAGCGAAGGATAGCCTAACACGAGTGGTGGCTGACATTTTTGATGTTAGTTGGGTGTAGATAGTTAGGGGCATAAGATTTACTTCCGATCCTTGGTCGGCGAAAGTATTTAGACATTTCAAATTCCCGATGCTGGCTGGTATCTCAAAGTTCCCACACGCCATCTGCTTAGTAGCTAATTTTTGTACCAGTAGTTTCTCAAATATCGGTCCCCCAGGTAATCTATCATACTCATCTTTTCCCTCTTCCTCCTTCTCTGAACTCTGTTTGGAAGATTTGTTACGCCCGTAACCCTTTATCCAATTTGTTATGGTGTTTTCGTTTATATCATGTTTCAGGTAGTAACTCAAGGATTGGGATTTTGGTGGTTCTTCGGTGGTTTTTTCACTAGGGGTTTCTACATTCTCATTATCCGTGTGGACAATTGTGATGGAATTAACAAACCGGGTAGTGGGGGTGGCGCTTTCATTCCTCAGTAACATCCTTTCAGGGGTTTTCTGGTTTGCATACTCCTCCACTAGGCTCATCATCTCATTCATTTTCTCTTGCATCTCCTCCTTTTGTTTATAAATTGCTTCCTCGAATCTAGCAACCCGCTCAGAATGGGTTGCCATATATTCTCTCATTCGAGCTTCAAATTCCGGGCTAAGTTTTTCAGGAGGAGAATAAGGTGGGGCATAATTTTGAAAGGTCTCAACATTCTCTCTAGAAGGTGACTCTGATAACGGTGTTGAGGTCATTTTCGAGACAGAATTGACAGCAGCCCGTCTAGGACTTAAAGGTCTCTTTTGCCTTTCCTCGAAATAGTCAACCTTTGCCTCAAGTTTGCAAAGGAGTTCATCGGAGATTTGATTAGTCCCTCCAGGTGTCGAGATTGCGTTGATGGCCGCTTTTATAGTGTGATTAAATTCCCATAATTCTTGATTATCGGCGGCAAGTTCGTCAATAATTGCCCAAGATTCCTTGGCGTTCCTATCACGCAATCTACCTCCGGCTGCTCGATCGATGGTACGTTTGGTATGATAGTCGACATGGTCATAGAAGATTTGAACTAATAACCAAAGATTTATACCTTGATGAGGGAATTTTTGGAGTAGACCCTTGAAACGAGCCCATGCTTCATAGAAAGCTTCACCCTGATGTTGTTGGAACATCAAGATATCATTTCTAAGCATAGCAGTTTTCCACGGTGGGAAAAATTGAGCAAGGAAACGAGTGGTGAGATCATCCCATGAGGTGATGGATCCCGCGGGTGAACGTTCAAGCCATTGACTAGCTTGATCACGTAGAGAGAATTGGAATAGGCGTAATCGGGTCGACTCTCTAGTTGTAACATCAAGGTCTATAGAATCTACAATTTTAAGGAAGTCCTTGAGATGTTGATTAGGATCTTCGGAACGAAGTCCATGGAATGCACATCCGCTTTGCACCAACCGGATGGTGTCAGATCACAAGGGAGACACATTGGCTCCTTGAGTGAGCTCAATAGTGTTTCGATAGCCTTGGTGGCTAGGACGGGAATACTCTCCTAAAGTTCGAGGCCTAAGAGGTTGGTTTGCTAGTGGTGGGTTTTGTTGGTGGTTTTGTTGCGGTGGGTTGATGGGTTCAAAGATGTTACCACCTTCCATGATGTCGGATGGTAAAAATTACGAACAAAGGCACGAAGAAATAAGATAGACTAAAGAAAACCTAAAAATAAAAATAAAATCTTACTAGAAAGGAATCTAGAAAGTAGACCTAATAAAAAGAAATCCTAACCTAGACAATAAATATTCCCCGGGCTGCGGCGCCAAAAACTTGATGCGTGGGAATTGCACCAGGCTTTACCTCTCGAGGGATCTCGAGAAGCTTACAACCCCCATCAGGCAGTGTACCTGATCGTTGTAGTATAGTATATTGACAACTACCGGGGGATTGACCGTTCAACTCAGGAATAGTGTCGCTAGGATTAGAAAGCCTAAAAACTAGGTCTAGAGGTGAGGGATGATTCTTTTTGTATTTTTATATTTTTATAAAAGCAATTAAAATCTCGGGTTTTGGAAGAGTGGGCGGAATTAGTTGCTAGTCAACTAACCCAATAACTAAAGATGCAATCAAAATAAAATGACAAAAATGTAAATAAAGCTAATTACTAATGTGGTGTGAACAATAAATGGGAAAATTGTGTTTACTTAGATTTCATTACTCCCTAGATATCTTTTACAGGTTGATAGTTTGTTACAGTTGCGTGGATGACGGGTTATATTCCTTAATACCAATCGTGGGGTGGCGTACGTACTTCCCCAACTCTATAAGCTCCTACTTCACTCCTATGTCGAGCCTGCAAGAAGCTCCTAACATGGGATCACTAGAATTTGCTCATGCATTAAATACAACCATAAAAACCTAGTACGCATTGGTTCATGCTTCTTAAGACGTTCAAGCAAGTTACCCTATGGAAGTCTGCCAATTTTCTTAAGCCTAACATCGAAATCATTCATCCATAACAACTATAAACAAGCAATCAACCTATAATCAACATCTAGGTTTCACTACATCTAAGCAAACACACAAGAGATCTAGCCTAGCATGTTAAAATCAAGACAAGCTTGAGATATATTCAAACAACACATAGACATTTTGAATGAATTAAAATGATACTTATCTTAATTGAACATGAAAGGTTTCAAGGGGTGAAAACCCTTGAAAATACTGATAAAATCGTGCTAGGTTTTCTCCAAGTCGTCCCTAAAATTGTCCTCCCTAATGAATGAAAATTACAAAAGTATATATAGATTTTCCAATGTGACGGCGTCAAGAAGAAAGTTCTAACGCCGTCAACCCACCGCCCATAATAAAATCGGATTGCCTAGATCCAAATCTGACACCGTCAAGAGTAGTTTTCCTCTGGGCCGTCATGAGTAATGGGGCCATGATGGCCTATGGTGACGCCGTCATGCCCTAGTGCAAAAACATTCTGGACCATCATGGACTCTATCCTCTTCACCTCTTGTTTTCCTCTTGACGCCGTCATGAAGAAGCTTGTGACGCCGTCAGGTACTGTTCCCAGCAAGGAAAATTAAGACTTTGTCGTTTTCTTCACTTTTATGCTCCAAAAACGTCCAAAATGCTTCCTTTTCCAGAATTCACTCCAAAAGTACCTAAAATCACAAAAGGAACGATTTAGGGCAATATTTGATCAAATAAATTCAATTCCGGGCTTAAATGACCCCCTAAAAACGGATCATTTTTCGCCTCATCACCTTGATAATTTTGGAGAACCAACCCTGACATTTTCCAGATGTGTACTTCACCAACTTACTAAATCTTAATGGGTCGTGAAAAAAAAATAAAAAACTATCGTCAAAAACTCTTTAGTTTATTTCTTATTTTGTGTGTCAAACAGGATTACATAAAACAGCTCAATATACATCACTGACCTATAACCATCAGGATCAGTGATCCAAAAACTATTAGCAACTTTAGAAGCCTATCAATGACCCATAAACCATAGACTATGACTCCGAGAAATAAAGGATTAAGAAAGTTGCAAGTTATTACCTCCTTGTTTGTTTGTGTCAGGAGCAGCAGTGACAACCTCTCATCATTTAACAGCAAGATTTTAAGAAGATTAGAACTCATTTTTTATCTTGATTAGAAACACAGATGGGCTATACTAAAAATGCTCACTAAAAACAACAAATTTGTGATGAGTAATAGGGTCCTAGAATGGATTAATAGGGTTAACACCATCTCATCAATCACCACGCTAAAAAGTAATACGGTCCTAGAATGGATCAACTGGAAATTACCTGTCTCAAACGCAAGAGCTGCAAGATCTTCTTTGATTTTGGCTCCATGTCATTGATACTAAACATCAAAAAGTATAAAAATAAATTACAATATGACTTTGTCAACATTTCAAAACTAAAGCAGTGCAATGAATTTTAAGATAAAAAATTACGACAAACAATAAGAGTAAGGAGTCATACCCACGGATCCTAATGATGAACAACATCTTAGCTTCAGGGTTGACATAAAACCCACCTTTTAATATCGCCTCACATTTCAACTGAATCAATTCATGTGCATAACAAAATCAACCCACATTAGCTAATACTCAAAACCATAAACCATATTCCAAAAACGGCTAAAAACAATCTGACCTGGGCTTGATACTCCTCAGCTTAGCCCTATTGAAAAGCAACTTCCTGCAAGTAGGCTTTATATCGACCTTATTAGTCACAGCCCATTCCTCACTTATCTTCTGCTTCTTCATAACTAACTCCGGAACCACAGCCACATGCATTTTTCCACACTACATCAACAATTACAATATTAAATCCCACATACCAATTAATCAACAACACGAAACACTGAAATCAAAATTACACCATAAAATTTTTTTAGTCATCACCATTAATCTAACCCTCAATTTATTTCTACATATAACCCCTAATTAATTTCCAAAAATTAAAACAATTAAAAAAGTAATCCTGTATAAGAATAAATCTGAACAAACTAATCACAAAAGTAAATCCACATAACACATGAATTACATTTCCCGTGTTTTATTTGGAAAAAAATTGTATAATATTTAAAAATTAAATCCAAAAGCTGAATACACGTAACAGGCAAATTGTAAAATGTAATTCAGCAATGTGAGTTTCCCTAATTTTTTTCTAGGGTTCTGGTGAAACACATTTAAATTGAACATAATCAATGAAAATATCTTTAAATTGAATCAAAACAGAATAATTGTAATATGGAACTAATAATTCGGAACCCTAAATAAATTATAATTAGATCGTTACTTACCAATTCTTCCATGTTGACAGCATAGAAATCATTGGAAAACTAATGTCAATACCAAAGAGCTTTGTATGTTACTTTGATTCAGCGTTGATGATATGGTTGGATCAAAGATGTAAAGACCAAATCGGAGGTTATTTTTGGATGAGTTTTTGAATGCATTGACATTAAATGAGGATTCGAAACTGCCGATTTAATGATTTTGAATGCATTGACATTGATTGTTTGAATTGACATTAATTAGTGATTTGTAACAGGTTTTTGATTTGTGAGAAAACCGTATTGAAGAAGTTTTATTGTGTAGGTGAAGTAGGCTTGTACTCTCCAAAAATATCTATGCCCTCTCCATCGAGACACGCCAGCATCATAATTGCAAAGGCTGCTTTAATGGGTGGTACAAAACTCTATTTTATTAGAATACATAGATAGATATCCTAGGCAAATCTTACATCGACAAAGGCCTGGAGAGATGCTGGGTATAAAATAAAATAAAATAAACTTAAAAAAAAAAAAAAAAAAAAAAAAAAAAAAAAAAAAAAAAAAAAACATTCGCCTTATCAAACACAATACGTTTTGTGGTTTACTGCGAGCGAAGTTCTTAGGAACTGTGCAGTTAAGCGTGCTCATGTGCTCATGTGATAGTAGCACCGGTATGGGTGACCTACCGGGAAATCTCACATGAGGGCTATAAAAGCAAGGGCCATACAAGTAAAGCCGTGAGACTGCGCGCAAAGCGGACAATATTATAGTCAGGTAAGGAGGGATGTTACAATATACCCTCGAACCCCCTTTATTAATAACAAATACAGTAAAGGCTTACATCTAGACAAGAGGAATGCTAAAAACTAGCATCCCTCCTCTCATCTATTTATAGAGATTGGGGTGGGGGGTGCGGGGGCATAACCCCAACTGACCCCTTCAGGAACAACTAGTATATGGCCTTTACTTGACTTCTAAGGCAAGTAAACGAGTCTTAGTTCAAGTCTATATTACAACGTACACTTAAACCCCTAACCTATGCTTAAATTTACTCCTAATATCCTACAATTTCCACCTTAGGAGTAACACTTAAACATAACCGATACTCGAGATCTTTTCTTCGTATTGGAACCTTGAAGAAGGGACCGCCTTGTCGACCAGGCATTGTACTTCAATAATTTTCCAAGATTAGCTTTCTTAGATTTCTTCACTTCCTTTGTTTCAACAGCATTACCCTCTACACCCTCTTGACCAGGTACTCCAGTTAGTATAATGTCTACACTCACCTTTATACCAAGATGTACCTTTTTCTGCTCATTTACCAAGCAATCTCTGTTTGTTTTTTTCTTCAAGTTGCTTTTCATCCAACTGTCTTTGAGCCACTACATTATCATCGTTACTATCCTGAACAACTTTAGCTTCACAATTTTTCCTGAGCTCCCTGCAGTTCCACCTGTTTTTCAACTTGTACTCCACGAATTCCGGTTTTAACATCAGGACCAAGTTGTTTGAACCCAAATTGTTTATTTCTAAGTTGCTTGAATCCAACTTGTTTTAAATATCCGTGTTTGTGTACACCAAAAGTCATCACTTTTGCTTTCGTAGTATACACATAGTTCTTCTCCTAATCCTAGTCATCATAACCCGACAACCTTTGATTACCTTGACTCCACCCATTTGCATCTTCACAATGCAACCCTCTTTTTCAAAAGTACCCAATGAAATCAAGCTCATACTTAACCTCGAACATACCTGACATATTTCGGTATAAAGCTTGAACCATCATGCAACTGTATATTCACTTTCCATCTCCTTCTAATAGTTGATAGTTCATGTCCTGTTATGATAAGACCCAATTACCAATTCAGTCATCTCATCATTTTCGACTACCACCAAGGCTTCTCCAAATTAGGCGTTACCCTCATCATCAGAAGAATCAGAATCCTGATCATGCTTACCCTTTAATGAAAAATCCATGCATAACAACTTCAAAATGATACACCTTTAATTTACAGCCTGCAAATATGGCGTATCAAATTTTGCTAAATCTTTTTTCTTTTTATTAGTATTGTGGGGAAGAAGAGGTGAGATTATATAAACCTCATTAATAGAGTTGATCATTGTCTTGAGCCAAGGTGACCGCAGTCTAGTATTGTAGGAAGAAGAGAGTGAGATTATGGATTAAGATATTCTCGAGTTTCATTTAAACATGATAAGTAATGTTAGTGTTATTTTGAGTAAGATTTTAAATTTAAGTAAAATAAAAATGGCATATTAAAGGGCTCACATATTTTTCCTTTCTCACAACAACACAAACATGACCCGTCATGTTCATATTAAACTTAAGAGGATCTCAATAAGTGAGATAATGAACCGACACTCAAAGAAGACTATTATCATAGGTCAGTCCCAAGTCTAACAAATCTGATTATTGTGTAAAAAAAGTTGTTTAGGCATACAAAGTAAAACAAGCACAAGAGTTTGTTTTTTTACTTATTCTATTTCTGCCTTCTATTATCATATCATTTCCACTTTTATTGTTTATAAACCAACTCCTAACATGCGTTTATACACACCTTTTCGTTGAAAAGTCCAGTTGCATATCATGCAAGAACGTATGTTGGACACATTAAAGAAAGCCACACTCAAAAGACCCAACACAAGATAAGGAATTAGAAGCACCAAATGCAGATCAGATGACCTTTGATATCAAGTTTCAAACAACAATATAAAAGAATCAAACCAAATGGACGAACAAACTCGAGCATTTAAAATTGAATTAAAATTGCTCTTAAGCCTGGAGCAAGTTAACCATAGACAAATGGCTAACTGAGGAAGCAACAAGATCATGCATTCCTACTCAACTAGCTACACAATCAAGGTACGTTTCGATATACATACTTCTTATAACCTACTAGCAAGCAATAACAAGTCTTTAAACCAAATCTGGTTAAACGCCTAAATACAATAGTCAGGTCTCTATTGTTTTGTACACTACCAACATTTAGCACCTAGAGGGATATTAACATGGTATGTACATTAAGTTTTACACATCACATGTCCATATCGTCAAAGATTTCACCGTCTTCCTCATAGTATCCATCCATAGGAAACCCGTCGGTCACCAAATTGCTGCAACAAATATCAACTTATGAAATGAACCTCAACATGCAAAATTTTAGAGGTAGAAATTTTGACGCATTTACTTATAACTAGGTTGACTTGGTTTGTATGTGATCTCGTACGGATTGACCGAGTCAACTTAAAATTTTAGTTAAAAAATAGGCCAAACCAGTCCACGGTTGAAGTCTCTCATAATGAAAATGCATACCACCACCACTTAAATTGTTTATTACTAGTAATAACTAGTTTTGCAACCCGCGCGTTGCTGCGGAATTGATGTATAACACGAAGGACCATTTATGTAAATTATGTGAGGACTAAATTTGCAATGAACCGCTGAGATGAAGGACAAAGTGCATACAATTTTTTTTAAATGTTAAAGATAACGGTCGTTAGTTAACAGCCGTTAAATAACAAATGACCGTTAGTACTGTACAAATATGACTGACTTTACAATTGATGTATAACATGAAGGACCATTTATGTAAATTATGCGAGGACTAAATTTGCAATGAACCGCTGAGATGAAGGACAAAGTGTGTACAATTTTTTTTAAATGTTCAAGATAACGGTCGTTAATTAACAACCGTTAAATAATTATCGACCGTTAGTACTGTGAAAAAAAAAAAAAAAAAAAAAAAGTTACTGTACCGTCCACTGTAGCAAGCACTTTAGCTGCTACAGTAACCTCTTATCCTTTAGTATATATATAATTTAGACATACCATTGTAATAATATAGTTCTTGTGTGTTCGTAAATACAGACGATTACCCGCGAATAGCGAGGACGGTGTATAATAGCGTCAATTTGTGTGTGAGCATTTATTTGTGGAGAAAGTGAGTGGAGAAAGTTTGTATGTTAAATTATAATTAACTATTCAAATAAAATAATTAATAGATCGCATTATCTTTTATGAATAATGGTATTTTGGTAAAACAACATTTCTCATTTTTTAAGTTTAAGGAATTGTTTCTCTTTATATGTAGTAAAGATACCCAACCAGGCCTCGGCTCACTTGGTTGTGCCACCTTTATTATAATTTACAGAAACGGGTTTAAATTTACCTTAAACAGCTGAAACGGAAGCTCACAACGCGCTTAAGCTTCCTATTGTAGAAGAAGAAATTGTATGACCACCTGGGAGAACACAGATTTCAGATGTTGTGGCAGCAGGTAAACAAGACACTGGTTGAAAACAACAAAATTCTCTTACAAAGCTCCTTTTTCTATGAACGGATCAGCATCAGAGTTTGGGTCATAGCTATAGACTTCACATTCGGCTAGGTTGATAACCTGAATTTCGCAGAAAGATCAATACTGAGGCTCGTGAAACCAAGGATAAAGGAAGGTTTTAGATTTCTTTACCTCATCTAGGGTTTTGTATAAGGTTTCAAGTAAGGAACCATCTTCATTTGCCTCCGCCCATATCTGTAAAACCACAAGTTAAAGTGAATACCAAACACTCAACAAAAACATAATGTACAACACTTTAGGTGAAAGAGTACTCGGTACAATGGAAATACCTTAGATGCATCAAACATGTAGCTATCAAAAATTTGCTTAAAACCTTCCCAAGTTTCCTCTGTGAAAAACTGGTGAGCTTTCACTGCACTGATAGACCAACGTGTTGACAGTATTATGGACCATCAAACAGCACACAAACCCCAGAGCAATAACATTAAAAAGTTCAAAAAGTAAAATAAACCTGTATATACCAATACAGGTGACACTAGCTAAATCTAGTTTTATAAGCTATGTTTCTTCCTGAGACACAATTTCGTATAAACTACTCAAGAGCAAACAGAACCCAATGTAAAAATGAATGAGCAAGTAATACTAATAACAAAAACCATTTCCAACGTCAAGTTTAATAAATCCAGAGGATCAGTACATCAGAACTTTAAACAAACACAGGTTACTCTGATAGTGTTACATTAATTGCTTTTTAGATTATTTCAAGGATATCATTGATGTTTCGAAAGAAGCCACATTAACTACAATTAGCATAGTTAAAGATAGCTCAACTTCAATCACGTGTTATGATGTTTTGGGAAATGGAGAGAATTGAACTCTCAGCTCCATCAGAGCAACAGTTCAAAACTGTCTGTCAAACCACTTGACAACACTCCCAGTTCTATTAAAGAAGGATTATGTAGCGGGTTGCCATGTCGCCCGTAAGCTGACAGTGTCATTACCCATAATCCTCTTTAGACCATTATTTCTTTAATATAAACAGTAAAGTTACCTGAAGTCATAGTCTGGGTACATGTGAGATAATGTAAGAATCAGATAGATCAACATCTTTCGGCTGGAATAAACATTAAACAAACCTAAATCAGACTCAATGTCAGTGGACTTACACTTATGTCAATCTAAGTCGCATCATCACCTGGATCTACTAGAAAGATAGTCAACCGGAGAGGAGTCCTCAACATCAGGGGAGTTTCCAAGAAAATCAAGAATCTGAATCACCACACAATTGCAACAGAAATTCAAATATTAATTGGGACAAAACCGTGTGTGCAAAAAAAAAAAAGCCAGAAGAGCAACTCGCCGAGAAAGATATACATGAAATGTATATACCAATGACTGATAGAATCCATTATTTAACTTTCTGTATTTCATAATTATAGTTAAAACTTAAAAGTATCTACATGTTACTCCAGAAATGGTACCTCATTTTCCAAACTCAGAGACAACCTCTTGTCAGTTCCTGTATGCTTGCCTAAAAAAGTAAAAAATAAATTTTCTGAATTAAGTTGCTGAACTTAACAACTATCACACTGCACAAATTCTACTTACATGAGTATGCTTCAATGCATCCCTTGATAGTACGCTCGCCAAGATTTAGGTCATCTAGAAATGCATTTATTCTGTGCAAGACAAAGTTAAATACTACTTTAATCGCTACTATCTTTTAAATTTTTAATAGAGATCCAAATATATGAGAGCTTAAATGATGAGATACCGGTCAAAAGGGGTGTATTCCAAATACTTCATGATGGTTAACGATGCTTATACAATTAGTACACCTTCAAAGCTCTTTGGACTACAAGAGGGAAAAAAGAAGACAAGTACAAATTATAATCAGGCAAAGCTCTCCTTAAGCCACAACAAAAACAGTAAATTAGAGTATTGGACTACATAGCTCTTAATAAACAAGAACAGCATACCTACACATAGATTTCTATATGGATAATTTCCCGTTAGATAAAACTAGGAGCTCCTACTGATCTTAATGAATTCTCATTGAAAATTATACACCACTTAACGTACACAAATTACACGCATAAAATAATTATCTTTGCGTTAGCAGCTCAATGAATTAGTGTGACAAGAATATAAGCTAAAAACAAATAAGCCGCCAATATTCAATTCTACTACTCTCACAAACACACAGTATCTCATTCGCTTCTTCTTTTGTACACAGCAGTCAATTACTCCATCACTTAGGAAAATTTACCAACACATTCCAAATTCCACTAATACAAACAATACACATCTATTATGAACTAATTCTTATCATCAATTCCGGACAATAATAACATACCGCACTACTATGATCCTAATATCCTACAAAGTACAAATACATATCCAATTATATACATCTTCCGCACAATCAGACGACCTTAGAACGAAACGCCTAAAGGATTCTAATGTTCCTTCAACATAACTAACTTTCTACAGCTATAACTTACACGCCTAACAGTTTTCACATCAATTTAGTGCAATATCATCCACATATCAATTATCTAAACTTTTATCTCAAATGCATATAATATTCTACACTTTAACATTAGATCTAACACAACTACTGTTTTTCTTAAACTGCGTGTGACGAAGGGAGGATAATAATATTATTATACTCCACCTAATAACAGTTAAAGCTAACAGATCTAAATACACAATTAAACAAATTAATCCGATATAACATCAATAGATTTAATAAAATTATAAACAGTAATTAAATGATAGAGTAAAAGATTTAATTGTTGAATTTAAAGGTACCTGATGAATAATTTTGAGAAAGTTAGATAGTTGTGATTTCAAAGAATGAATGGAATTTAAAATGTGTTGTACAGTTTTGAAGATAAGAACAAAAGATGGGTAGGACACGTGGCGAGTGGTGTGAAGATGGTTGGTGAATCGGACGGCAGAGAATGTTGATGAGGTGTCATTGTTGGAGAGATATTCCTTTCAAATTCGTCGGCATATGCTGTTATATAGCGGCGATTACTATTTCCAGATTAGTATGTTTATAAGAGTTAGTACGTTGCTCGTTAGTATTTGTAATTTAAACTGATGAAATTGAAAATAGATAAATGGGTTGGCTTAACTCCTCCAACTTCCGATATGACTTGAGGGTTATTTACAAATATAGGTAATAAATTTAGAAAAAAATTTTATGTTATGTAACGAACTTTCAAAAATATTTAGTTAAGTAACAAAATTTTCAAAAACTGTTAAAGTTAGGTAATTTTACCCAATGTTGCAACTGGTAATCTGTTAACCCGGTTAATTTTGTTTGACCATTACAATCGACCACTTTTAACCTTTTACATAAACACTTTACCCAAAAATCGTTTTCCCCCAAATTGTTGAGAACCCTAATCCCCAATTACGCGATAACCCTATTTCCCAAAATTTAGAAACCCTAATAATCCAATCCATGTAATAATCAACATGGGTAAAGGTAAACCGGACAAGAATCGACCTTTGACAGTGAACCTAAAACATAGGGTCTATTTACAATTAAACCGTTTGCTTATATGAACTATGATGAGAAGCAAATTGCGGATCTTAACTTTGAAGGTATGCCATGTGTTCAATTCTTTGATGTAGTTAGGCATTTAGTGCATGCTACATATCAGATGAAGAATTGAAGAAAGGGAAAGGAAGATGGGCTTACATCCTTCATGCTACATATCAGATGAAGAATTGAAGAAAGGAAATGTCCCACATTCAAAGACTAACTCAGATGAAGAATCTTTTGACCAAGAACCTTACAACAGAGGTGTGGTGTCTGTTAATGAAACAATTGAGACTCAAGAATCTATATTTGTAGGCATAAGGGATGCACCATCTGCAGATGATGATCCTTTGCTTATTCCAGAAGTTGTTGATACAGCATGTAACCCTAATGATGATGCAGCAGACAAGGGCAAAGCAGTAGCAGATCCTCAGCCTAAGAAGCAAGGTAAAAAAAAGGCAGGCTCATGATGATCCTTTAAGGATTTACCACAAGAATAGGGGAAGATCAGAGAGGATTTTGTAACACCCCCAAATTTAAGTTTGTAGCAGCGGAAAAGTAATTTGGGTGTTACGGGGAGGATCGAAGTTATAATCTCATAAAACGGCTTAAAAGAAACGTTTTGAAAGTTATTTGTCATTCAAATAATATTTTTGATAAAAGATGAACCATTTAATTTAGAATCTTATTAAAAGATATAAAGGCTTGTAAGAATGACATATTTGATTTTTACATCATTTGAATTTATCAGAGTAATAAATGCCCACTCCGTGTCTTGTCCTGCTCCGTTAAATTACCTGAGATACACATGCTTAAAAGTGTCAACACAAAGGTTGGTGAGTTCATAGAGTTTTATGGAAAACCATTTATTTCAATAGATTTCAGGAATATTTGATAATAATAAATACTAACAGTGATAGAACAAGTAATGAGTGATGTTGATTATAATCACAGATAAATCATATAGATATTCAATCAATTTCAAATAAGGGATCAATAATCCTAACACGAGATGGAAACTCATGATGTTAATTTAATGAGATACATAATTCAAGTCTGGTCAAATACCTATACAGCTGTATCTAAATATATGTTGAAAACATACATTTTCTTATGGATATTGCACCAAGCCTCATGACACGCAAAACGTTAACAAAAGAGGTGATTTATCAAGTCAATGATAAATTTTGCCCTCTTATAATAGGTGTGTTGATATAAATAATATATAAAAACGTTATTAATATTTTTTGATATCCCTAAGTTTTGACGATCACAAAATATAAAAACATTAAACGCAAAGTTAATACATAAACAAGTTTTAAGCAAGTTTATATCATCTCATCCAACATAATCACTTAAGGTATGAATAAACAAGTGACTAATACATTTTATGATCAAAGAGATGTTTATTTAAATAATACAAAGTTTATAAAATTAAATAAACTTATTATATATTTTTCAAAAACGTTTTTGGTAATAAAGGAAAATGTTTAATTCATAGTAAATATATGAATTCAAATTTTTAACCAAAATCAGTTAGTTTTTCACCAAATAAACTTTCCCCATTAAAAGACAGATTTTCTGGCCGTTGATGAGTGCTCAAACACTCATCATTTTTGGTCAAATCTGAACTGCAAAACATACAAAAACACTCAGAAATGCATCAAAATACAGAAATTATCTCAAAATTGTGTTTTATATGTTTTAGATGCAAAATGTTTAAAAACAGATGAAAAACGTACAAAGTTTGCATAATTGGCAGTTTCAGTCCCCCAACTTTCAAAAATTGGCAAAACTAGTCCCTGAGCATTTATTTTGCAAGAAAAGTCAACCCAAGTCCTTTTAAAATAAAAAGTTATCAAAAATAACACTTGGGTGAAATTTTCAAAAAATTACAAGTTTGGTCCCTGTACTTTCCAAAACTGTCAGAAATAGTCCTTGGGATGTCAAAACTTTGAAAAATAGCAAATCTGGTACTTGTACTATTCTTATTTGGCAGAAAATACCCCTGGAGTTATGAAAAGTGCAAAAATGGTCCTTGGGTTATTTTACTTGGCAACTTTAGTCCTTGGGATAACTTTGGGAAAATGGCAAAAGTGGTCCTCTAAGAATTTCAGATTCTACACTTATAGTCCTTGGGCTAAATTATTTACAAGCTAAAGATTGCAATTCCAAATCCAATAGACCATCCTGATCCACCCTTTGGCCCAACCCACTCCAAAAGCCCACTCCCACACTTAAAAAAACCCTTACCCCGTTTTTTATTATCACCCAGGGTCAAAACACTAGTCAAACTCCAACACCCTCCACCTCACCATCACCTCACCCCCTCGTGACCTGCTACAAACCAAAACCAACACCATCATCACTAACCCACTTTCCCCCCTCCTCCATCATTACCCCTACCCCAGACAAGCACCCCAGTCCAAAGCTTGCCCCCTGCAAAAGTTATCTGCCAAATTGCTATATACTAAAACTTCCCGCCAAAACAAAACTAAAGGTTGAGATCAACCCTGACTAAGCCAATGGTACAGATTAAAGGTGGGAAAGAATCAAGCAGAAAATGACAAAATGGAGCCAAGATGAACCCTAGTTTTGGAGTATATATAGAAAATGTTGTAGCCATTGTTTGGTAGTAGTTAATTAGGGTTTCAGTAGGTAAATTAGGGTAGAAATAGTTGTAGTTTAATTTTAAAGTATTGTGAAGTTCTCTATCTTAGTTTGTACTTTTTTTCTAAAAATTCAATAAAAGTTTGAACTTGTTTTCTTGTTACTGTTGCATCCCTTTATTTTGAGCTGCTTACTTACTCTGCTTATCATATCTGCTTATGGGTATTAGTTTAGTATGTTTGCTGTAGGAAGTATTTGGTTTTATATAGCTTATTTTAGATTTTGATAATCACTTGTGCTTGTTTAGCTTCTCATTGTCCACTTTAGCTTTTTCTATCTGCTTATTGGAAACTGCTTATTAGCTGTGGAATGGTACTTATTCTTTGATAATAAAGCTAGTTGCAACCTGTGTTTAATAGCTTTTGCTCAGAAAACCTTTTGCTCAATTGAAAATACCAAAACAGTCTCCCTAAAGGGCTGTTTGGCATAGGGCATTTTACCAAGTGAAGACCTGTTTTGACCATTCCACCAATCTTAATATAGCTCAGTTTGATATTGGTAGTTGTTTAGAAGCATTTTTAGGTTTCATTCAGTAAGTATGCAGCAATTGTATTAGCTATCTTAGTTTCAAAATCTCAACTGTGTTAAATCATTAGTTATTGCATTATCTATATTTGTGGCATTTAGTTGTTAGTTCTGCTTTATTTAGGCTCCCCTTAGGATATAGAAATAGTCTTAAACTTGGTGTCAAGAAGTCTTGGTCAAATTTCTCACTTTCGACCCATGTTGAACCAATTGTGCATGGTCCCATCAGCCCGCAAACAAGAATTTTTATTTTGCTTATTTCTTGGTCATTTGACCTGAATTTTGGTTTAAAGATTGTTTGCCAGCTTGTTTCCAATATTGCATTTTTATCTTATTTTTAGGAATTTTCTTTGTTGCTTATTCAGGCCTCAAAAGTTGCCCCTCCAGGGCTGTTATTGCCCTTTTTGCACCATCTGTCCCAACAGCTCACTTTAATTCAGGTTATTGGGAGACATTGCTAAGAGTTTGTAGGATTTATTATTAACTGGAAATACTTTTTAAAAGTGGATTTGTAGAATTCAACAGCTAGTGAAACATAATCAAAAAGGAAATTGAGGTATTAGCCAAAAAAGTGCATGTGCATCAGTTTTTCAACCAAGTTTCTAGGCTACTTTGAGATTAGTTAATTGGTTTGGAAATTGGAACTAGTGGTGTTTTTATAATCTCAGTTGGTTAGTAGGTTGTTTGCCCCCATAAGACATCACTTCTCAGCTTATTTCATCAGCTTATTTGGGCTGCCAAGTAGGATAGTTCAAACTAGTTTCTGATTTCATAGTTTAGGGCTGCTATTGTGCTTAGTGACTCATGAGCTGAGTATTGTTATACATTCAAGTCCAATTGTGCTGGTTATTGCTTATTTCACTATTGGGAGTCCATTGCTTATGTCTGTTGCTAAACTGCTTATCCATAAGAGCTTATTTCCACTGCTTTTGCTCATTAACTGTATTCCTGTGATCAATTGTGCTTTTCCACTGTTCATTTGAGCTATTTTTAGTCTAAAAAACTTTGGGTCAAAGTTTGAATTGATTTGGGTCAGGAGTGCTTAATAATAAGCACTCCAAATAAGCAGTTTCATAGCTTATTGCAATTCCAGTGCTTATTTTCCAATTTTTATATTTTTCCTAGAATTAGATAAATATTTTAGAATTTCCCTGAATTTTTCATATTTTTCTGAGTTCATTTGCTATTTTTCTTATTTAATTTTAGTTTTTAATAAATTTTTATTAGTTTTTAATTACCAAAAATTCCAAAAAAATCAGAAAAAGCCTTAAAAAATCCAAAAATATTTTAGAAAACAGTTTTTAGTTATTTTAGAATTTTCAAAATTAATTTTGTATTTTTCTCTCTTTATTTTCATTTTCTTTTAATTTTTAATTAGATAAAATAGTTTTTAATTCATAATAATTAAATAAAAAGTCAAAAAAATATTTTTCTTTTTCTCAAAATTTTCTTTTATCATTTTTAACTTAGGAAAATAATTTTTATGTCCATAGGGTTAGCGTAGCTCAAATTTCACGTTTTATTTTGCGCACTCGCGTTTTATTTAATTAACTTTCGCGTTTTTAATTTTAGGTTACGTTTTAGGGTTCCCTAACTTTCTATTATCATTCCCATAGACTTTTAAGTAGTTTTTGAGTTTTAATTTTCATTCCTTGTTCGAATTCATGTTTTAGTTGCGTTAATTTTACTTTTCGTACGTTATTTGCAACTCGCGTCTTATTTAATAAACTTTTACGTTTTTAAATTTAGGTTACGTTAGTAAAAATAGTTTGTAAAATAAAGAAAAACCAAAAATATAAAAAAGGTGATAGCTTCCATTTAAGCCCTTTTGGCTTATTTTTCTGCTTATTTATAAGCAAATTCTGATTTTAACTTTTTAGATTACGTTTTAGGTTAACTAGGTTTCACGTTATTGTTAATATAGTTTGTTTAAATCGTTCTCATTCGTATTTCCTTAGTGTAATCATTCAAAACCCTTATATACCCTTTCCTGTCCAAATTCACCCGATCACAAACCCGTTTTGATTACCATCACACCTCGTTGGGACATAACGAACCGGGGAAACACTATACTTCCACGGAGATTTGGTCTGAGACGTTTAACTTAGTTGACTATTCACTTGGTCAATTTAGGTTGACCGTTTGGGACCAATCAGCCGTTACAGCTGGGCGGCCCCCTTAATTTTAAGGTGGTCGACCATGAATTAAGGGGGCCGGCCACGCTCCTCTGTCAGAATCTGTCAGAAATCTTCTCCTATAAATACCACCTCAAACCTGGTATTTTTCTCACCTCTTGCACGAAAATTTTCAGATCTAAATCTCTCTAAACATCCTCCTAAAAACCCTTTGATCATATAATTGTTAATCCTTGTTTCAAGTGATTCATTCCCTCACCTCTCATCTCTCAAAGTGCAAGAGAAGAATACTCCTTCAACATCAAGTTGTGAAGTATTGTAGATTTGTGTATATAGTCTAGTTGTTGTGTACATTCATTGTAAAGGTGTGATAGTATTGTAACTAGATAGATCTAGGAGTAGAAGTTGTGAATAGAAGTAGTGAGATATAAGTAGTGTTGTGAAGAAGAAGTAGTGGAGTAGTGTGAAGTTGTGAAGTAGTAGTGGTGTGTACAAGTTGTGAAGAAGGTGTGCCAAGTCGTGAAGAAGTTGTGAGATTGGTTCTAGCTAGGATTAGAACTCGATATTTAGCTTAGTGTCGTTAATTGGTGTAAGCAAAAGTTGTGTAAGGTTTTCTCCGCCATAAGGGAGCTTGTTGACATAGTGAAGAAAACTTTCGAGTAGGTGACTCGGGGAGTGGAGTAGGGCAAGGAAGGTGTCCTTGTAGCCGAACCACTATAAATCCTTTGTCTCGCGGTTAGATCTTTCCAACTCTAACTTATTACTTAGCTTACTTACTTACATCTCGTATATAGCTATAATTGTCTATATTATGCATGTGTTGATTGTATATACTTAACTTACATCGTTATTACTTTTCATACCTCGATATAGGTGTTCATATTTTTCAAGATTTGAGTTCACATAAGATCGAATCAAAGTTTTAAAAAGTAAATAAGATTTTAAAACTAAACAAAGTTTTCATAATAAACTAGAATTGAAGTTTTTTGAAAACAAAGTTTTCATAAATAAAAATGGACATAAAAATACTTGTCTATATTGTTATTGTTTACTTGCGTAGAGATAAGTTCTTATAAGTCATACTCATCCATATTGTTATTACTTACTTGCGTAGATATAAGCACTTATAAGTAAACAAGTATTGATCAAACATAAACTAGAGTCAAACTTTTTAAACATCTAAGTTTTCATAAAATAAAAAAGACGTAAAACTATTCAACCCCCCCCCCCCCCTTCTAGTTTTCCACAATTGGTATCAGAGCTAGGTTAAACAAGATTTTTAAAATATACTGTATTTTAAAACTTGTATCGATCTATGGAATCAGAAAAATATTTAGAAGGGCAATCTATGCAAAGACCACCACTATTTGAAAGTGATGGATTTTTATATTGGAAAAATAGATTCGAAACTTATGTGAAATCGAAAGATCTTGATCTTTGGCATGTCATTACCTTTGGTGATTTTCCCCCTATTCAATATAATTTTGAAACTAAAATGGATGAAATTGTATCTTTTGAAAAACAAAATGATGATTTGAAAAGGAAACTAGCAAAAAATAATGAGGCTAAAATGGTTATTTATAATGCGTTACCACGCAAAGAATATGAAAGAATTTTTATGTGTAAAACCGCAAAAGAAATTTGGGATTCTTTACTAATCACTCACCAAGGTAATAGTCAAGTTAAAGATAATAAAATAGATCTTCTTGTTCAACAATATGAACAATTTAGGATTCCGGAGGAGGAATCAATAGATAATGCTTTTGCTAGGTTTAACGCTATCATCACAAGTTTAAAAGCACTTGATGAGAATTTTTCTAGTAAGAATTTTGTTAGGAAATTTCTTAGGGCTCTTCATCCAAAATGGTGAGCTAAAGTTACGGCGATTGAAGAATTGAAGAACTTGTCAACTCTTCAACTTGATGAGTTGATCCGCAACCTGAAAGTCTACGAAGCAATAATAAAGAAAGACTCCGAGATGGTCAATGAAAAAAGAGAGCAAAACAAGTCAATTGTGTTGAAAGCTAGGAAAGAATCTAGTAACGAGGATAGCTCAACCTCCGAAAGTGATGACGAAGAATATGCGATGGCCGTAAGAAACTTCAAGAAATTCTTCAAAAGGCGAGGAAGATTCATTAGACAACCGCATGATGAAAGGAAAGCAAATCAAAGAAATAAAGATGACAAAAATGGCAAAAGTGATAGGAAGTGCTTCAAATGTGGTGATCCAAATCATCTCATCGGAAAATGTCCAATGATGCCAAGAGATCAAAATCAAAAGGCGTTTGTTGGAGGAGCTTGGAGTGATAGCGATGACGATGAGAAAGAAATCACAAATGAGGAGAAGTGTCTTATGGCTAAGACATCAAGCTAGGTACGTTCCGAAACCGAATACTTTAGTGACGAAAATTTATCATTAGACGAAAAAGACCTAGATAGTGAATATAATAGGTTATGCAAAATAGGTCAAAAGGTTATAGCTAAAAATAAGTCACTAAAACATATTAATAATCAATTAAAAAATGAAGTACTCGAATTAAAAATTAAACTACAACATTTGGAAAAAGAAAAAGAAGTTTTTAAAGAATGTAAAACATGTTTAGAGGTCAAAAATGAAAACAAAAAACTTAAAGATGAAATTTTCAAACTTGACAAGTTTAAAAATAGTAGTAACTCACTTAAGAAAATAATAAGTGTTCAAGAAACTTTGAGAGATAAAACCGGTCTAGGATTCGACTTAACTAATGTTTCAACTAGTGAAAATAAAAATGAAAAGTTTGAATGTGAATCTAGTAAACAAAAACCATTAGACTCAAAACCTAAGTATGTACCTATAAAAGATAGAAAAATACCTATTGCGAGTGATGAGGAAGTAAAAAGTTTTTATAAACCATCATTAAAAGCCAAAACCAGATTTTCTAAACTAAAATTAAGATCTAAAATTCCACCTCCAAATAGACCAAATAATCCTCATCCTCGGTCTAAAACCCCTCAACATAGGAGAAATCAAGGTAGACAAAACTTTTCTAATAATAGTCACCCAATGTGGATTTATCCACATCAACCAAGCTTTAGCCCATGGGGAATACTTTCACCATACATGCATCCTAGTCAATTGCAAACCATGTTTGGTTCAAACAACTTTGGACCAATGAGACCATGGGAACCAAGTGGCTAAGTTGTCACTTTTGGAAAATATTGGTATCTCATCTACAAATGGCTTCTATAAGTCAACATGGCATCTTGAAGTGTTTGAAGAAAATTTATTGAAGACTAAAAGGTACGCGTTTCTTTTAAGTTCATCGTTAAAATTTATATTCTTAGATTAACAACTAGTTAGATTAATGCTTAGTTATATAGCTAGTTATACTTACTTACTCACGCATTATGAACCCCTCTTAGTTGGCTTTCCTAGGATTATAATAAAATTGTTTGTTGTCGAACAACATATAAAATGGAAATCTTTTGTGTCCACTAGTAGAAAACTCATGGTGATGAAGTGAAATGAGTCAAGTGGATTAATTATTAACATAGAAGTAAGATTAGATTTCTCGTGTTAGAAAACTATGGATGAAACAAGCTCTCGTAGACTATGGCATTAAGTTAGATAAGTGTGCGACAGCAAATGAGCTATAGAAGTTAGGATATACCCTACTCAACACTCCTACATCATACATATAGAACAACTTCATCAATTACTTATGATCATAGGTTATGTAGAAAAGGTAGCTTTGGAAGATAACATTGCCGATATGTTTACCAAACTCCTTAAGCATGAACTATTTAATCACTTGCGTTTACGATTAGGAATGATGGGGCAAATTGATTTAATTCTTGGAATACTTATAATCTTTTGAAAAATCAAAGTTCTGAAAAATTCTTTTCTATCAGATGGGCGGACCCCTTAAATTCATAAGGGCGGCCCCCTTAAACATTAAGGGGACCAGCCTCACTTTAAGGGGGCCGGCCATCTGAGAAATAAATTTCCAAGTTTTCTCTACTTTTTCACTAATCTGAGTCTAGGATTCTATTTTGCACAAAATCAGGAATTGGGATATTTTGTTATTGCATCAATATGTTTTCAAAGGAAACCCCAATTCAATTTTTAAAATCATTCTCACGTTTAGGAGAACTCATTGTTGAATAATGATAAAAACATTTTTTTTTTCTATCAAACCATGCACAATAGTCTCACTCTCGTTGTCTATATATATATAATCCAATATATACATATACATGACACTTAGAAGTGAGCAAAGCTAAATAAAGGAGATCAAGGATCGTTTCTTAGGAAAATTTGTTTTTCTTTTATAGGAGTCGAAACGATCTTAACTCCGTATTTGTTTCATATAGACTTACACTAGAACAAAATCAAGAATTACACTATCACATTTGTTCCATCACTAGTGTCTCACTCATTAGTTGCTTTTGCCCTTGCACTAAGTTAGTCATGTTAGGTTGTTGCCTTAATTGCTTGATCTATTACTTTATTAAGTGTACATGCTTGCGTAGTTGTAATTATATTACATGCTAATTTGCCTACCTATATACTTTTCATGCATATTTTATTGAGATAATACATGCATAGTTGCCTAAAGAGTTGGACTTGCCTAAAACCAAATCTCTAAACAAACCCCTCTCTGAAAATCTCTTGCCAAAAACACTTCTCTGGCATTCTGTGAACCTGGCCCGGGGCGGCCCCCTTAAAGATCAAGGGCGGCCTCCTTAAAATTAAGGGGACCGGCCTATGATTAAGGGGGCCGGCCACCTGAAGCACGAGGCTCACAGATTGCTTTCTGCTCTTTAGCCCATTTCACCCTATTTTAATTCTCCACCTCCCAAATACACAAACACATTTTACCTAGCCAATACAACATATATTATCCTTCCATAAAAAGCCCATCGAACCAAATGATGTTGTCAAACATCCAACACCAAATTCCTCCTATATCTCCAACTATACACACAACCCTCAAGCTCACTCAAAAGAACCCTTTCTCAATCCTCATAATGGTCAAGCATCTACCTATGCTTCCATCTACATACCTACATTTCATCTATCTCCTCGAAACAATCCTTTTATTGAAAAATATCAACCTCTAAACAATAATCAATATTACACCTCACTCTCTTTTCCACCAACATTACAAAATTCCTTCATCATCATCTTCCTTGTAAACCTTGAAGTTTCGTGAAAAACTTGACCAACTCCATGATCTTCGTGATCTCAATACTATGCACCTTGCACAACGCAATTTGCATCATACACCTTCCTCACCATACTCAAGTTACTTATCTCACTCATCCTCACACAATTACTCCATCCACATTCGTTTCCATCCTTACTCCCAAAAACACACTTTCATCTCACCCATATAATTCATATAAAGAGCATACTCAATCTCAAAACAACAATCCCTCCGCTCCAAACTCACCACCAAACTCTCCAAATTCTACAAAAACCATTCCCACAAAAGTCTACCTTTCCTAAATCCAACTACCATGTTTCCCATCTCCAAAAATAAAATCATTTCAAACCTTTTGTGTTCTAAGCAAGTCCAAGAGACCTCAAGTTGGAAACTTAGTATTATCTAGTGTAATTTGCTAAAAAAAAAAAAAAAAAAAAAAAAAAAAAAAAAAAATCCTATATGCTTATGTATTAATGATTATGTTTTCAACATAATTATTAATGAATGTTTATTGTTTTTTTTAGCATGCATTCTTGTTAGTTACTTCATATTTATTGCATGCATATATATATATATATATGTTGTTGTGCTCTAAATATTTTTCTAAGCATTCCATATCTCGATCTCTTATGACCTCAAAACGAGGGGGAGTATACTTCAAGGGGGAGCTATACATTCATCGGGATAACCTTTTTGATGCTAACAAAAAGGGGGAGAAGTGATATAAACTCACACTAAAAACTTGCATATATATTAATTTTTAGTTAATTGAGTTTAGATTTTGTAATCATCAAAAAGGGGGAGATTGTTGATATAAATAATGTATAAAAACGTTATTAATATTTTTCGATATCCCTAAGTTTTGACGATCACAAAATATAAAAACATTAAACGCAAAGTTAATACGTAAACAAGTTTTAAGCAAGTTTATAACATCTCATCCAACATAATCACTTAAGTTATGAATAAACAAGTGACTAATACATTTTATGATCAAAGGGATGTTTATTTAAATAATACAAAGTATATAAAATTAAATAAACTTATTATATATTTTGAAAAACATTTTTGGTAATAAAGGAAAATGTTTAATTCATAGTAAATATATGAATTCAAATTTTTAACCAAAATCAGTTAGTTTTTCACAAAATAAACTTTCCCCACTAAAAGACAGATTTTCTGGCCGTTACAGCTGGGCGGCCCCCTTAATTATAAGGGGCGGCCCCCTTAATTTTAAGGGGGGCGGCCATGAATTAAGGGGGCCGGCCACGCTCCTCTGTCAGAATTTGTCAGAAATTTTCTCCTATAAATACCACCTCAAACCTGGTATTTTTCTCACCTCTTGCACGAAAATTTTCAGATCCAAATCTCTCTAAACATCCTCCTAAAAACCCTTTGATCATATAATTGTTAATCCTTGTTTTAAGTGATTCATTCCCTCACCTCTTATCTCTCAAAGTGCAAGAGAAGAATACTCCTTCAACATCAAGTTGTGAAGTATTGTAGATTTGTGTATATAGTCTAGTTGTTGTCTACATTCATTGTAAAGGTGTGATAGTATTGTAACTAGATAGATCTAGGAGTAGAAGTTGTGAATAGAAGTAGTGAGATATAAGTAGTGTTGTGAAGACGAAGTAGTGAAGTAGTGTGAAGTTGTGAAGTAGTAGTGGTATGTACAACTTGTGAAGAAGGTGTGCCAAGTCGTGAAGAAGTTGTGAGATTGGTTCTAGCTAGGATTAGAACTCGACATTTAGCTTAGTGTCGTTAATTGGTGTAAGCAAAAGTTGTGTAAGGTTTTCTCCGCCATAAGGGAGCTTGTTGACATAGTGACGAAAACTCTCGAGTAGGTGACTCGGGGAGTGGAGTAGGGCAAGGAAGGTGTCCTTGTAGCCGAACCACTATAAATCCTTTGTCTCGCAGTTAGATCTTTCCAACTCTAACTTACTACTTAGCTTACTTACTTACATCTCGTATATAGCTATAATTGTCTATATTATGCATGTGTTGAATGTACATACTTAGCTTACATCGTTATTACTTTTCATACCTCGATATAGGTGTTCATATTTTTCAAGATTTGAGTTCACATAAGATCGAATCAAAGTTTTAAAAAGTAAATAAGATTTTAAAACTAAACAAAGTTTTCATAATAAACTAGAATTGAAGTTTTTTGAAAATAAAGTTTTCATAAATGATGAGTGTGTAAATACTCATCATTTTTGTTACATTTAAATTGCAAAAACATCTGAAAACACACAGGAATGCCTTAAAATACATAAAATATCCCTGGATTGTGTTTTTATGCAAAAGGATTGAAAACTGATGAAAAACAACATATTTCACATAATTTACAGTTTCAGTCCCTGAACTTTGAAAAATTGGCAAAACTAGTCCCTGGTAAATCAAAACATGAAAAATATCATCAAAGGTCCTTAGGGATTCATAAGTTGTCAAGTATAGTCCTTTAAAGTTAAAAATTTCAAAATGACAACTTTAGTCCCTCAAGTTTCAAAAATGTCAAATATAGTCCTTAAAGTTTTGAAAATGGAAAAATATTAAAAGTAAACCTTGCACTATTCTTAAATGGCATAATTGGTCCTTATGATAACTATGGAGAAATTACAGGTTCAACCCTTCAACTTTCAAAAAATTACATGTTTGGTCCCTAGTGTTTGAGGATTTGGCAAAAATGGTCCCTGGGTATTTTAAATGGAAAAATTACATCTTTGGTCCTTGGGATATTCATACTTAGCAATATTGGTCCATATAACAATTTTGGAATGTTTACAGAAAAGGTCTCTCAACGTTGAATAATTTGCAAATTTGGTCCTTGTGTAACCATAAATCAAACCGGACCCTTATTATTATTATTACCCAAAACCAAAACAAATCCAATCCACACACAAACCAATCCCATCCCTTTCCCTTGGCCCAATACACACCCAGCCCAACTCCCTTAATATTATAAACAGGCGTTGACCCGTTTGACTCCCCCAAAACCGCCAAACCAACAACCACTGTTCATCCCCCTCACCCAGCCTGCGAACACCAATACCAGGGTGGTTTTCCACTACCACCTCACCCCCCAGCTCATCACCTACTCCCCATCACATCCCTTCTACCTCACAACCCTATCCCACTCCACAATTAATGCCTTTCCCACCATTTTCCACCAAATCCACCACTGTAGCACTCACTTTTCTGGGTTTTCTTCCATATCACCCCAACTTGGCTAAAATCTATCTCAATTTTCCCCCTTACACCTCCACATACAACCAAGGTTCATTAATTGCTTCCAAACCAACCCATGTTACCAATTTCACTTTTGGTGCCAAAAGTGCTTTTGAACGATTGAGATGAATTATAGAGATCTAAGGGTCAAAAGTGTTGGGAAAAGTCTCTGAGGACACCTGGATGCTCATTTTCATCTATAAAGATCAAGAGAGAAGAGTGGAAGAGATATCTAGTGTAATTTTAAATATCTTAGTTTCGTATTAAGCAATCTTAATTTTCCAGTGTAACTTTTAGCTTTCAAGTATTATAACAAGTGTTTTTAGTGTGAAATAAACCTGTTTCATCCTTTACTTTCAAATCTCATTACCATTTTTAGCTTATGCAAAATTTATCTCAAAATATTAAGTTAACTTGAATGTTGTTAATATTGGTTGTAATGGACTCATAAGCTAATATAAGTTCCTTATATAGCTTATACAAGCTATTAGAAACCATAAAACTTGATTCTAGTTATAAAAGAAAATTATATAAAAAAATCAGAAAAATAAGTGAAAAATAAAAAAGTGATAAAGAAAATGATCAAAGCAAGGAGCAGGGTGAATTTTGGATTGCCCTTGGGTTAATGGTTCTGTGGAGAACCTATAGGAATGATACTTGGCTCTTGGTTTCAAGATTTCAGCTTGGTGCTCATTTGTAAGCTTATTTTCCATTTTGATCTTTCAATATACTTGGTGGTTAATCTTGGAAATTTCTGTGTTTCTATGCTTGTTTGTTAGTGTTTAACCATAATCTAGCTTAATATTGAGGTCTTGTTAGTTAAAATCCACAGTTGCTAAAAATCTCATTTTCACAGTCAAAATTCCACTTGGGTCATTTCTTGGTTTCATGCTTAAGTTTTTGTTATTTCATGTTCCTTTGATCTTTGTTGATGATAGTATAAGGTTTGGAAATAGATTTGAAGATCAAATCATTGATTTGCTTTGTTAATCACAAAATAAGTCTGATAAAGGGTTGTTTGGATTAGCTGTCTGAACTGTGTTTGAGGGTATATGTATTGTTGTTCTTGTTTGATGTGTGATACATAGGGTCCATATAACTCAGTAAAACAGTCAAACTCAGTGCTTCTTGGTTAAGAAGTCAAAATTACTTTTGATCTCACTTATATTGTTATCTGTTAAACTTAACTTGTCCATTTTCATCATAGAAGCTCAAATCTTGTTAACTTAGCTTAATTTAACATCTTTGTAGCTTAATTCATCATAATCAGTAAGTAAGATTGAATCAAAGTTCACCTTAGTCAAACTTGTTAGGTAATTTTAAAAGTCAAAATTTCAGTATAATTTATTTTTGAATAAACTAGATAATTTTGTGTAGGGTTTAAAACTTAGTTTCATAACTTAAGCTTTTTAGGTCTTGTTATTTTGCTGCTTAGCTTACTCTGTGTATTTTTTATAAATTTTAGTTTGCTTGTTTAATTGCTTAAATAGTGCTTAACACTTAGCTGATTTTCACAAACCTGCCCTGCTCACAGTCTTTACACACAACTTGATAAGCTTGGTTAAGCTTTATTAGTTGGGTTTAGCTTGTGGATTTTTGTGAATTTGTGAACCTTTCCTGGCTTATTTGTTACTTGTATGCTTGTTCTTTCTTTACTGCTTATTTTAAACTGCTTATCATGTTAAACAAGTTTCATCAACCAAACTCACTACACTGAGCATTCAGGTAGTTGAGCACTTTTCACAAGCTCATCATAAGCTCCCTATTGAGCTTCAGCTTGTAAGATTTAGCTTTTTGTGAAGCTTAGCAACCCATCTCAAAGCCTCAGTGCTTATTTAGCTTTTTCAAGCTTATTTCCTAGGGCTGCAAGTAGCTTAAAGTTCTGTCCATCTCATTGTCAACACTGACCAATCAGTGTTTACAAGTTAATTTCATAAGCTTGTCAAAAGCTCTTTAGTTGATTTCAACTATTGAGCTTTAGCTTTTTGAAAAGCCCTCCTACCCATATTTAAGTTTTGAGTTTGGTTTTGAGCTCAAGCTCACTGGGTCCCACCTGAATCACCCCTTGAAATCTGTCCCATTTCTGTCTCAGTCACCCAATAAGCAGTTGCTTATTGTGGCTTTTTAGCTTATTCCATGAGCTTATCTTATCAAATCTAGCTTATTCAAGTCCAACTAACTTAGGTGAACCAGAATCTACCTTGTGGACCCCACACAAGCTCATTTGAGCTTATTTCTTGGTTTAGTCAAACTTGGTCAACTGTTAAGGCTAATAAGCACTCACAGTGCTTATTTTTGGTTTCCAAATTAGTTGTCTTTATAAAAGTTTCATATTTTAAGTATTTTAATAGTTCTATAAAAGAAAAAACAGAAAAAGCCAAATTTAATTATAGTGATAGCTTCTATTTAATAGAAATTATCTATTTAATTTTCCTTTTAGCCTATTTATAAGCACTTCGACATTTTTATATTTTTATTAAATCTCTTTTATATTAAAGTACTTTTATAAATTTTTCCAGATTTTTCTTTTGTATTTTAGTGGTTTTTAGAATTAATTTTAGTTTAATTAATTATTAATTAATAATTAAGAATTAAATAGCATAATTATATTTTATAAAGTACCACCTAGTTTTTATAATTTTTCTAACTTTTATATAAGGTAAAACATTTTTATAAATTTTTCTAGAATTTTTACTGTTCATTTTCTATTTTTTATAATTTAATAATTAGTAAATTAGTTTAAAAATACATAAAACAAACTTTTTATAATTTTTTAGGATTCCTGTGATGGTTAATTAGATTTATAAAAATCTTCTTAATTATCTAAGTCTTTTTATTATTTTTAATAATTTAAATCAAAATAATTAATTAATAATAATTAGATAAATAGTGTGAAAAATATAATTTTAGTTTTAAAATAAGTTTTATAATATTTTAGACTTTTATAAATTTTAATTCTATTTTCAAAGACTTATTTTACATTTTCTTATTTATTAGTGAATATTTAAATAATTAAATATAGTTATTAAATAATAATAATTAATTAAATAGTTATAAAAATAATTTTAATTTTCTAATAATTTTCTCATAAGTTTCGGATTCCAAAAATATAATTTTCATATTTGTAGGAGTTTTATTTGACAGAATTCACATTTAGTTTAGTACGCTTACGTTTATTTAAACGTACATTTTATATCTTTTTACATTTTTAGGTTTTATTAACTTTTAAATAAATTAGTAATTATAAAGTAAATATTTTAAGTTTATTTAATTTGCATTTAAGCCCCTAAGGCATACAAATTACTACTATAGTTAAAATCGTTTTTGTTTACGTTTAAATATTAAACGTATACGTTTTACAGTTCCTTTGCATTTGTGCTTATCTGATTTCACTTATTAGTTGATATAGCTTATCCAAGCTATTCACACTTATATTTCAGTAGTACAATCATTTGAACCCTTTTCCTGTTCAATTCACCTGATCACGAAGTCATTTTATTTCAGATTTCACGCCTCGTTGGGATTTAACGATCCGGGGAAACACTACACTCCACGGAGTATTAGTTTAGACTGTCTGACTTGTTGACCATTACTTGGTTAATATTTTCTGACTGTTTGAGGCCAATCAATAAATAAAAAGGGACATAAAAATATGTAACAATTCGCAATTTCAGGTTAACTTTTATTCCCGAAAAATTTCACTATTCACTTTTTACTATTCACTTTCACTATTCATCTCAGAAATTTTTATTTCATATTCTCGTAAGTTAAACTATTTTAACGATAATCCGAGAATTTGACGCTCGTCGGATCATTTCTGCAAAAATCACAAAGCCGTGTCCGAGATTTACTTTTAGGTTTAAACGTCATTCTAGCATCCCGATATGTCCATAAAACATTATAAACAATAGAAATATGATTTTCTCTCATTTTAGGACAATTCCAAAAGTTTCGGAATTTTACGTTTTTCAGTTCAGCGTTTTACGCGAATTACGCGTTTTAGACCCGTGTTTCCAGTTTTTAGCAGGGTTTTAGCACCCGATAGAACCTACCACTCATTTTATATTTTATTATGGAGTATATTGACATGTTTAACCATATTTATAAGTTTCATATTTTTAGGATACCCGGTTTTACGTTTCATGGCTTCATAACTTACGGTTAGCAATTTACGGGTCCAAAACTAGCTACATACTTAGGATATTATCATCCAAAGACCATGACTACTCATCTAGTCACCCTTATCCTTATGGAACTGACTTAGGGGGGTAGGAGTCACCATTTTGTGGCTTGATCTTGACCATTGATCTCTAGGATGTTTACAAGTGTCTAAATTAACCATGGTTAAATTCTAACCCAATATATGGTTAACTATTCTTCCTACCCTATAAATACCAAGCTAAAACACATAGAAAACTTGCACCACACCTTCTTATAACCTTCAAGTCCTAAAACCTAAGGCACTTTTCTTATATTTTGTAAGAAAGTTAACTAGTTTTTGAAAGAAAACTAGTGTTTGATCCTCAATCTTGGAAATTTTCTAAGAAAAGTTGTTATAACTTTAAAGTCTCCAAAAAGACGTCGTTATAATCTTCAAATAGCTTTGGACTTCAAGAAGGCGTCGTTATAATCTTCAAATAACCTCGGTTTATCATAGATAGCAAGGGTGAAGCTTAAGTCTATCAAAGTCCGTACCTTACTAGTTACTTACCTTTCTTAAGAGAAAGCCAAAAGTTGTAAGCAAACCCTAACATAATCCTTGCTTAATTATCATTTTCATGCTCTTTGTGTTCCTTTCATGCTATATATGTTCTTGTTATTGTGTTCATGATGTTTAAAAATGGATAAAACAAGTATTGGTATACATATGTTAACTTATGACAAGCAAACAAGCAAACTAGTGATTTTTATGGAAAACCACAACCACAATAGTATAAATTTGATATTTGACACTTACTTACTGTTAAATAGGACTTAACAAGGAAAACATAGCAATTTGAATCACCCAAAACGAGTACACGAGTCAAAAGTTATGACCATTTGAAGTTAGCGAAACCAAAACGGCAAAACTGCCTAAATAGCATTCTGATCAAATTTTGATTTTGAAAGTCCCACTTCTGGTCCGATTCATCAAAAAGTTAAAACACGAAAGTTGTCCGGAACGCCGTTTTCGTTCAGGAACAAAGAAGCTCGAGCCCTGAAAACTCTTTCCGAGTGATAATTTCTTCAAATTCTTAACAGCCCATTTTTAGACCAAAGTCACTATATAATAGTTATGATTTACTAAGACCAAGAGGTCTAATGACCTAAAGCCAAGACCACAACCATGGCTAAAGCCAAGGTTGAGTCTCAAGACCATGGTAACAATGACCAAGGTCACGGCAAAGCCACGGCTAAAGACCATATAACTTTTAAAGATCAAAACTTATATATATGTTATCAAATACTACAATAGTAGGGAGCCTCATGTTAGGAGTTCATTGAGTAAGCCGTCGAGACGAGTTGTGGATTTACGAGTTAAAGTGTCCTGGCTCCTCGAACGTTTACTCCATGACTTCTGAATTATGTCGGCCCGAACGGTAGTAAGAGATTTACAACCTATACATGTTTCATAGACCACTTATATTCAACGACTTACACATTATACTAAAGTACTACATCATGAACATTATGCAAGACATATATAGGCAATTCGTCGTATTCTTAGACGTTACTCCAAACCTAAGTCGCAACGTTCTATTATAGGCTGCTCTTAGAGACTTTCGCGATTCGACTACCATTATCATTTCTCATTACATAAGCTTAAGGTGAGTCATAGCCCCTACTCTTTTCGTACTTGTTTTAACTCTTGGGGGGGATACATGCTCAACTACTTGCTTACTTGTACAAATACTCAAAACATTTATACTTGATTGTTTTATACTTGATTGTCTTATACTTGATGGCATTATACTTGATTTCATACATACATGACTGTCTTATATCTTTGGGAAGTGGCTCCCAGTAAACTTATATCTTTGGGAAGTGGCTCCCAGTAAACTTATATCTTTGGGAAGTGGCTCCCAGTTTTCTTTGGGAAGTGGCTCCCAGTTGTCCTTGGGAATTGGCTCCCAAAGTGAGGTCTTCGGAGATGAAGAGTAGACTCACGACTAATTGCTTAATTGTTTTGATGAACTTATACATGTCTTAATCATACTATATTGTAGCAGTGGGTTGTGAACACACAGGTTACAATTCTCTTATGGCGGGACTTGTAACTGAGTGGATTCACGATGCCTTTGCTGTGTGAACATTCTTTTAAGGCTTTTCAACTATTTTAAGACAAACTCTATGAACTCACCAACCATTGTGTTGACACTTTAGCATGTTTATCTCAGGTTAGTAAGACGATAGCTAGTGCATGGAACTTAGAGTCAAGCTGCATACTCTGAAGACTTACGCTTTTATCATTTACCATTCAACATTTTGTATACATTTATGTATCATACTTTGGAATCTCATGTTTGTAACTTTGAATTCTTTAATCGAATGGTAACTTTTCAAAACGTCTCATTTAGAGTTCGTTTTCTATAACTTGTACTTTGTATTATGAAGTAGCACCCCTATGACACAGTCTTCCGCTGCGGTATTTTGGGGGTGTTACAGATTGGTACCAGAGCCTTGGTTATAGAGAACTAGGTTGCATTTAGTGCCTAGACTATAACTGCTATATACATTGGGACCTTCCTCTTTATTTGCCTTACACACAATACATACACATATGCTTTTTGGTTAGAGGTTTGCTTAGTTCCACTCTGTTAGATGATGTGACTTTAGTATTATAAGGAGCCCCAGAGATTCGTCGAGTCATTAAAAACATGGAGCTCAGTAATAACTAATTAGTTAACTTAATCTTGTGTTTGATGAGACACAAGATTTGAGTTAAATAATATTATTGCTTAGCTTTAGGGATTTGATGACTGGATTATCTTACCATCTGCCTCAGAAGGCGGATTTTGTGTCGGAAATTCTTAAGTAGGATGTTTTAGAATCTCCTTATTTAAATGGATTGGGACGCCTCTTCAGTTAAATAAAGAAATTGTAAATCACCGAACCATGAGTTTATGATCCCTTACTTACATAAATTTGGACGCTTCTTTATGTAAGTAATGAGTTATAAATAAGTGGGCTTAATTGTAGCCGATACAACTCCTTAACCAGAACCTTAGACGAATCAGAGTGAACACCACTATTTTAGAGATCCTGAATTCTCCTAGACACACTAAACTTCGGGACGAAGTTTCCTTAAGGGGTAGAGACTGTAACAATTTGCAATTTCAGGTTAACTTTTATTCCCGAAAAATTTCACTATTCACTTTTTACTATTCACTTTTCACTATTCATCTTAGAAATTTTTATTTCATATTCTCGTAAGTTAAACTATTTTAACGATAATCCGAGAATTTGACGCTCGTCGGATCATTTCTGCAAAAATCACAAAGCCGTGTCCGAGATTTACTTTTAGGTTTAAACGTCATTCTAGCATCCCGATATGTCCATAAAACATTATAAACAATAGAAATATGATTTTCTCTCATTTTAGGACAATTCCAAAAGTTTCGGAATTTTACGTTTTTCAGTTCAGCGTTTTACGTGAATTACGCGTTTTAGACCCGTGTTTTCAGTTTTTAGCAGGGTTTTAGCACCCGATAGAACCTACCACTCATTTTATATTTTATTATGGAGTATATTGACATGTTTAACCATATTTATAAGTTTCATATTTTTAGGATACCCGGTTTTACGTTTCATGGCTTAATAACTTACGGTTAGCAATTTACGGGTCCAAAACTAGCTACATACTTAGGATATTATCATCCAAAGACCATGACTACTCATCTAGTCACCCTTATCCTTATGGAACCGACTTAGGGGGGGTAGGAGTCACCATTTTGTGGCTTGATCTTGACCATTGATCTCTAGGATGTTTACAAGTGTCTAAATTAACCATGGTTAAATTCTAACCCAATATATGGTTAACTATTCTTCCTACCCTATAAATACCAAGCTAAAACACATAGAAAACTTGCACCACACCTTCTTATAACCTTCAAGTCCTAAAACCTAAGGCACTTTTCTTATATTTTGTAAGAAAGTTAACTAGTTTTTGAAAGAAAACTAGTGTTTGATCTTCAATCTTGGAAATTTTCTAAGAAAAGTTGTTATAACTTTAAAGTCTCCAAAAAGACGTCGTTATAATCTTCAAATAGCTTTGGACTTCAAGAAGGCGTCGTTATAATCTTCAAATAACCCCGGTTTATCATAGATAGCAAGGGTGGAGCTTAAGTCTATCAAAGTCCGTACCTTACTAGTTACTTACCTTTCTTAAGAGAAAGCCAAAAGTTGTAAGCAAACCCTAACATACTCCTTGCTTAATTATCATTTTCATGCTCTTTGTGTTCCTTTCATGCTATATATGTTCTTGTTATTGTGTTCATGATGTTTAAAAATGGATAAAACAAGTATTGGTATACATATGTTAACTTATGACAAGCAAACAAGCAAACTAGTGATTTTTATGGAAAACCACGACCACAATAGTATAACTTTGATATTTGACACTTACTTACTGTTAAATAGGACTTAACAAGGAAAACATAGCAATTTGAATCACCCAAAACGAGTACACGAGTCAAAAGTTATGACCATTTGAAGTTAGCGAAACCAAAACGGCAAAACTGCCTAAATAGCATTCTGATCAAATTTTGATTTTGAAAGTCCCACTTTTGGTCCGATTCATCAAAAAGTTAAAACACGAAAGTTGTCCGGAACGCCGTTTTCGTTCAGGAACAAAGAAGCTCGAGCCCTGAAAACTCCTTCCGAGTGATAATTTCTTCAAATTCTTAACAGCCCATTTTTAGACCAAAGTCACTATATAATAGTTATGATTTACTAAGACCAAGAGGTCTAATGACCTAAAGCCAAGACCACAACCATGGCTAAAGCCAAGGTTGAGTCTCAAGACCATGGTAACAATGACCAAGGTCACGGCAAAGCCACGGCTAAAGACCATATAACTTTTAAAGATCAAAACTTATATATATGTTATCAAATACTACAATAGTAGGGAGCCTCATGTTAGGAGTTCATTGAGTAAGCCGTCGAGACGAGTTGTGGATTTACGAGTTAAAGTGTCCTGGCTCCTCGAACGTTTACTCCATGACTTCTGAATTATGTCGGCCCGAACGGTAGTAAGAGATTTACAACCTATACATGTTTCATAGACCACTTATATTCAACGACTTACACATTATACTAAAGTACTACATCATGAACATTATGCAAGACATATATAGGCAATTCGTCGTATTCTTAGACGTTACTCCAAACCTAAGTCGCAACGTTCTATTATAGGCTGCTCTTAGAGACTTTCGCGATTCGACTACCATTATCATTTCTCATTACATAAGCTTAAGGTGAGTCATAGCCCCTACTCTTTTCGTACTTGTTTTAACTCTTGGGGGGGATACATGCTCAACTACTTGCTTACTTGTACAAATACTCAAAACATTTATACTTGATTGTTTTATACTTGATTGTCTTATACTTGATGGCATTATACTTGATTTCATACATACATGACTGTCTTATATCTTTGGGAAGTGGCTCCCAGTAAACTTATATCTTTGGGAAGTGGCTCCCAGTAAACTTATATCTTTGGGAAGTGGCTCCCAGTTTTCTTTGGGAAGTGGCTCCCAGTTGCCCTTGGGAATTGGCTCCCAAAGTGAGGTCTTTGGAGATGAAGAGTAGACTCACGACTAATTGCTTAATTATTTTGATGAACTTATACATGTCTTAATCATACTATATTGTAGCAGTGGGTTGTGAACACACAGGTTACAAGTCTCTTATGGCGGGACTTGTAACTGAGTGGATTCACAATGCCTTTGCTGTGTGAACATTCTTTTAAGGCTTTTCAACTATTTGAAGACAAACTCTATGAACTCACCAACCATTGTGTTGACACTTTAGCATGTTTATCTCAGGTTAGTAAGACGATAGCTAGTGTATGGAACTTAGAGTCAAGCTGCATACTCTGAAGACTTACGCTTTTATCATTTACCATTCAACATTTTGTATACATTTATGTATCATACTTTGGAATCTCATGTTTGTAACTTTGAATTCTTTAATCGAATGGTAACTTTTCAAAACGTCTCATTTAGAGTTCGTTTTCTATAACTTGTACTTTGTATTATGAAGTAGCACCCCTATGACACAGTCTTCCGCTGCGGTATTTTGGGGGTGTTACAGATTGGTACCAGAGCCTTGGTTATAGAGAACTAGGTTGCATTTAGTGCCTAGACTATAACTGCTATATACATTGGGACCTTCCTCTTTATTTGCCTTACACACAATACATACACATATGCTTTTTGGTTAGAGGTTTGCTTAGTTCCACGCTGTTAGATGATGTGACTTTAGTATTATAAGGAGCCCCAGAGATTCGCCGAGTCATTAAAAACATGGAGCTCAGTAATAACTAATTAGTTAACTTAATCTTGTGTTTGATGAGACACAAGATTTGAGTTAAATAATATTATTGCTTAGCTTTAGGGATTTGATGACTGGATTATCTTACCATCTGCCTCAGAAGGCGGATTTTGTGTCGGAAATTCTTAAGTAGGATGTTTTAGAATCTCCTTATTTAAATGGATTGGGACGCCTCTTCAGTTAAATAAAGAAATTGTAAATCACCGAACCATGAGTTTATGATCACTTACTTACATAAATTTGGACGCTTCTTTATGTAAGTAATGAGTTATAAATAAGTGGGCTTAATTGTAGCCGATACAACTCCTTAACCAGAACCTTAGACGAATCAGAGTGAACAACACTATTTTAGAGATCCTGAATTCTCCTAGACACACTAAACTTCGGGACGAAGTTTCCTTAAGGGGTAGAGACTGTAACAATTCGCAATTTCAGGTTAACTTTTATTCCCGAAAAATTTCACTATTCACTTTTTACTATTCACTTTTCACTATTCATCTCAGGAATTTTTATTTCATATTCTCGTAAGTTAAACTATTTTAACGATAATCCGAGAATTTGACGCTCGTCGGATCATTTCTGCAAAAATCACAAAGCCGTGTCCGAGATTTACTTTTAGGTTTAAACGTCATTCTAGCATCCCGATATGTCCATAAAACATTATAAACAATAGAAATATAATTTTCTCTCATTTTAGGACAATTCCAAAAGTTTCGGAATTTTACGTTTTTCAGTTCAGCGTTTTACGCGAATTACGCGTTTTAGACCCGTGTTTCCAGTTTTTAGCAGGGTTTTAGCACCCGATAGAATCTACCACTCATTTTATATTTTATTATGGAGTATATTGACATGTTTAACCATATTTATAAGTTTCATATTTTTAGGATACCCGGTTTTACGTTTCATGGCTTAATAACTTACGGTTAGCAATTTACGGGTCCAAAACTAGCTACATACTTAGGATATTATCATCCAAAGACCATGACTACTCATCTAGTCACCCTTATCCTTATGGAACCGAATTAGGGGGGTAGGAGTCACCATTTTGTGGCTTGATCTTGACCATTGATCTCTAGGATGTTTACAAGTGTCTAAATTAACCATGGTTAAATTCTAACCCAATATATGGTTAACTATTCTTCCTACCCTATAAATACCAAGCTAAAACACATAGAAAACTTGCACCACACCTTCTTATAACCTTCAAGTCCTAAAACCTAAGGCACTTTTCTTATATTTTGTAAGAAAGTTAACTAGTTTTTGAAAGAAAACTAGTGTTTGATCTTCAATCTTGGAAATTTTCTAAGAAAAGTTGTTATAACTTTAAAGTCTCCAAAAAGACGTCGTTATAATCTTCAAATAGCTTTGGACTTCAAGAAGGCGTCGTTATAATCTTCAAATAACCTCGGTTTATCATAGATAGCAAGGGTGAAGCTTAAGTCTATCAAAGTCCGTACCTTACTAGTTACTTACCTTTCTTAAGAGAAAGCCAAAAGTTGTAAGCAAACCCTAACATACTCCTTGCTTAATTATCATTTTCATGCTCTTTGTGTTCCTTTCATGCTATATATGTTCTTGTTATTGTGTTCATGATGTTTAAAAATGGATAAAACAAGTATTGGTATACATATGTTAACTTATGACAAGCAAACAAGCAAACTAGTGATTTTTATGGAAAACTACAACCACAATAGTATAACTTTGATATTTGACACTTACTTACTGTTAAAGAGGACTTAACAAGGAAAACATAGCAATTTGAATCACCCAAAACGAGTACACGAGTCAAAAGTTATGACCATTTGAAGTTAGCGAAACCAAAACGGCAAAACTGCCTAAATAGCATTCTGATCAAATTTTGATTTTGAAAGTCCCACTTTTGGTCCGATTCATCAAAAAGTTAAAACACGAAAGTTGTCCGGAACGCCGTTTTCGTTCAGGAACAAAGAAGCTCGAGCCCTGAAAACTCCTTCCGAGTGATAATTTCTTCAAATTCTTAACAGCCCATTTTTAGACCAAAGTCACTATATAATAGTTATGATTTACTAAGACCAAGAGGTCTAATGACCTAAAGCCAAGACCACAACCATGGCTAAAGCCAAGGTTGAGTCTCAAGACCATGGTAACAATGACCAAGGTCACGGCAAAGCCACGGCTAAAGACCATATAACTTTTAAAGATCAAAACTTATATATATGTTATCAAATACTACAATAGTAGGGAGCCTCATGTGAGGAGTTCATTGAGTAAGCCGTCGAGACGAGTTGTGGATTTACGAGTTAAAGTGTCCTGGCTCCTCGAACGTTTACTCCATGACTTCTGAATTATGTCGGCCCGAACGGTAGTAAGAGATTTACAACCTATACATGTTTCATAGACCACTTATATTCAACGACTTACACATTATACTAAAGTACTACATCATGAACATTATGCAAGACATATATAGGCAATTCGTCGTATTCTTAGACGTTACTCCAAACCTAAGTCGCAACGTTCTATTATAGGCTGCTCTTAGAGACTTTCGCGATTCGACTACCATTATCATTTCTCATTACATAAGCTTAAGGTGAGTCATAGCCCCTACTCTTTTCGTACTTGTTTTAACTCTTGGGGGGGATACATGCTCAACTACTTGCTTACTTGTACAAATACTCAAAACATTTATACTTGATTGTTTTATACTTGATTGTCTTATACTTGATGGCATTATACTTGATTTCATACATACATGACTGTCTTATATCTTTGGGAAGTGGCTCCCAGTAAACTTATATCTTTGGGAAGTGGCTCCCAGTAAACTTATATCTTTGGGAAGTGGCTCCCAGTTTTCTTTGGGAAGTGGCTCCCAGTTGCCCTTGGGAATTGGCTCCCAAAGTGAGGTCTTTGGAGATGAAGAGTAGACTCACGACTAATTGCTTAATTATTTTGATGAACTTATACATGTCTTAATCATACTATATTGTAGCAGTGGGTTGTGAACACACAGGTTACAAGTCTCTTATGGCGGGACTTGTAACTGAGTGGATTCACAATGCCTTTGCTGTGTGAACATTCTTTTAAGGCTTTTCAACTATTTGAAGACAAACTCTATGAACTCACCAACCATTGTGTTGACACTTTAGCATGTTTATCTCAGGTTAGTAAGACGATAGCTAGTGTATGGAACTTAGAGTCAAGCTGCATACTCTGAAGACTTACGCTTTTATCATTTACCATTCAACATTTTGTATACATTTATGTATCATACTTTGGAATCTCATGTTTGTAACTTTGAATTCTTTAATCGAATGGTAACTTTTCAAAACGTCTCATTTAGAGTTCGTTTTCTATAACTTGTACTTTGTATTATGAAGTAGCACCCCTATGACACAGTCTTCCGCTGCGGTATTTTGGGGGTGTTACAGATTGGTACCAGAGCCTTGGTTATAGAGAACTAGGTTGCATTTAGTGCCTAGACTATAACTGCTATATACATTGGGACCTTCCTCTTTATTTGCCTTACACACAATACATACACATATGCTTTTTGGTTAGAGGTTTGCTTAGTTCCACGCTGTTAGATGATGTGACTTTAGTATTATAAGGAGCCCCAGAGATTCGCCGAGTCATTAAAAACATGGAGCTCAGTAATAACTAATTAGTTAACTTAATCTTGTGTTTGATGAGACACAAGATTTGAGTTAAATAATATTATTGCTTAGCTTTAGGGATTTGATGACTGGATTATCTTACCATCTGCCTCAGAAGGCGGATTTTGTGTCGGAAATTCTTAAGTAGGATGTTTTAGAATCTCCTTATTTAAATGGATTGGGACGCCTCTTCAGTTAAATAAAGAAATTGTAAATCACCGAACCATGAGTTTATGATCACTTACTTACATAAATTTGGACGCTTCTTTATGTAAGTAATGAGTTATAAATAAGTGGGCTTAATTGTAGCCGATACAACTCCTTAACCAGAACCTTAGACGAATCAGAGTGAACAACACTATTTTAGAGATCCTGAATTCTCCTAGACACACTAAACTTCGGGACGAAGTTTCCTTAAGGGGTAGAGACTGTAACAATTCGCAATTTCAGGTTAACTTTTATTCCCGAAAAATTTCACTATTCACTTTTTACTATTCACTTTTCACTATTCATCTCAGGAATTTTTATTTCATATTCTCGTAAGTTAAACTATTTTAACGATAATCCGAGAATTTGACGCTCGTCGGATCATTTCTGCAAAAATCACAAAGCCGTGTCCGAGATTTACTTTTAGGTTTAAACGTCATTCTAGCATCCCGATATGTCCATAAAACATTATAAACAATAGAAATATAATTTTCTCTCATTTTAGGACAATTCCAAAAGTTTCGGAATTTTACGTTTTTCAGTTCAGCGTTTTACGCGAATTACGCGTTTTAGACCCGTGTTTCCAGTTTTTAGCAGGGTTTTAGCACCCGATAGAACCTACCACTCATTTTATATTTTATTATGGAGTATATTGACATGTTTAACCATATTTATAAGTTTCATATTTTTAGGATACCCGGTTTTACGTTTCATGGCTTAATAACTTACGGTTAGCAATTTACGGGTCCAAAACTAGCTACATACTTAGGATATTATCATCCAAAGACCATGACTACTCATCTAGTCACCCTTATCCTTATGGAACCGAATTAGGGGGGTAGGAGTCACCATTTTGTGGCTTGATCTTGACCATTGATCTCTAGGATGTTTACAAGTGTCTAAATTAACCATGGTTAAATTCTAACCCAATATATGGTTAACTATTCTTCCTACCCTATAAATACCAAGCTAAAACACATAGAAAACTTGCACCACACCTTCTTATAACCTTCAAGTCCTAAAACCTAAGGCACTTTTCTTATATTTTGTAAGAAAGTTAACTAGTTTTTGAAAGAAAACTAGTGTTTGATCTTCAATCTTGGAAATTTTCTAAGAAAAGTTGTTATAACTTTAAAGTCTCCAAAAAGACGTCGTTATAATCTTCAAATAGCTTTGGACTTCAAGAAGGCGTCGTTATAATCTTCAAATAACCTCGGTTTATCATAGATAGCAAGGGTGAAGCTTAAGTCTATCAAAGTCCGTACCTTACTAGTTACTTACCTTTCTTAAGAGAAAGCCAAAAGTTGTAAGCAAACCCTAACATACTCCTTGCTTAATTATCATTTTCATGCTCTTTGTGTTCCTTTCATGCTATATATGTTCTTGTTATTGTGTTCATGATGTTTAAAAATGGATAAAACAAGTATTGGTATACATATGTTAACTTATGACAAGCAAACAAGCAAACTAGTGATTTTTATGGAAAACTACAACCACAATAGTATAACTTTGATATTTGACACTTACTTACTGTTAAAGAGGACTTAACAAGGAAAACATAGCAATTTGAATCACCCAAAACGAGTACACGAGTCAAAAGTTATGACCATTTGAAGTTAGCGAAACCAAAACGGCAAAACTGCCTAAATAGCATTCTGATCAAATTTTGATTTTGAAAGTCCCACTTCTGGTCCGATTCATCAAAAAGTTAAAACACGAAAGTTGTCCGGAACGCCGTTTTCGTTCAGGAACAAAGAAGCTCGAGCCCTGAAAACTCTTTCCGAGTGATAATTTCTTCAAATTCTTAACAGCCCATTTTTTGACCAAAGTCACTATATAATAGTTATGATTTACTAAGACCAAGAGGTCTAATGACCTAAAGCCAAGACCACAACCATGGCTAAAGCCAAGGTTGAGTCTCAAGACCATGGTAACAATGACCAAGGTCACGGCAAAGCCACGGCTAAAGACCATATAACTTTTAAAGATCAAAACTTATATATATGTTATCAAATACTACAATAGTAGGGAGCCTCATGTGAGGAGTTCATTGAGTAAGCCGTCGAGACGAGTTGTGGATTTACGAGTTAAAGTGTCCTGGCTCCTCGAACGTTTACTCCACGACTTCTGAATTATGTCGGCCCGAATGGTAGTAAGAGATTTACAACCTATACATGTTTCATAGACCACTTATATTCAACGACTTACACATTATACTAAAGTACTACATCATGAACATTATGCAAGACATATATAGGCAATTCATCGTATTCTTAGACGTTACTCCAAACCTAAGTCGCAACGTTCTATTATAGGCTGCTCTTAGAGACTTTCGCGATTCGACTACCATTATCATTTCTCATTACATAAGCTTAAGGTGAGTCATAGCCCCTACTCTTTTCGTACTTGTTTTAACTCTTGGGGGGGATACATGCTCAACTACTTGCTTACTTGTACAAATACTCAAAACATTTATACTTGATTGTTTTATACTTGATTGTCTTATACTTGATGGCATTATACTTGATTTCATACATACATGACTGTCTTATATCTTTGGGAAGTGGCTCCCAGTAAACTTATATCTTTGGGAAGTGGCTCCCAGTTTTCTTTGGGAAGTGGCTCCCAGTTGTCCTTGGGAATTGGCTCCCAAAGTGAGGTCTTCGGAGATGAAGAGTAGACTCACGACTAATTGCTTAATTGTTTTGATAAACTTATACATGTCTTAATCATACTATATTGTAGCAGTGGGTTGTGAACACACAGGTTACAAGTCTCTTATGGCGGGACTTGTAACTGAGTGGATTCACGATGCCTTTGCTGTGTGAACATTCTTTTAAGGCTTTTCAACTATTTTAAGACAAACTCTATGAACTCACCAACCATTGTGTTGACACTTTAGCATGTTTATCTCAGGTTAGTAAGACGATAGCTAGTGCATGAAACTTAGAGTCAAGCTGCATACTCTGAAGACTTACGCTTTTATCATTTACCATTCAACATTTTGTATACATTTATGTATCATACTTTGGAATCTCATGTTTGTAACTTTGAATTCTTTAATCGAATGGTAACTTTTCAAAACGTCTCATTTAGAGTTCGTTTTCTATAACTTGTACTTTGTATTATGAAGTAGCACCCCTATGACACAGTCTTCCGCTGCGGTATTTTGGGGGTGTTACAAAATACTTGTCTATATTGTTATTGTTTACTTGCGTAGAGATAAGTTCTTATAAGTCATACTCATCCATATTGTTATTACTTACTTGCGTAGATATAAGCACTTATAAGTAAACAAGTATTGATCAAACATAAACTAGAGTCAAACTTTTTAAACAACTAAGTTTTCATAAAATCAAAAAGACGTAAAACTATTCAACCCCCTTTCTAGTTTTCCCCAAGGTGATTTGCCAATTCTTATTTTTATTCAAATATAGTGTATCACGACTAATACGACTAACCATATGCATAATGGCATTCCGTCAAGTATTAGTGGGATCGGAGGTCAATCCTTAACAGGTTTTGAAGCTGTTCACTATATTCGCGCTCACATACAAGTGATTAATGGCTCATGATTGAGGGAATTTATGGTGATGAAGGTAACTTAGGCAATATCAAGGTAATAATGTAACTAGAGTATTTGTGCTCTTCCTAGCAATTATTTTTGTTGAACATAGAAATATCATATAGAGATAATGGAATCATTCAGGATGTTATAGTATAGTCAAGTATCATGCCACAATAATCACTTTGGAAATATTATCATCTGAGTATCAGTATTTCAGTTAAGTAATTCGCCATAACATATATATATATATATATATATATATATATATATATATATATATATATATATATATATATATAGATATATATATATATATATATATAGATATATATATATATATATAGATATATATATATATACATATATATATATATATACATATATATATATATACATATATATATACATATATATATATATACATATATATATATATATATATATATATATATATATATATATATATATATATATATATATATATATATATATATATATATATATATTACATGCCACAATAATCAATTTGGAAACATTATCATTTGAGTATCAGTATTTCAGTTAAGTATTTCGCCAGTAACATATATATATATATATATATATATATATATATATATATATATATATATATATATATATATATATATATATATATATCACATCTTAATTCATAAACTTCATCAGGTAATTATTAATAAGGAAATTGATTTGAATCATGTAATTTATTCATATACTTATAAAGTTATCAAAGTATATGTAAGCATGTATCTCCCCCAATGAGTTAAAAACAAGTATTGGAAATGGGGTTATGACTCACCTTGATTAATACGGGAATGATGAAAAGTAAAGTCGGATGAGATTATGAGAATGATTATGGAAACATCTTTAATACAGAACCTGATAAATAAATTTATCTGAGAATTTAACCAAATACTATTTGGTAAATGAATAACGATTAATCGTTAAGATGAAAAGATGATATGCGAATGAAATTATTATGTTTATAATAGTATGACGAGATATGCTATTATTTCTAAAGTTTTCCTTATTTAACAATGATGATAATAATACGTAAAGATAATTAGTTAAATGTCGTTATATATATTATTAACGTAAAAAAATAACTAATATATAAATACAATGTAATGAAAATGCATATGACGTGATGGGGTGACGAAAAATAGAAAATAAAATAAGAATGTCAAATATAATATGTTGGTCCTTGTCCTTTTCCAGTTTTTACACTTTTTATACTAACAGCGTTAGCGTTACATCGTTAGTCATTTATATATAAAATTTACATCTAAAGTCCTCTAAATTGTCCAATAACCAATTCTGAGCTTGGCAGTTTTAGTCCCTGAAGGTGTCGTCGCGTTACATTTTTAGTCTAAATGTACAAAAATTATCAGAAAAATTATATAAAAATTTCCGAAGCTTATTTAATTAATAATAAGCTTATTTCAATCGCTTTTTATAGAAAAGAGCTTATTTTTGTGTCAATGGGCCTTAACGAATCAAAACAAAGGCCCGTTAAGAAATTTAGAGGCGAGGGCATGAAAATAGTTTTGGGCCTGCATTTGGGCTATTTTTGTGATTCTGAAAATATATCTTATGGGCTCATTGCACTGTTCAATCGTTATGGCTTATTGGGCTTAAAAGCCCACGTCGCATGTAGTGATAGTTTCAAGTACGAGTTTTGCAATTCACTTTGGTAAATTTTGGGTGTCGAGACTAGCTTATTTGTACAAGTTTTATATACGAAAGTGGTAGTTTTCTAGGTGGTCTAATAGGTCGTGTAATAATATTGGGTGCTTGTTACATAGTTTTTAAAGATATACGAGGGTTTCATGAGACGTTTTTAATATACAAAAGACTTAGAATAATTTCTAAATATTTAGAGTTTTTGGTACCGATAAACACTAGGTTCAAAATGAGTTCGTATGATGCATGTAAAGTGAAAATCAACGTGAAACAAGTGTGGGTCGTGACTCCTAGGCCTTCCAAGATAGAGGCTAGTCACGTTGGGTGTGCTATACGTGAGGGTGTACGTAGAAAATAAGCAAGGTATATATATACGTTCGAACAAAAATATATGTGATGCATGAACATGAAATAACGCTTGAAATGAAATCAAAAGAGTTGGAAACAACTTACTACACCTTCAAAGGTGGTATAGCGTCGTGAGTGGTGAAGGAAACACAAGAATTCACACGTTCGTTTATAAACCCAAGTAACGATTTATGAAACTAACTCAATACTACTCCAAAGTTATCAAACCTGCGAATGAGTTGTTCCTGGTCCTTCAGTGATTATTTTATGAGTGAATGACAGTTGTTAGAAGTATTTTATGAAGGAAGAAAGGTGGTGAAGGAGATATAGATATAGAGATGTTTTTAGAACACGTATATGTTCCAATGATTCACAAAACTTATGCTACTATACATTGTCAGTAGATAAGAGATTGCAATTGTGATTTTCAAACAATCTAGGACACTAAAATGAATATGTGAGAGCATAAAATATGGTATATGTTTTGTTGAGTCATCTAGATGTCGACTAGTATATTAACCATGTATACGATTTGTAAAATCGTGTATCTCTTGGCATTGGCTGATCGAATATGACTTCTAAACATATAATCATCTTAGAAATATTATTTGGAATTCGCAGAAACAAACTAGAGTCGAAACGGTTGAGTTTTGAAGTTTTTATATATATCAAATAATTGGTTTTGGGTCGAACACTTTGCCTCCTAAAATCATAGCAAAACTTGACCTATGGGTCTGAGAATTTGCATACGTATAGTCGACTAGGTGAGCAAAGAGGTGGTGCAAAAACATATAGATGTTGTGTGTAAAAATCGAGAGAACGATGGACGTTTTGGAGCATGTTTACTAGTCGATTGAGCATAAAATGTAAAATGGATTTTGGGCTTGAAACATGGGCCGGATGAACAGTAATCATGGTATTGGGCTGGAAATTAATTAAGGGCCCGTTTGGTATTATTGTGTAATTAGAGTTTTTAATTTTGGATTAGTGAAATGTTTAGTTTTGTTAAACACGTCGAGAACTTGTTTCGTCATTTGGTGAATTATGCAATATCGTAATCGTAACCATTTAATATAATAAGAAAATTTCAAATTTCCTGTAAAAATGGTGATTAAAATAATGACAAAGAAATATATATATATATATATATATATATATATATATATATATATATATATATATATATATATATATATATATATATATAAACGTTGTTAATTATATGGATTTTTGCGAGGTTTTACAGTACCCACATGTCATTCTGAATTTCGTCCCGAAATTCAAATTTAACGTGATTACTTAAGTAAAGAATTTTGAACAGAGGGTTGTCGAGAGATTTTTATTCCTAAAATTAAGGAAACGTGATTCAGTTAGATTTACCTATACTAGACAAGATAAAATAACTAATGTATTTAAGGGCTGTGAATATTGAAAATAGTGGTCATGAATAGTAAGATAACGGCTAGTGCATAGTATTCTAACGGTCAGGAATAGTGAATTCCAATGGCCGTGAATAGTACACCAACGGCTATATTTTAGCCTATAAATACCCATCTCTAATTTTCATCTCTTCCATCAACCATTTTCTTCTTATATCACCTCTCAAAATGCCGCACCTCATCACTATACTAGCGATTGTGTATGTCGTCCTTGCCGCTATCTACTTAGCGTATGTTCCAGATGAAGACTTTGGATTCTTGGTCGCGATCTTGATGTTTGTCGTTCCCCTCACTATTCTCGCTATTACCGTAGACAAGATATGGGGGTAATAATCTTGAGCTAGGGTTGTTTTAAATTAATTTCTATGTACTTTTAACGAATAAGGAATAAAACTCGTTTTGTTTTTATGTTTAGGAATTTGTCTCATTTTTGTTTTTAATGGTTTGTTTATATTTATCTTTCAACATAATTAGGGTGATTCATCCTGTGGTGGCTTTTGCTATTGTTTTGTTGGTGGGAGTGTTTGTTGCCATAGCGGATCAACCTATTGAAGATTCCATGATTTATATTGTAATCATTGTAACGATAGCACTTCCGATGCTAATTATTTGTTTATGTATTAATTTTCACGGATTTTAATAAAATTTTCGCTATTTGAGTCTTCTATCCGTCTTTGTGATTTATTTGGGTTCTCTTACTTGTACTTTTGTTGGTTTTCTATCATAATGATGATGAGATAAGATAGGTATTTATTGTGGTTTGTTCAATGTATTATTTATGAACAATTCATTTTAGCTCTATATTTTGCTTTTGAATGAAGATTGTTATTTAGAAATTTGAAAATATAACTGTTCCTTTCATAACATAATTCTTTCTAAATTAGACATAGTTGATCAGACTATGTATAATTGAGGACCAAATGATGTGATGTTTGGCTCAATCATATGTTCCTATAAATTGTTTTAGATGGTGTTCAACGTGTCGTTTTTATAATATAACACGTAATTTCTTTGAAGAATAAAGTAAAAAATTTTAGGGTTCATACTTTGAATCAGAAATTGCTAGAGTAATAACAGTATATTGTTATTTGGTAAATGGGACAGAAATTGAAATTAACGTAGATCATCATTATTATGGAAATATTACAAGGTAGATTTTTCGATACGGTAGAAAGATAGTTGTTATACTTAGGTTACATCCATCGTAACTTTAAGTAAAATATAAGAAAGAGATTACAACTTAGGAAATTCTTGAACTAGAGTTTATTTATCTACCACAGGAATTTATTCATCTGCTTAAATCTAGTTGTCATTCCTTTGATACTATCAAAGTCTTTAAAGATTCTTCATTCTCTTGCAAAAGTCTTGGATTTCCAATGGATATTGTAGTTTGGACATTGACTCTTGTAGTGCCCTTTTCCACCACATCCGTGGCATACTACAATTGTTGGTTGTCCTTGCCTGTCCGGAGTCTTACAGCTAATTGCCTTGTGACCTGTTTTCTGACATTTCCTGCACTTAACAATGCAGATTCCTGTGTGATGCTTCTTGCATTTTTGACACAGGGGTTGACTTCCACAATACCCACTTCCAGTAACAGGTGTGGCAAGGCAGTTTCTATTAGCTTTCTGGTTGTATTCCAGCTGACGTTGATAGTTGATACGATTTTTTAGATGTTTACGATAGCGGTCTTGAGCATTGATGATATTGCAGTAGATGGGGTTGATGGTTCCTATTTCGGTGAGTTTTCGCTTTTGGGTATTTCCATTAGATATAACCCCGTGCCTAATTCCTTGATTATGGTTGATGGTAGGGTTAATCATTCCTTCTTGAATTTTTAAGTGAGGTGGCCTATACTTCATGAAACTTTCATGGTTATGATTACCAGGTATACCCGTCTCTCTTCTCGGATAAACTAAGGTAGTCCCTTCGAGTACCACTGAAACGATGTTGTTCACCAATTTCCTGATGGCTTCAGGAGTCAAGGTGATTTTTGATAATGATGGAGTATATGTATTGTTCATGTTGTCCATTTTCTGAAATCATTAATGAAACTCAACATTAGAATCCATATAGTATCAGAATAATTCAAATAATGAAGTTAATTATTTCATTGATGATAGACTGAATTGAATCCCTACTGTAATCTAATTTCAAGATATGTCTGGGTTGTATCATAGATAAATGATCAACTCTTGATATGGGATTACTAAGGAACAAACTGATTTGTCTATTAAAATAATCTTCTCTCCATTCTTCAAGTTCTCTCTTGAAAACTTATCTTTAAACAATTCTTTGGTTTTTGGTTAATTATAGTATATTTAAGAAATCTTAACAATTGTAAGAAATCTTACGGTAGATTCGGATAATATCGCAGAAATTAACATAATATTAATAACTTGACTGATTGTTTTTGCAAAACAAACGATGCAAGATCTTTTATTAATACTCCATTGATCTACATAGAGTCATTTGTTTATCAAAGAAAATAACAAATGATGAGATTTTTGCATGAAGGTATGAGGATTCATTACATGCATGTTTGATACGAAAGAAAAGATTGATTCATAACATATAGATATAACCGAAAGGAGGTTATTATACATTATGATTCGATTACAAGTTCTGAAGTTTCAGATTTATTAGACATTACATGAAATACTAACCAAAACTATCTGGTTTAGTAAGTACAACAAGGATACTTGTAAACTTAAGATTAGTTACGCCTCTGACGTAAATATCTAACTTCTTTCTTAAGTTCAAGTTGTGCAGCTTCCGTGTTTGAGAAACGTTCCTGACACATGTTCATTTGATTTGCCAACATAGTCTCTAATGCGGAAATCTTTTGACCCTAGTTTCTGGCTGTGTCTCTGGCCATCCATAGGGTTCTTTCAATATCTTCAACTCTACCATGTGTATGACCGTGTTCTCTTCTTGCATAACGGACCCTGGAGTCCAAGCTTCCAAGCTCCTGGTTGGTGTTGTCCTTTATCTCATGAATCTTTATTCCTAATTCACACATTGTTCGTCTTTCAACATCCGCTCTTTTGAACAACGCATCAAGGTTACGGTCGTATCATTCAAATTGAGTTGGTTGTAACCCTTTTAGCTGTTCAGTGTGAGCATCTAATATGCTGGCTTGTCGATAAATAAGATTCCATATTGTATTAGGAGTGCTTATATTGTAGTCGGGTGAGTTAGGCGAGGATAAATTATTTGGAAAATTTGGTATTGAGGACTTTGAAGTATAAGGTAACGGAGAATTTGGCTCAACATTCTTCCACGTCATCCCTTGGCTTGAACCTTTTCCAACTTCGAATGTTGCCTGACCACCAATCACATCTTCATATGATTCAGTAGCTCTCCTGAGTTTTTGACGTAAAGGTGAACGAATAGGTGACGACGGAGGTGATCTCGGAGTGAGTTCTATATTAGGCTGGGGTTGTGATATTTGTACGTAAGGATCTTCAGTATTTGGAGAATTTTGATAGGTAGGTGATGTTCTAGTATTAAGGAGAGTAATTTCGACATTCACGGGAGTTTCTGAAGACATGTTACTGTATTAACCGAGAATAATATTTTATGAGGATTTTGTATGTTAAATATATAACAGTACAGATGAAATAATTATTGTTGTAAGAGTAATTTCTAAACATGTAAGATAATCTCCACAGATAAGGTATTGAGCACGGCAGTCTGCAGACACGGAGGGCATAAAATGGTATGGTGTAAAATCATTTATTTTGAAAGTTTAGTTATAGTTTAATGTTTGAAAACATTTAATTCTCTATAACTCTAGCTCTGATGCCAATCTGTAACACCCCCAAATTTAAGTTTGTAGCAGCGGAAAAGTAATTTGGGTGTTACGGGGAGGATCGAAGTTATAATCTCATAAAACGGCTTAAAAGAAACGTTTTGAAAGTTATTTGTCATTCAAATAATATTTTTGATAAAAGATGAACCATTTAATTTAGAATCTTATTAAAAGATATAAAGACTTGTAAGAATGACATATTTGATTTTTACACCATTTGAATTTATCAGAGTAATAAATGCCCGCTCCGTTAAATTACCTGAGATACACATGCTTAAAAGTGTCAACACAAAGGTTGGTGAGTTCATAGAGTTTTATGAAAAACCATTTATTTCAATAGATTTCAGGAATATTTGATAATAATAAATACTAACTGTGATAGAACAAGTAATGAGTGATGTTGATTATAATCACAGATAAATCATATAGATATTCAATCAATTTCAAATAAGGGATCAATAATCCTAACACGAGATGGAAACTCATGATGTTAATTTAATGAGATACATAATTCAAGTCTGGTCAAATACCTATACAGCTGTATCTAAATATATATTGAAAACATACATTTTCTTATGGATATTGCACCAAGCCTCATGACACGCAAAATGTTAACAAAAGAGGTGATTTATCATGTCAATGATAACTTTTGCCCTCTTATAATAGGTGATTTGCCAATTCCAATTTTTATTCAAATATAGTGTATCACGACTAATACGACTAACCATATGCGTAATGGCATTTCGTCAAGTATTAGTGGGATCGGAGGTCAATCCTTAATAGGTTTTGAAGCTGTTCACTATATTCGCGCTCACATACAAGTGATTAATGGCTCATGATTGAGGGAATTTATGGCGATGAAGGTAACTTAGGCAATATCAAGGTAATAATGTGACTAGAGTATTTGTGCTCTTCCTAGCAATTATTTCTGTTGAACATAGAAATATCATATAGAGATAATGGAATCATTCAGGATGTTATAGTATAGTCAAGTATCATGCCACAATAATCACTTTGGAAACATTATCATCTGAGTATCAGTATTTCAGTTAAGTAATTCGCCAGTAACATATATATATATATATATATATATATATATATATATATATATATATATATATATATATATATATATATATATATATATATCACATGCCACAATAATCAATTTGGAAACATTATCATTTGAGTATCAGTATTTCACCAGTAACATATATATATATATATATATATATATATATATATATATATATATATATATATATATATATATATATATATATATATATATATATATATATATATATATATATATATATATATATATCACATCTTAATTCATAAACTTCCTCAGGTAATTATTAATAAGGAAATTGATTTTAATCATGTAATTTATTCATATACTTATAAAGTTATCAAAGTATATGTAAGCATGTATCTCCCCCAATGAGTTAAAAACAAGTATTGGAAATGGGGCTATGACTCACCTTGATTAATATGGGAATGATGAAAAGTAAAGTCGGATGAGATTATGAGAATGATTATGGAAACGTCTTTAATACAGAACCTGATAAATAAATTTATCTGAGAATTTAACCAAATACTATTTGGTAAATGAATAACGATTAATCGTTAAGATGAAAAGATGATACGCGAATGAAATTATTATGTTTATAATAGTATGACGAGATATGCTATTATTTCTAAAGTTTTCCTTATTTAACCATGATGATAATAATGCGTAAAGATAATTAGTTAAATGTCGTTATATATATTATTAACGTAAAAAAATAACTAATATATAAATACAATGTAATGAAAATGCATATGACGTGATGGGGTGACGAAAAATAGAAAATAAAATAAGAATGTCAAATATAATATATTGGTCCTTGTCCTTTACCAGTTTTTACACTTTTTATACTAACGGCGTTAGCGTTACACCGTTAATCCTTTATATATAAAATTTACATCTATAGTCCTCTAAATTGTCCAATAACCAATTCTGAGCTTGGTAAATGATAAGTTGTCATTTTATAACCTATAGTTTCTGTTTTTACTGTTCCAGTCCTTAGTTTTAATAGTTTGGCAGTTTTAGTCCCTGAAGGTGTCGTCGCGTTACATTTTTAGTCCAAATGTACAAAAATTATGAGAAAAATTATATAAAAGTTTCCGAAGCTTATTTCAATTGCTTTTTACAGAAAAGAGCTTATTTTTGTGTCAATGGGCCTTAACGAATCAAAACAAAGGCCTGTTAAGAAATTTAGAGGCTAGGGCATGAAAATAGTTTTGGGCCTGGACTTGGGCTATTTTTGTGATTCTGAAAATATATCTTATGGGCTCATTGGACTGTTCAATCGTTATGGCTTATTGGGCTTAAAAGCCCATGACGCATGTAGTGATAGTTTCAAGTACGAGTTTTGCAATTCACTTTGGTAAATTTTGGGTGTCGAGACTAGCTTATTTGTACAAGTTTTATATACGAAAGCGGTAGTTTTCTAGGTGGTCTAATAGGTCGTGTAATAATATTGGGTGCTTGTTACGTAGTTTTTAAAGATATACGAGGGTTTCATGAGACGTTTTTAATATATAAAAGACTTAGAATAATTTCTAAATATTTAGAGTTTTTGGTACCGATTAACACTAGGTTCAAAATGAGTTTGTATGATGCATGTAAAGTGAAAATAAACGTGAAACAAGTGTGGGTCGTGACTCCTAGGCCTTCCAAGATAGAGGCTAGTCACGTTGGGTGTGCTATACGTGAGGGTGTACGTAGAAAATAAGCAAGGTATATATATACGTTCGAACAAAAATATATGTAATGCATGAACATGAAATAACGCTTGAAATGAAATCAAAAGAGTTGGAAACAACTTACTACACCTTCAAAGGTGGTAGAGGGTCGTGAGTGGTGAAGGAAACACAAGAATTCACACGTTCGTTTATAAACCCAAGTAACGATTTATGAAACTAACTCGATACTACTGCAAAGTTATCAAACCTGCGAATGAGTTGTTCCTGGTCCTTCAGTGATTATTTTATGAGTGAATGAGAGTTGTTAGAAGTATTTTATGAAGGAAGAAAGGTGGTGAATAAGATATAGATATAGAGATGTTTTTAGAACACGTATATGTTCCAATGATTCACAAAACATATGCTACTATACATTGTCAGTAGATAAGAGATTGCAATTGTGATTTTCAAACAATCTAGGACACTAAAATGAATATGTGAGAGCATAAAATATGGGATATGTTTTGTTGAGTCATCTAGATGTGGACTGGTATATTAACCATGTATACGATTTGTAAAATCGTGTATCTCTTGGCCTTGGCTGATCGAATATGACTTTTAAACATATAATCATCTTAAAAATATTATTTGGAACTCTTAGAAACAAACTAGAGTCGAAACGGTTGAGTTTTGAAGTTTTTATATATATCGAATAATTGGTTTTGGGTCGAACACTTTGCCTCCTAAAATCATAGCAAAACTTGACCTATGGGTCTGAGAATTTGCATACGTATAGTCGACTAGGTGAGCAAAGAGGTGGTGCAAAAACATATAGATGTTGTGTGTAAAAATCGAGAGAACGATGGACGTTTTGGAGCATGTTTACTAGTCGATTGTGCACAAAATATAAAATGGATTTTGGGCTTGAAGCATGGGCCAGATGAACAGTAATCATGGTATTGGGCTGGAAATTAATTAAGGGCCTGTTTGGTATTATTGTGTAATTAGAGTTTTTAATTAAGGATTAGTGAAAATGTTTAGTTTTGTTAAACACGTTGAGAACTTGTTTCGTCATTTGGTGAATTATGCAATATCGTAATCGTAACCATTTAATATAATAAGAAAATTTCAAATTTTCCTGTAAAAATGGTGATTAAAATAATGACAAAGAAATATATATATATATATATATATATATATATATATATATATATATATATATATATATATATATATATATATATATATATATATAATTAAATGTTGTTAATTATATGGATTTTTGCGAGGTTTTACAGATTTTTGGTGAAAAAATAAAAAAAGTCAGGCTTTGGTCCAAATGGTGAAGGGTCTACACCAGATTCTGCATTATCAGTTGATTAACCTTGTAGACAACTTAATATTTGCATTATCAAGATTATAGTCTTTTGTTTAATGGTGGATGTAGTAAACTATGAACCAAGGCACATCTTTTGTTAAAGTTGAACCCAAAACACTATGTATTTGTCCCTCATAACTTACAAATATTGATTAATGCAAATTAGTTTATGTGTAATGGTGTTATTAAGTATGTCTTTTATTTGCAAGTTGTGTTGTGCAGTTACCTACCCACTTTGGAACATATGCAGTCAATGTTCTATGGTCAAATAAGGATCTTACTATTAGGCTTGTGAGTTTTTGGAAATCCTCTTGACCACATAGTAACTGCAAAAGCTTACCTTGCTTTTACCATCACATTCATGACCACAAATTGACTGCACAATGTTAATAAACTTTGACTGCATTACAGTATTTATAGCAATAGTCACAAAGGCTATTACATCCAACAATCATAGGGAAACCAACAAATTGACTGCACAAAATGGCATCAAGCAAGAAGAAAGGTATTATTTTTGTCTGCAATAGTCACAATGGTTATCACTGTACTATGTATTCAGAATCTTAAATCATATGATTTTTGTGCTAGTTAACAGATAATAACAACCAATTTTGTAAATCATGTGCAGAAATCATTGCAATTTCCAGTGATAGCTCTGAATCAGATTTTGATGCAAGGCCATGGGGATGGGAGGATTATTTTCCAAAAGATTTTAAGGCAACTGATTATTTTGTGCCTGCAAAAAGGGTGGAAACAAGCTCAAGTTTGACAACCATTGAGGAACAAAAAATGGCCTTTAAAGCAAGAGTTCAGGTACTAGGCATACCAAGCAAGAAAAATTTTGCAGAATTTGGTGTGAGACCATTTGAGAAAAAAGGACCAAAAGATCAAAAGGGAAAGGGAAAAAAATAAGATGCTTTGAAAGCATCTTGCGTTCCTAATGCTTTTGGTTACAACAATGTGCATATGTAACTAGTTTAAGTGTACAACCTAGACCAGTGTTGAATAAAACACTTGTAACCATCAATTATCAATGCAATGTTAGTTAATTCACAACAAGGATACTAAAGCATGATTTTAATTGCATTCAAGAAGAGTAAGTTCATACATTAGATTATGTACAAGGCAGTAAAACCTACACTGCCTAAGCTAAACCTAAGCCTTATACTACACCCAAAAACCACACAATCTATCCCTAACAAACTAAACTACTTAAGTGCAAATAGCAAAGAAACCAGAACAACAAAAACACATAGAATTGACTTCTGAAGAGTGACTTTCTTTAAAGCTTTTTTCAAGTCTGCCTCCAACTGTTCAATCTTTCTTTGACGATTAGCTTTAGCTTGAGCCTCGCGCCTTTGATTAGGATTCAGTCTGCTATACATCTCAAACAAGTGCATCTTGTACCATTCACATTCCTCCTCTGGATCATACCAATCCCATTTATCACATTTCTTCCTACCCGCTTTCTAAAATCAAAAATATGTAGTCTATTAAACATTAAAATTTAAAATTCTTGAAACAAAATGTATCCTAAACTTACCCATCAATTTTGGCAGCAAATGAAACGTCTAGCAGGGTTAGTGGGTGTCCAAGATGTTACCACCATTGATGGCCTGTCACAATCGCAGTTATCATCATAAAGACAAAACAACATGATTTAATTAGATTATGATTCGGGATTGTTATGATTTTTTAAGATTGTGTTTATTAGGGTTTATGTAAAAAAGGGGGTGAATAAAGAGGGGAAAACTGGGAATAGGGTATATAGCCGTTGTAGATGACGTGGCATGTGGGCCCAAATTGGTTCCCGGTAAATTACCTAACATTGACGGTTTTGTAAAGTTTTGTTACTTAACTTAATATTTTTGAAAGTTCGTTACATAACACAGAAAATTTTTCTAAGTTCATTACCTATATGTGTAAATAACCAATGATTTGATTGTCGTTGTTGGACTACCCTTATCTTATCTAAGGGTGACAATTGTCGACACGACACGATAACCGTCATGAACTTTACACGAAGTTAAACAGGTTTGTGTTGAGGATAAAAATGTTTGGGTCAAAAATAGGTCAACCCATTTAATAAATAGGTCGTGTTTGGTTTGAGTAAATATTAAACTGGTCAATCTGTGAACCCGTTTAAGTATATAAAACTCTAAAAATAAAATATATAACATCTCTTTTTATGTTAGATGTGGATTAAATGTATTCTGTTATGAACTTAATATGATAGAATTGTGATTATACCTAATATATCATAGAAATTGACGCTTATAACTGATAAAATTGTCATATAGTTATTTGTCTGTTATTTTTATCATATTTTAAATCCTTATATCATTTTGGTACTTAAACTAGTTAAATCAATAAATCACCAACCTTATTCATTACTTGACCTATTTATTTAAAATAGGTAAAATGGGCCAAAAATAGGTTACACGTGTTATGCAGGTGCGGGTTAGGGTTGAGTTTCTTAACACGATTAATAAATGGGTCGTGTTTGGGTAGAAGTTATACTAACCCGCCAACACGTGAACCCGAATAGGTCAACACGAACACGACTTGATTGCCACCCCTACCCTTATCCGTCACTAGAAAACACACTCACTCACCTTCCACTTCAGCGCATCAGTTTTCTCTCTCTAACTTATTCAGTAGCTTTTGGGTTAGTTGATTAGCATCTAATTCTGCCCACTCTTTCAATAACCGAGATTTTAATTGCTTTTATGAATATAAAAATACAAAAAAAATCATCCCTCACCTCTAAACCTAGTTAGATTAATTTCAATCCTAACGAACATTATTCCCTGTGGAGAACGATCAATCCCCTTGTAACACCCCCAAAATTATCGCAGCGGAAGATTGTGTCACTGGGGTATTACTTCATAGTTCACAGTACAAGTTACAGAAAACGACTCTAAATGAGACGTTTTGAAATAAATTATCATTCGATGTATAATAATATCAGAGTTCACAACAAGGTCCCATAAGTTTACAAAATGTACAACATAAAAGTTGAAAGTTTTTCGAATGATAATATGCATTATCTTCAAAATGTTTTCCGTGCGCCTTCACATGCCAGCTAATTCCTTTCGTACCTGAGAATACATGCTAAAAAGTCAATACAAAGGTTGAGTGAATTCATAGGTTTGCAAAACAGTAGTGGACAGTTATCAGAGTTAAAGTGATAATTGCTACGAATACAATCATCGGGTAAGTATATTATTGCATCTAATCTCATGGAACTCAAACTGACGGTATATATCAACAATGATATATAGAATAATAATGGCCCCGTGTAGGTACTTGCCATATACCTAGAGTTACAAATATAGTACGTTTGGTTACTTATCCAGCTAACACAAACGGGACTCGTCAATCTCGATTGGCCTATCTACTATATCAGTGTTCACTCGCAAGTGATTAATGGTCCATGATGTGGGGGACTTGTGGCATAGGGAACTTAGACACAAGGAATAATATATATATTCAGGAAAGCATTCAGTTTATAAGTAATTGTCCATAGTTAAAACAGTAGCATGTATCTCCCCCAAAGAGTTTATATATCAGTTAAACAAAAGTAGGGGCTATGAACTCACCGTAGTAATCAGTAGTAGTTTATAACAACAGATAGTGTATGGCAAGACCATGATCTTTAACAATAACCTACGAGAGCATAGTGATCGTGTCTTAGTATAATGTACAATATGAGTGTACAATTATATGTAAAGTCATGACTTGATTAAGATGTTGTACATATGTCTCATGTTGGGTAAAGGAGTGAAATATTCTTGAAGTATGGTTCGGGCTATCAAAATCTAGAGGTCATGTAGTGAACGTATGAGGAGCCTGGACACTTTAATTCGTAAATCCACAACTCGTCGATACGACACTCCGAAGAGGCCTCTTATGATTATGAAATTCCCTAATATTGTAGGACTCATCATTTATGAGTAAAGGTATTTGACGAGACAAATGTTGTATAAAAACATTTGTCATGTTTCGTCAAAGACTATTGGTTGAACTTGTGTGGTGTCGATGATATAAGTCGTGTGTCGTGAACTAATTTAGTGTAATAATCATCAAGTGGAAGTTGTGTCTTAAGTGGAAATGATATTCATATAATTAATAGGTGATTTGGTTATTTTTTATAGATTGTTGAGGTCGGGAAACTGAGTCAAATAAATGATCAAGCATCAATAACAAGTTTCCGACCATCAAACCCAAGCTAGCCATGCTAGATACATAACCTTGAGACATCAACCAAGACCAAAGCCGTTGTTATGTTTCGGCTTAGAAGGCCTTGAGGCAACATCCTTGGCTTAGCCTTGGCTGTGTCTTAGCCTCAAGAGGTCAAAATGCAATAAAGACTCTCGAGTCATGACCACTTTTTAGTCTTAAGGAGGTCTAGCTGGTTTTTGCAAGTTTTAGCCTGTGGTTTTCACTTTCTGCACACGTGCTCCTGAGTTTTTGTATAAAAAGTCATTCTGAGCAACTTTCATGTTTTACACTTTTGATAATTCGGATAAGAAAAGGGTGTTGACATAAATAATGCCTAAAAACATTATTAAGTTTTTATCAATATCTCTATGTTTTGATCATTACAAAATATAATCTCAAAGAACTAAAACTTATGACATAAACAAGTATTTGGTGATTAATATTTCTCTTTACATCCAAATCACTTAAGGTATGAATAAACAAAGTGTTTAGTGCAATGTATGATCAAAGGGGTATTTAATTAACTAATACAAAGTTTATTTAATTATATAATCTTATTATATATTTTTGAAAAACACTTTTGGTAATAAGGAAAAATGTTTTAATCATACTAAATATATGATTTCAAATATTTAACCAAAATCAGTTAGTTTTTCACCAAATAAACTTTCCCCACTAAAAGACAAAGTTTCTGGCCGTTACAGTTGGGCGGCCCCCTTAATTATAAGGGGCGGTCCCCTTAATTTTAAGGGGGCCGGCCATGCTTTAAGGGGACCGGCCACGCTCCTCTGTCAGAAACTTTTGCCTATAAATACCACCTTAAACCTGGATTTTTTCCCCACCTTTTTGCACTAAAACTTTCTGTTCTAGATCTTCATTTCAATCCTAAAAATCCTTTGATCATTCATTTCATAAGCCTTTGTTTCCAAGTGATCCAAAGCCTCATTCTTTCAAGTGCAAAGAGAAGAATACTTCTATTAGAAGTATTACAACTTAGTATCATCTTGCTATCTAAGTTGTTTATTTATAATTTGTTGTAAATCCTTTATACTTTGGTGAATAAGGTGTATGTATTAGTTACCTAGATTTAGTTGAAGAATCTAGAATTGTTGACTAGTATGAAGTGTAACTTGAAGTGAAGAAGAAGGGTTAGATAGTAGTGGTGATAGGAGATTGTAGAAATAGGATCTTGTAGTGAAGTGATTAAGGATCTCTAGTGGAGAAGACTAGAAGACATTTGTAGATTGAAGTTGTGAAGACATTAGTGGCTTGAAGGTGTCAAGACACTAGTGCTTTGAGGTTGTGAAGATATTAGTGACTTGAAGGTGTCAAGACATTAGTACTTTGAAGGTGTGAAGAGAATAGAAGATTGGTGTATAGAAGATTGGTGTGTAGAAGATTGGTGTGAAGAAAATAGTAGATTGGTGTGAAGATTGGTGTGAAGATTGGTGTGTAGATTGGTGTGAAAATTGGTGTGTATATTGGTGTGTACGGTTTTCTCCGCCATAAAGGAGATCTTTGATCTAGTGAAGAAAACTCTCGAGTAGGTGACTCGGGGAGTGGAGTAGGGCAAGGAAGGTGTCCTTGTAGCCGAACCACTATAAATCCTTTGTGTCTCGGTTTGATCTTTCCATCTCTCACTCTTTGATTTATTACTTACTTGCATTTCACACATAGTCATAATTGATAGTATTGTGCATATGTTGATTTCACATAAAGATCAAACTAAAATCCATTCATAAAACTAATCTTACAAAAACCAACCTAGTACATATAATTATATCTATACATTACTACATATATATATGCTTACATAAAATATATGAAATTGTATATTCTTTCCTAACATTATACATAAGCATTGTATATATAAAACCTTTAATAAATCTTGTATTTATACTTTTGTAGTTAAGTGTTTTGAAATTGTACATTATACATAAGTAGTATTTATACAAAATCATAAATTAACTAGTATATATTAAAGTGATTTGAAAGTTTCATCTTAGAAACTATCTTTTATAAAATAAGCAAAACGAAAAAGACGTAAAACTATTCAACCCCCCCTTCTAGTTTTCCACAATTGGTATCAGAGACACGTCTAACAAGATTTTTAAAATATACTGTATTTTAAAACTTGTAACGATCTATGGAATTCGAAAAATATCTAGAAGGAGAATTTACGCAAAAACCACCATTATTTGAAAATGATCATTTTCTTGAATGGAAAAATAAATTTGAAAATTATGTGAAATCAATAGATCTTGATCTTTGGCATATTATTTCAATTGGTGATCTTAAACTAACCAAAATGGATTTTGAAAATCAATATAATAATCTTCAAATAAAAATTGATAAAAATACTAAAGCTAAATTACTTATTTTCAAAACTCTACCAAATGTTGAATATGAAAGATTATTTCCTTGTAAAACGGCAAATGATATTTGGAAATGCCTTTTAAAGTTTCACCAAGAGAAATGTAAAACCAAAGATGATAAACTTGATATTGCACATGAAATTGTTACTCTAGAAAATTTAATAGATAAATATTTAGTTGAAATAAACACATGTACTACTAGTTCAAATGTGATCATTGAAGGTACCAATAATGAAGAGCACATGTGTCAAATCCGAAGTAAGCATGCAAATAAATCAGGGAGCAACAAGGACGATAAAGACGATGTAAATATGGAATACGTGAACATCCTAACAAATGTTAATACAAATAGTGATGACAAGGATTACATGCTCCAAGATCCAAGCAATGCTACAAACAAAACATGGAGCGACATGAACAATGGAGTTGATCACCGTATAGCGAGTGAAGAGTGTACAAGTACAAATAAGGTACAATTCAAAACCAAACATTTTTGCTATGATCAATTTACATTAGAATTTTCAAAAATGGAAAATAACTTCAAACACTTTTGCAACATTGACTCAAAAATTATTTTTAAAAATGAATCTTCAACATCCGCTGAAAATAACTTTGAAAAAGAAATAATTTTAGAAGACAAAATGTCTAAACTTGAAAGTAATATTGAAATTGATCTTGAATGTAAAAATTGTCAAGACTATAAACATGAAATTAAAATGGAAAAGGAAAAAGCTAAAATATTAGCAAAATTCGAAAATAGTTCTAAATCTTTAAAATATCTACTTAACATTCAAAAGTCATTTTATGATAAAACCGGATTAGGATATACGGCAGATGAGTATTTGACAAATACATCAAAACAAATAAAATTTGTTAAACCTAATGGAAAATTTTGGAACTATTATTATTTACATCCATTGATTATTTCTCTAGTCAAGAAAATTATTGTTTGTTTGCTAAAACAAACAAATAATGAATTCTTGTACTTCTTGACGACATCCTCTTCATATGCATTTAAGTGCATTGGATGTTCGCTACTAATCAACTCGGACCCATGAGAATCTGGGTACCAAGCTCTCTGTCATGTGTAGGTAATTAACGATCAAAGGAACTACTACTTTTTGGATCGCTCTATTCGCTTTCATTCTTTTGATGACCATTGGTTCCCTCTATTATGATTCACACTCTACTCATGTGTTACTTTTGACAATATGGCGGTTATCCTTGATTTTCGGCGGTGTGTGTTTCACTTTTGGGTGCATTGACTTTATGGTGTGTTCGTTACTACCTCATGACGAAGGATTCTTGTTCTACCATTCTTAATCTGCACGACTTGTGATGATTGTTGCGACCGATTGTGTTTCTATGATCAAGACTCCTTGATCCCTAATGCATTGGGACTTTACTTCGCTTCTTCAACTTGCTTTGGGGCAAATGTTTTTGAAGTCTTCTATTGCTCTCATGACCATTCTTAAAGAAAAGCTGGACCTGAGGTAAGTTTTCCTTTCAAAAACTTGCCTACATTACATTTTATTAGAGTATGCTTCAATTAGTATATTAATATGATTTATTTTATAAGTTGCTATGCTTTTAGATCATGAATACCAATATATGCATACATGACATTAGGATAATTAACTCTCTTGTTGCTATATCTATTATCATTTATCTTAGCTTTCATCTATATTGATAATCTTCTATGGTTTAAAGTAGAATACTTGCCATTTATGCTATATGATCTTACTAGTTGCATTAATAGATGTGTTATAATTAAGACTTGCTAGTAACTCAATATTACAATGTGTCTTGTATACATGCATACTTTCATATGTCTATATTGTATTCATTGATGATTTTCTTTGTCCCTTCCTATCTCATTGCATTTAGATGTTTAATGTCTACCATATTTCTTTCGTATCTTTAGTTGCCATTAGAAATGATTATATGTGACAATGGGCTTAATCGATTCTCTTGAAGTGTATCTTTCACTTGAAATTTCTTGATTGTCAAAATCAAAACATCATTTTAAAAAAAAAAAAAAAAAAACTTCTTTCTTTGAATTAAAACCTTTCGAATATCTATTTTATGCTTTTTCGAACAACATGCTTAATCATAAGCTATCATAACATTAGTTCAATCTTTATCAAGATAGAAACATTTTTTCTTTTTGAAACAAAACAAATTTTGTTGTATTGGGATACTAACTTGAATGTATTTCAAAACATTAAGCCAAGTATTAGTGAATCAAGAATACTTCATATTTGGTAATCTTCGATAGGTAAATTTAGGAACTCGATTTCTTCTTAAAGGAGAATGACTACTGGAGAATCTATTGACTAGAAATTCAATTTAACCTAACGGTTGAATTGCTTCTATGTGAGAAGTTGGGTGTGTGTAACCCGTAAAAATGGTCGTGTTTAGCCTGAATTGAGCACCACTAGTAATAGTCTCATACTCATTCTCCAACTTGATTAAATTGCACTTCCTATATATACCTAACGCTAGTTTACTTTTGTGAACCTTGCTTCTCATTAGATCCTTTTGTTCCCAGATTTATGGCATTAAGTAAAAACTTACTTTCAAACATTGTTGAATAAAACTAAAAACATTGTATTTAAAACATTATTATTTTCTCACATATGTCATAAACTTATGTGAAAATGACATACACAATCTAATCAAATCATTTCATGAGAATCATGGTTTGCCCATATGGATCTTGTTTGTAACAAGTCTTGAAGTCCATATAATCATATCTGCCTATTTGTTACTTGTCAACAATCATCAACATATTTGCTCTAGGCTAAATGTTATCATCTTCATATAGTTGCTCATTTAGCTTATTTGGCTTGTTGTCTCCTTTGGTGCATATCTTAATTGATTAATTAATAGATAGCATGATTATTAGAAATTAATTGTCTACTTTAATTAATTCTATATCACTCTCTACATTCATGAATAGTATGCCCTATATTGCCTCAAAGAGTTGAACTTACTTGAATCCAAAAACAAAAACACAACATTTTTGAAAAATTTTCTGCCAAAAACCCATTTCTCGCATTCTGGGAATCACCAGATAGGCGGCCCCCTTAATTATATAAGGCGGCCCCTTTAATGATTAAGGGGACCGGCCCCTAATTAAGGGGACCGGCCATCTGATGGTCGGGGATACTGTTTTCTTTATCACTTTTTGACCTACTTCTGCCTATACTTCCCAAAATTCACAAACATATTTTGTCCCATGCTATCCCTCAAAATTTACCTTCCTAAACCACATTTCTCATACACTATAAATACTCTCCTCCCACCATTAATGCCATCATACCCAAACATGTCATCTTCCAACAACCAAAAACCAAAGATTTCAAGAACCGCAAGGATCTCCGTCAAACCCGTTTGGAGGAGGAAACTTGATTCTTGTCATAACTCTTGTGATGTTGTTTCAAGTCAACCAACAACTCAACCTCAAACCCACTCAAATGAGTCATCCCACAACCTATCTTCCACTAATACCCTCATTAATGCTTCCTCTTTTGATGAGCATGCTCAATCCCAAAACAACAATCCCAATATCTCAATCAACACTTCACATATTGCTCATTCAACAAAGACATCATCCACTCATGAAGAACATCTTCCACCCATTTCTTGTTTTCATGATTACCCAAGCTCAAACATGTCTCCACCACCTAGAGTACCACCACCACTTCCTACAACCTCACATGCCACTCCAATGTTGCATGTGCAAACCTTCACCCAAGACAACTATCATGCTCCACCACCATCACCTTCCTCCGAACACTTGAAGTTCGTTGAGGAGCTAAAAGAGGCACATGAGCTTAGTGCTCTTTTAGCATTACATCTTGCTCAACGCAATTTGGATCCACCACAATCAAGCTCACCATCATCACCACATAACAAAAACCAACTTGAGAAGCATGTTAACAATTGCCCTTGTTGCATCTTCCTTCAACAACAAACCATTGCTTTGAATGAGCACTTCACTTGGATTGAGTATCTTCTTACTAGAACTCAACAAACCTCATCACTTGAACAACATCACAACCCTCAACCAACAAACTCCACTTCAAATCCACCACCTCCAAGCTCTACAAACTCACCAACACCCATGGAACCAAGAGTTTACCTCCACTAAACCACCAAGCATTTGATATGCTTATGTTTTCTCATTTTCAAATAAAACTCCTCAACCATTTTGGGATTCAAGAAAGTTTGGTGACACTCCTTGTTGGCACTATAGGATGTTCTATGTTATTTAGAATTCTATTTGTATTGCCTTTGTAACAATGATTATGGGTTGACATAATCATTTCTCTATTATTGAATGGTTTAATATATGTTTCTTATTCCCTTGTGTCATGATTATTACTTGTTAATATTATGCTATATGTATTTGCTTGTGCCATGCTTGTGCTTCTAATATTTTTCTTGCAAGAATTACTTTCTCGAAACCTTGGTGCCCTCAAACGAGGGGGAGCATACATCAAGGGGGAGTTCTCTACCCGTTTAAACTTCTTTCACGAAGATTATTCGGCCTAACCTTTTTGATTTTACAAAAAGGGGGAGAAGAGAAATGGTAAACTCTATAATACTTGTCTAATAACAAGTTTTAAATCTTTTGAGTTTAAGGTTTTGTAATAATCAAAAAGGGGGAGATTGTTGACATAAATAATGCCTAAAAACATTATTAAGTTTTTATCAATATCTCTATGTTTTGATCATTACAAAATATAATCTCAAAGAACTAAAACTTATGACATAAACAAGTATTTGGTGATTAATATTTCTCTTTACATCCAAATCACTTAAGGTATGAATAAACAAAGTGTTTAGTGCAATGTATGATCAAAGGGGTATTTAATTAACTAATACAAAGTTTATTTAATTATATAATCTTATTATATATTTTTGAAAAACACTTTTGGTAATAAGGAAAAATGTTTTAATCATACTAAATATATGATTTCAAATATTTAACCAAAATCAGTTAGTTTTTCACCAAATAAACTTTCCTCACTAAAAGACAAAGTTTCTGGCCGTTACAGTTGGGCGGCCCCCTTAATTATAAGGGGCGGTCCCCTTAATTTTAAGGGGGCCGGCCATGCTTTAAGGGGACCGGCCACGCTCCTCTGTCAGAAACTTTTGCCTATAAATACCACCTTAAACCTGGATTTTTTCCCCACCTTTTTGCACTAAAACTTTCTGTTCTAGATCTTCAATTCAATCCTAAAAATCCTTTGATCATTCATTTCATAAGCCTTTGTTTCCAAGTGATCCAAAGCCTCATTCTTTCAAGTGCAAAGAGAAGAATACTTCTATTAGAAGTATTACAACTTAGTATCATCTTGCTATCTAAGTTGTTTATTTATAATTTGTTGTAAATCCTTTATACTTTGGTGAATAAGGTGTATGTATTAGTTACCTAGATTTAGTTGAAGAATCTAGAATTGTTGACTAGTATGAAGTGTAACTTGAAGTGAAGAAGAAGGGTTAGATAGTAGTGGTGATAGGAGATTGTAGAAATAGGATCTTGTAGTGAAGTGATTAAGGATCTCTAGTGGAGAAGACTAGAAGACATTTGTAGATTGAAGTTGTGAAGACATTAGTGGCTTGAAGGTGTCAAGACACTAGTGCTTTGAGGTTGTGAAGATATTAGTGACTTGAAGGTGTCAAGACATTAGTACTTTGAAGGTGTGAAGAGAATAGAAGATTGGTGTATAGAAGATTGGTGTGTAGAAGATTGGTGTGAAGAAAATAGTAGATTGGTGTGAAGATTGGTGTGTAGATTGGTGTGTAGATTGGTGTGAAAATTGGTGTGTATATTGGTGTGTACGGTTTTCTCCACCATAAAGGAGATCTTTGATCTAGTGAAGAAAACTCTCGAGTAGGTGACTCGGGGAGTGGAGTAGGGCAAGGAAGGTGTCCTTGTAGCCGAACCACTATAAATCCTTTGTGTCTCGGTTTGATCTTTCCATCTCTCACTCTTTGATTTATTACTTACTTGCATTTCACACATAGTCATAATTGATAGTATTGTGCATATGTTGATTTCACATAAAGATCAAACTAAAATCCATTCATAAAACTAATCTTACAAAAACCAACCTAGTACATATAATTATATCTATACATTACTACACATATATATGCTTACATAAAATATATGAAATTGTATATTCTTTCCTAACATTATACATAAGCATTGTATATATAAAACCTTTAATAAATCTTGTATTTATACTTTTGTAGTTAAGTGTTTTGAAATTGTACATTATACATAAGTAGTATTTATACAAAATCATAAATTAACTAGTATATATTAAAGTGATTTGAAAGTTTCATCTTAGAAACTATCTTTTATAAAATAAGCAAAACGAAAAAGACGTAAAACTATTCAACCCCCCCTTCTAGTTTTCCACAAAGGGTGAAAATCGCAATTTAAAGTCGTATCAAACCCTTTTTTGTTCCAGCACCAAATTCAACTTGTGATTAAGTGCAGAAAGTTGGACAGCACTCTGCAGTCCCGCGGCAAAGGCCATATCTTGAGTTATACAAAACTTTTGGATGCGAGGCTTTTTCCTACGTTTAAGTTTATGTCTTAGTTTCATATCATAAAACTACGACGAGTTCCAGAAATCGCCAGAACTGTCCCGTTTTGTCCAATGAATTCTGTTAGTCAGATTTTGACATGTTTTACCATTTTAGCTCTAGTTATTCATCGGGATGAGTTATGAGGTGCGCCACCCGGAGAAATGACCAAAAGACATAGCTCTACCGGCTTATCTCATTGCCTTAACCTCAAAGTTTATTGAGATGATCAGTTTAATCATTCTTTGGGACTGTTCAGAATTTCAGCTTCATAAGTCATATCTAGAGCTTGTTCTAGTTTATTTTCATGATTAAAACTTTATGTACATCATCATATCTTGTCAAAATACATATAAGACTTGTACAAGGTATAAATTACATCAACATGAATGAAAGGCTTCAAAATAGTCTTACAAGTTCTTGGATGAAGTACACCAAAAGCCCAAGAACCACTAGCCTAAATCTTTGTATCACCAACTAGTCTTTCAATATTTAACCCAAGTTGTTGTAGCCTTAAAGAAACCTTGTACTAGTCTTCTACTTCAGCCCTTGATCTTGTGTAAGTCTTGTTGTGAGCTTGGAGTAAACAATTCTTCACTTGGACTATGTAGGAATTCACCATGGTCTTCATTCTCTTGGTACTACTTTAGTCTTGAATTAAAATAGATGATAGTGATGGTGCTATATGTTGTACGGATGAGAGAGAGCAAGGAGAGATATGTGCTTTGTTTTCTTACTAATGAAGACAGGTGATTAAGTTATTGATACAGAGGTAGCTACTAATGTGGCAATTGTTGAGATAGGAAATGTATGCAAGAGCCATGTGGCTCTTATGATGCGTAGTATATACCACCTCATGCTTGAGGTGGGGAGGTGCTAGTTAGCTAGCTTATGAGGTTACTTCATGGTAAAGTATGACTCCTACGGGGTATAGTTTGGTCCCGGTAATTACTAATGTTAAGCTTTCAAGTCACGAAACTTAAAACCGGGCAATATAAAAGTAATACTTACGAAAATGTTAAAACTTATCAATATACTCCAACTAGGTATATTAAAAGTGTGATAAGCCTACCAGAGTGCGTTTATGATGTTAAAACCTAACAACGTGGGTTTGAGTACGCGTAATATGTAAAGAGCAAAATGTTTACGTAAAAATAACAAGATGACAATAGTTCATATAAATTATGACTATTGGTGAATTTTGAGTATTTTGAACACATAGACTTATCCTAGTCTTGTATTGGTCGTGAGGAAAGTTCACACGATTAAACTTTCGTGATTATTTATAAAAGTAATTTAAATATTAAAAGTAATATTATATGACATAAAATAAATAATAATCAACTCAATTTGCTTGTTGAGTTTATTGTTGTGTCGGTATGCGTTGTTTGCGATTTTTACGTTTTGCGAGATATCGTTTTGTTAAATAGAGGCGAACAAAAACATTCAGAGAGTAATAATTCAAAGTAGAGTGAATTATTTAACTTGGGTAGTTACCGGTTAACTACCGGTTATAGTAATTGCTTTTACTTTACGGTAAAAGTCAAATAGTCAAAATTCAAAGTCAAAGGGCAAAATAGTCATTTTGCCTTATGAAAATTTACGGGTTGCTACAGCCTCAACCAGTTACGGGAATCGTGTCCTCATGATTTAGTTTGTGTTATGAGTTGATGATGTGCCCCAGAAGAGGTGGGGGTACTTCTGTAAGGGAACTTCGTTTTGAAGTTCAGTGAGTGTCATCAATTGACAGTGTGTTTGAGAAAAGATGGGAGTACTTACGACACATCTGGTCTTCATGCTCTCACTTGAATTCGAGTCCTTGCTAGAGTTCCAAAGAACCTTGATAATAGGAATGTGACTTTACTTAAGTCGTTTGACCTTATGGTCTATGATCACGTTACGTTCTTTGGTAATGTTTAGACATTCATCAATTCACAAAACATATGCTACTATACATTGTCAGTAGATAAGAGATTGCAATTGTGATTTTCAAACAATCTAGGACACTAAAATGAATATGTGAGAGCATAAAATATGGGATATGTTTTGTTGAGTCATCTAGATGTGGACTGGTATATTAACCATGTATACGATTTGTAAAATCGTGTATCTCTTGGCCTTGGCTGATCGAATATGACTTTTAAACATATAATCATCTTAAAAATATTATTTGGAACTCTTAGAAACAAACTAGAGTCGAAACGGTTGAGTTTTGAAGTTTTTATATATATCGAATAATTGGTTTTGGGTCGAACACTTTGCCACCGAAAATCATAGCAAAACTTGACCTATGGGTCTGAGAATTTGCATATGTATAGTCGACTAGGTGAGCAAAGAGGTGGTGCAAAAACATATAGATGTTGTGTGTAAAAATCGAGAGAACGATGGACGTTTTGGAGCATGTTTACTAGTCGATTGAGCACAAAATATAAAATGGATTTTGGGCTTGAAACATGGGTTGGATGAACAGTAATCATGGTATTGGGCTGGAAATTAATTAAGGGCCTGTTTGGTATTATTGTGTAATTAGAGTTTTTAATTTAGGATTAGTGAAATGTTTAGTTTTGTTAAACACGTCGAGAACTTGTTTCGTCATTTGGTGAATTATGCAATATCGTAATCGTAACCATTTAATATAATAAGAAAATTTCAATTTTTCCTGTAAAAATGGTGATTATAATAATGACAAAGATATATATATATATATATATATATATATATATATATATATATATATATATATATATATATATATATATATATATATATATAATTAAATATTGTTAATTATAAGGATTTTTGCGAGGTTTTACAGATTTTTGGTGAAAAAATAAAAAAGTCAGGCTTTGGTCCAAATGGTGAAGGGTCTACACCAGATTCTGCATTATCAGATGATTAACCTTGTAGACAACTTAATATTTGCATTATCAAGATTATAGTCTTTTGTTTAATGGTGGATGTAGTAAACTATGAACCAAGGCACATCTTTTGTTAAAGTTGAACCCAAAACACTATGTATTTGTCCCTCATAACTTACAAATATTGATTAATGCAAATTAGTTTATGTGTAATGGTGTTATTAAGTATGTCTTTTATTTGCAAGTTGTGTTGTGCAGTTACCTACCCACTTTGGAACATATGCAGTCAATGTTCTATGGTCAAATAAGGATCTTACTATTAGGCTTGTGAGTTTTTGGAAATCCTCTTGACCACATAGTAACTGCAAAAGCTTACCTTGCTTTTACCATCACATTCATGACCACAAATTGACTGCACAATGTTAATAAACTTTGACTGCATTACAGTATTTATAGCAATAGTCACAAAGGCTATTACATCCAACAATCATAGGGAAACCAACAAATTGACTGCACAAAATGGCATCAAGCAAGAAGAAAGGTATTATTTTTGTCTGCAATAGTCACAATGGTTATCACTGTACTATGTATTCAGAATCTTAAATCATATGATTTTTGTGCTAGTTAGCAGATAATAACAACAAATTTTGTAAATCATGTGCAGAAATCATTGCAATTTCCAGTGATAGCTCTGAATCAGATTTTGATGCAAGGCCATGGGGATGGGAGGATTATTTTCCAAAAGATTTTAAGGCAACTAATTATTTTGTGCCTGCAAAGAGGGTGGAAACAAGCGCAAGTTTGACAACCATTGAGGAACAAAAAATGGCCTTTAAAGCAAGAGTTCAGGTACTAGGCATACCAAGCAAGAAAAATTTTGCAGAATTTGGTGTGAAACCATTTGAGAAAAAAGGACCAAAAGATCAAAAGGGAAAGGGAAAAAAATAAGATGCTTTGAAAGCATCTTGCGTTCCTAATGCTTTTGGTTACAACAATGTGCATATGTAACTGGTTTATGTGTACAACCTAGACCAGTGTTGAATAAAACACTTGTAACCATCAATTATCAATGCAATGTTAGTTAATTCACAACAAGGATACTAAAGCATGATTTTAATTGCATTCAAGAAGAGTAAGTTCATACATTAGATTGTGTACAAGGCAGTAAAACCTACACTGCCTAAGCTAAACCTAAGCCTTATACTACACCCAAAAACCACATAATCTATCCCTAACAAACTAAACTACTTAAGTGCAAATAGCAAAGAAACCAGAACAACAAAAACACATAGAATTGACTTCTAAAGAGTGACTTTCTTTAAAGCTTTTTTCAAGTCTGCCTCCAACTGTTCAATCTTTCTTTGACGATTAGCTTTAGCTTGAGCCTCGCGCCTTTGATTAGGATTCAGTCTGCTATACATCTCAAACAAGTGCATCTTGTACCATTCACATTCCTCCTCCGGATCATACCAATCCCATTTATCACATTTCTTCCTACCCGCTTTCTAAAATCAAAAATATGTAGTCTATTAAACATTAAAATTTAAAATTCTTGAAACAAAATGTATCCTAAACTTACCCATCAATTTTGGCAGCAAATGAAATGTCTATCAGGGTTAGTAGGTGTCCAAGATGTTACCACCATTGATGGCCTGTCACAATCGCAGTTATCATCATAAAGATAAAACAACATGATTTAATTAGATTATGATTCGGGATTGTTATGATTTTTTAAGATTGTGTTTATTAGGGTTTATGTAAAAAAGGGGGTGAATAAAGAGGGGAAAACTGGGAATAGGGTATATAGCCGTTGTAGATGACGTGGCATGTGGGCCCAAATTGGTTCCCGGTAAATTACCTAACATTGACGGTTTTGTAAAGTTTTGTTACTTAACTTAATATTTTTGAAAGTTCGTTACATAACACAGAAAATTTTTCTAAGTTCATTACCTATATGTGTAAATAACCAATGATTTGATTGTCGTTGTTGGACTACCCTTATCTTATCTAAGGGTGACAATTGTCGACACGACACGATAAACGTCATGAACTTTACACGAAGTTAAACAGGTTTGTGTTGAGGATAAAAATGTTTGGGTCAAAAATAGGTCAACCCATTTAATAAATGGGTCGTGTTTGGTTTGAGTAAATATTAAACAGGTCAATCTGTGAACTCGTTTAAGTATATAAAACTCTAAAAATAAAATATATAACATCTCTTTTTATGTTAGATGTGGATTAAATGTATTCTGTTATGAACTTAATATGATAGAATTGTGATTATACCTAATATATCATAGAAATTGACGCTTATAACTGATAAAATTGTCATATAGTTATTTGTCTGTTATTTTTATCATATTTTAAATCCTTATATCATTTTGGTATTTAAACTAGTTAAATCAATAAATCACCAACCTTATTCATTACTTGACCTATTTATTTAAAATAGGTAAAATGGGCCAAAAATAGGTTACACGTGTTATGCATGTGCGGGTTAGGGTTGAGTTTCTTAACACGATTAATAAATGGGTCGTGTTTGGGTAGAGGTTATACTAACCCGCCAACACGTGAACCCGAATAGGTCAACTCGAACACGACTTGATTGCCACCCCTACCCTTATCCGTCACTAGAAAACACACTCACTCACCTTCCACTTCAGCGCATCAGTTTTCTCTCTCCAACTTATTCAGTAGCTTTTGGGTTAGTTGATTAGCATCTAATTCCGCCCACTCTTTCAATACCCGAGATTTTAATTGCTTTTATGAATATAAAAATACAAAAAAAATCATCCCTCACCTCTAGACCTAGTTAGATTAATTTCAATCCTAACGAACATTATTCCCTGTGGAGAACGATCAATCCCCTTGTAACACCCCCAAAATTATCGCAGCGGAAGATTGTGTCACTGGGGTATTACTTCATAGTTCACAGTACAAGTTACAGAAAACGACTCTAAATGAGACGTTTTGAAATAAATTATCATTCGATTTATAATAATATCAGAGTTCACAACAAGGTCCCATAAGTTTACAAAATGTACAACATAAAAGTTGAAAGTTTTTCGAATGATAATATGCATTATCTTCAAAATGTTTTCCGTGCGCCTTCACATGCCAGCTAATTCCTTTCGTACCTGAGAATACATGCTAAAAAGTCAATACAAAGGTTGAGTGAATTCATAGGTTTGTAAAACAGTAGTGGCCAGTTTTCAGAGTTAAAGTGATAATTGCTACGAATACAATCATCGGGTAAGTATATTATTGCATCTAATCTCATGGAACTCAAACTGACGGTATATATCAACAATGATATATAGAATAATAATGGCCCCGTGTAGGTACTTGCCATATACCTAGAGTTACAAATATAGTACGTTTGGTTACTTATCCAGCTAACACAAACGGGACTCGTCAATCTCGATTGGCCTATCTACTATATCAGTGTTCACCCGCAAGTGATTAATGGTCCATGATGTGGGGGACTTGTGGCATAGGGAACTTAGACACAAGGAATAATATATATATTCAGGAAAGCATTCAGTTTATAAGTAATTGTCCATAGTTAAAACAGTAGCATGTATCTCCCCCAAAGAGTTTATATATCAGTTAAACAAAAGTAGGGGCTATGAACTCACCGTAGTAATCAGTAGTAGTTTATAACAACAGATAGTGTATGGCAAGACCATGATCTTTAACAATAACCTACGAGAGCATAGTGATCATGTCTTAGTATAATGTACAATATGAGTGTACAATTATATGTAAAGTCATGACTTGATTAAGATGTTGTACATATGTCTCATGTTGGGTAAAGGAGTGAAATATTCTTGAAGTATGGTTTGTGCTATCAAAATTTAGAGGTCATGTAGTGAACGTATGAGGAGCCTGGACACTTTAATTCGTAAATCCACAACTCGTCGATACGACACTCCGAAGAGGCCTCTTATGATTATGAAATTCCCTAATATTGTTGGACTCATCATTTATGAGTAAAGGTATTTGACGAGACAAATGTTGTATAAAAACATTTGTCATGTTTCGTCAAAGACTATTGGTTGAACTTGTGTGGTGTCGATGATATAAGTCGTGTGTCGTGAACTAATTTAGTGTAATAATCATCAAGTGGAAGTTGTGTCTTAAGTGGAAATGATATTCATATAATTAATAGGTGATATGGTTATTTTTTATAGATTGTTGAGGTCGGGAAACTGAGTCAAATAAATGATCAAGCATCAATAACAAGTTTCGGGCCATCAAACCCAAGCTAGCCATGCTAGATACATAACCTTGAGACATCAACCAAGACCAAAGCCGTTGTTATGTTTCGGCTTAGAAGGCCTTGAGGCAACATCCTTGGCTTAGCCTTGGCTGTGTCTTAGCCTCAAGAGGTCAAAATGCCATAAAGACTCTCGAGTCATGACCACTTTTTAGTCTTAAGGAGGTCTAGCTGGTTTTTGCAAGTTTTAGCCTGTGGTTTTCACTTTCTGCACACGTGTGCCAGAATTTTTGTATAAAAAGTCATTCAGAGCAACTTTCATGTTTTACACTTTTGATAAATCGGACAAGAAAAGGGTGAAAATCGCAATTTAAAGTCGTATCAGACCCTTTTTTGTTCCAGCACCAAATTCAACTTGTGATTAAGTGCAGAAAGTTAGACAGCACTCTGCAGTCCCGCGGAAAAGGCCATATCTTGAGTTCTACAAAACTTTAGGATGCGAGGCTTTTTCCTACGTTTAAGTTTATGTCTTAGTTTCATATCATAAAACTACGACGAGTTCCAGAAACTGCCAGAACTGTCCCGTTTTGTCCAATGAATTCTGTTAGTCAGATTTTGACATGTTTTACCATTTTAGCTCTAGTTATTCATTGGGATGAGTTATGAGGTGCGCCACCCGGAGAAATGACCAAAAGACATAGCTCTACCGGCTTATCTCATTGCCTTAACCTCAAAGTTTATTGAGATGATCAGTTTAATCATTCTTTGGGACTGTTCAGAATTTCAGCTTCATAAGTCATATCTAGAGCTTGTTCTAGTTTATTTTCATGATTAAAACTTTATGTACAGCATCATATCTTGTCAAAATACATATAAGACTTGTACAAGGTATAAATTACATCAACATGAATGAAAGGCTTCAAAATAGTCTTACAAGTTCTTGGATGAAGTACACCAAAAGCCCAAGAACCACTAGCTTAAATCTTTGTATCACCAACTAGTCTTTCAATATTTAACCCAAGTTGTTGTAGCCTTAAAGAAACCATGTACTAGTCTTCTACTTCAGCCCTTGATCTTGTGTAAGTCTTGTTGTGAGCTTGGAGTAAACAATTCTTCACTTGGACTATGTAGGAATTCACCATGGTCTTCATTCTCTTGGTACTACTTTAGTCTTGAATTAAAATAGATGATAGTGATGGTGCTATATGTTGTACGGATGAGAGAGAGCAAGGAGAGATATGTGCTTTGTTTTCTTACTAATGAAGACAGGTGATTAAGTTATTGATACAGAGGTAGCTACTAATGTGGCAATTGTTGAGATAGGAAATGTATGCAAGAGCCATGTGGCTCTTATGATGCGTAGTATATACCACCTCATGCTTGAGGTGGGGAGGTGCTAGTTAGCTAGCTTATGAGGTTACTTCATGGTAAAGTATGACTCCTACGGGGTATAGTTTGGTCCCGGTAATTACTAATGTTAAGCTTTCAAGTCACGAAACTTAAAACCGGGCAATATAAAAGTAATACTTACGAAAATGTTAAAACTTATCAATATACTCCAACTAGGTATATTAAAAGTGTGATAAGCCTACCAGAGTGCGTTTATGATGTTAAAACCTAACAACGTGGGTTTGAGTACGCGTAATATGTAAAGAGCAAAATGTTTACGTAAAAATAACAAGATGACAATAGTTCATATAAATTATGACTATTGGTGAATTTTGAGTATTTTGAACACATAGACTTATCCTAGTCTTGTATTGGTCGTGAGGAAAGTTCACACGATTAAACTTTCGTGATTACTTATAAAAGTAATTTAAATATTAAAAGTAATATTATATGACATAAAATAAATAATAATCAACTCAATTTGCTTGTTGAGTTTATTGTTGTGTCGGTATGCGTTGTTTGCGATTTTTACGTTTTGCGAGATATCGTTTTGTTAAATAGAGGCGAACGAAAACATTCAGAGAGTAATAATTCAAAGTAGAGTGAATTATTTAACTTGGGTAGTTACCGGTTAACTACCGGTTATAGTAATTGCTTTTACTTTACGGTAAAAGTCAAATAGTCAAAATTCAAAGTCAAAGGGCAAAATAGTCATTTTGCCTTATGAAAATTTACGGTTGCTACAGCCTCAACCAGTTACGGGAATCATGTCCTCATGATTTAGTTTGTGTTATGAGTTGATGATGTGCCCCAGAAGAGGTGGGGGTACTTCTGTAAGGGAACTTCATTTTGAAGTTCAGTGAGTGTCATCAGTATGACACTTCTTTAGATTGCTCAGATGAAAAACATTATGTACACTGGTAGGTTCTGGTGGTAGCTCATTTGTGCAAGCTACCGGACCAATCCTAATAAGGATGTTGAATAGTCCGATGTTAAGATGTTTGGGAAAAGGTGTGTGGGTATTTGTAGTGAATTTTGATCACACGCTCCTAGGCGAAATCAAGAACCCTTTTAAAGTTTTGTTCGTGAGCAAGATTAATATTAGGGCTCAACTGAAAGGCCTAATATTGCAGGGCTACTTGGACCCGCCGCAGGAGTGAATGTTGTACCAGTAGTTAAAGGTTGCTCTTACAAATATTTCATGAGTGGAAAGCTCAAAAATTTCCAAAGCACTAAATGGGCGATTGGTTTGGCTCGTTAGTTTGAGAGTACATAGTCAGTATTTCTAATCAGTAGTTGTGCTGAAGACTGTAAGGTCAAATATGCCACAAGCATACTTCTAGACGATGCTTTATCATAGTGGAATGCTATTGCACAACCTATTGGTATTGAGAATGCTTACAAGGTTGTTGGGACTAAATTGAAAAAGTTATAAATCAAGAAGTATTGCCCTCGGAATGAGGTGCGAGAAATGAAGGTGAAGTTTTTGTTGGGAATTATAGATTTGATGATTACAAAACTACATGTGCTTATATGAAGAAGAATGAAAGTACTTTGCTGAACCAAAGTACTTTGCTGAACCAAAGTAATTTGCTGAACCAAAGTACTTTCTGTTGAACCAAAGTACTTCTTAATCAAAGTACTTCTCAAGCAGTATATGAAGAAGAATGAAACATGAAGGACTAGCTTATAAAATAATATTTATTTATTAGTCCTTCGTACTATTTTGTAAACCCTAATCCTCTAGTATATAAAGAGGACATGGGTCATTAGGTTTAAAAGTGCACAGAAAATATGTAGTCGACTTAAAGGTGTGTGTGTGTGTCTAGGCGTCAAGTTCCTACAATGGACGCCTAGGGCTTATTAGTTAGTTAGTTTATTAGTAACAGATCGATCTATGTATTAGTTAGTTTAGCCTCAAGGATCTTTTGATCTTGGGGATAGAGTGAATAATGAAAACCTTGTTGAATACATATTGTTTTATATTCCGCCGCGTATTTATGTTATTCGTAAAACATATCCTAGATGGGCTTAAACGATTCTCTACATGTGGTATCAGAGCTAGGTTGCTCGTGATATCTAGGGTTTCTACAAGGTTTTGTTATTGACAGTAGCAGTTTTGAAGAAGGATTTACTCAATGTAAACTACTTTGGATAATATACGATTGGTTTTGCTACAGAAAGTCGATTGGGTTTGTTATACTGCTGCTGCAATTAAAATTGGCCGACTCCATTAAGGTAACCTCGTACTAAGTATTATTTAATAATGATTATAATGGGACATTGATTGGTTATTAATTGGTCAGAAATTCTTTGGTGCGTTTGAGGGGAATAGAGATATCTTTGATTTATTAACTATCAATTAATGAATAGAGCCCAAGAATAGAGATTATCTTCATCAATTGTGGAAGATAATATTGTTTATGTGTTACCTCGTACTATAATCAAATGGTCGGTGGATTCAATACTGATTTGTCGCATATTGATCATTGAATGCAAGGATTTGTCGTCTGATTCATCATGGGACAGTGGATATTTTTTTTATTGAACGCGTGTAATTTTACTTGTCCTGTCCCTAGTGCATTTATTCTTATCGATTTGTGGAATGGATTTTTGGTTATATTTGTATGGGTTATGCATAAGTATAATAAAGGTGGAACACTGGGTTTAAGAATTTAGGTTGCTATATCTGTTCGTTTCAACCATTGTAACAAAGGGTTATTACTGGTCTTTTAAAGTACTGCTAGTAGAATATTCATACTGCTGCTCGGTATTATTGATTCTGCTGCTGCGCGTCAAGATTAAGTTGATTGTACTGCTGGTTGTGATCGAGATATATTTATTGGTACTGCTAGTGTTACTCGTTATCGGTCAATACATGGATTTGATTATGGCAGATTTGGAGATTGCTTACACACACATGGATTATTGGTTCACACACACAAGGAAGATTGGTTATTTTGTTCTAAAAGGTTTCAAAGGCTCGTTCTTATTACTTAATTGATTACGAAGAAAGGTGAATATCATTTATTTGATGTTGTAGTTGAGTTTCACAGGTGCGTGTTCTTATCATATCTCAAGGTGGGTGTTACACTTAGGAGATAACTTGTTCGTGCTTTATTGGTGTGACAAAGACTTGATGAATCTAGCAAAGGTGTGTGCTCTACAAACTGAAGGTGCTTACTGCTCACATTTGCTATCACTTTAAGGAGTTACGTTGTAGTGCTCAGTGTCTCATATAGTTGAGGATTTATCAAGAGGTTGAGGTCTACTTATACTTTCTAGTTTGATATGAGTTTGGAGCCACGTGGATAGTACAAGATATAAGACGCAAGTTTGGGAAAATCAACTTCTTCATCAAATTCGTTATACTCAGTTTTCTTCGTCAGTGATCATTACATAGAGCCTACAGAATTGAAGATTCAAGAGATGGTAAACATATTAGTTTCAGGGGAAGCTTATTGATTAAATCTTCAACCATCTACATGCACCATTTAAAGGGAAGTGTTACATTACTACTTCTAGTCATCATTAATATTGCTAGTCTAAAATTTCTATTGTCTTGAGTTCATTTTTCGCAAGGTTTTTGGTGTTCTTCATGGAGGGTAATTCAAGACATTGGAAAGATTAGATTAGAAGTTTTGATATGATGTGGGGTAGTGACGATCAAAGTTGTATATCTACAGAAGACCCTTATTAGATGATTACAAAAAGGGGAAGAAGACTACAGAGATACAGAGATATGATTTGCAGCTTATTTATATGTGGTGATGTTTAAGAAGATCTTAAGTCAAGGGGAAGCATTGAAGATTGTTTCATTCATGGAGATAGTTTTGTAATATCAAATAGGGGAAGATTGTTGGGATATAGATTTGATGATTACAAAACTACATGTGCTTATATGAAGAAGAATGTGTCACACCCCCAAAATCGGGTCCAGCGGAAGCATACATGTAACTGGGGTGTAACTCAATTGATATCACAACACAAGTACAAAAATGTTTTCACTTCAATCATTTAGAATAAAATAGTTTAATCAAAAATATTGAATTTACATTGTTAAAAGTAGTGCGGAAGTAGGCCCTTAAAATAATTTAAAACGGTCCCCAAATGAATATCAGAGTCTTCTATGACCATGCCATGCCCTGCCAAAACCTCCAGTAGCGTGCCATTGCTTAAAACCTGAAAATACATGCTAAAGTGTCAACACGAGGTTGGTGAGTTCATAGAGTCTTGTGAAAAAGAATGTAATGCATACGAATAAAGATTTCACAGCAAAGGCCTCGTAAATCCACTCAGTTCCAAGTCCCGCCATAAGAGACTTGTAACCTGTGTGTTTACGACCCACTGCCAAAAGTAATATGTTTGGTTTGTGTGAACAAAAGTAATAAGATTGATGCAAAGGCATCGTAAATCAGTAATAAGGTGGATGCAAAGGCATCGTAAATCAGTAATAAAGTTGATGCAAAGGCATCGTAATTCAGTAATAAGGTTTATAAAAACCATGAGTATATAACTTTAATCGTATGTACAATAGCCCAAGTATAAAGTAAAGTAATAAGATTTCAGTCATAAAATTTACATTGGCTCTTAAGCTCATGACCCCGAAGCTAGACGTTACTTGGCCCCAAACGAGTGTTTACCAGACACTCTAAAGATATTAGACATGAAATGCATCCGTAATTCCGTTGGAGCAACCCAAACACGGATGGAGGAGTCACCCTCAATAGATCTATTCACTCACTCTCGCTCGTACTTTAATTAACGGTCCATGATAATAAAGGGGACTTGTCAAGACGTGGTAATAAGGCAACTTAAGCAATGTAAGACATTTAATACTTTGGCATTGTACAAAAATAATTAAAGCAGCGTATTCTCCCCAAAAAGTAATTCAGAATGTATAAAAGTATAAAACAAGTATTTGAGCATGTATCTCCCCCGAAAAGTTTATAAAGTAATTAAAAGAGTAAAAGTGGGGCTATGACTCACCTCGAAATGATGATACAATGATGGTAAAATGATCGGGACGATAAGGCGCGAACACTATCCGCAACCTAATATGAACGATAATGATCTACCTTAGATCATGAAATGATGTAATTAATGCACATGCACATGATACCTATACCACTCATAACTTGAAAATACTAGTTATAGTCATAGTAAAATATATTCCATACTTGAGAAAAATAAGTCTAAACTAGACTTGTAAAACTTGTCGTAGTATATCGTATATAGAAAGTTAGTGTTATAAACTTCGCCTTGAAAACCTTGTAGTAACGTCTAATAGTCGTAAAAATAAGCTTGTAATCACTAGTACTTCATTAGTTATAAGTTTGGCACTTTGGTAGCATTTCTAGAAATTCTAGGATTTAGTACGTAGTAGTATTATTATTTCTATTAGTGACAAAATGGTCTCGCAAAACTAGTCGAGAAATAGTGAATATTAAGAGTTAGGAATGAAGCTCAGTAGTTCTAAGAAGATTTTCACCATATCTAAAAAGTCACAGAAGTGAAGTTTGTCTATACGGGTCTCGATCATAAAGGAAAATAGCCGTCAAGTGAGGTGTTTGGGCTGTTTTGGCAAATTCTGGGCATTTTTCGGGAAAGTTTGGAAGACCATAAGTTGTTCGTTATAAATGCTTTTGACAAACGGTTGGATGTTTTGGAAACTAGGCTAGGTGAACTAACTTTTTGTCAATGATGTAAAGTTTCCAGAAATGGGTTTATCAATAAGATAAACGGCTCTCAACATGTTGTATTACAAAAGCAATTTTTCTATACTTAGGAAATAAATAGAGTTTCGTCGATTTTGAAACGTGTATATCTTGGTCGTTATAAGCTTGTTTTCTACGTTCTTTATATCTCCGGAATCGTGGGACAACATACTAATATCTTTTTGATAAGTCGGGATGACTAGATCAAGTTTTACACCTCAGATTGGCCCTTGAAAATCGTGGGACAGCAAGTACAATTTTCAGAAAATAGTTTTCGTCGTTAAACTTCCAAAAATCATATATCCTTCGTTATAAACTCGTTTTAATCCGTTCTTTCGCCCAAAGCTTCGTTTTTGAAAGTATTTTCTGATTCTCTAGCCCAATGTTACCCGGAAACCATTGAGTTTTCTAGATTTGACTATTCGGGACAGTAGCTTATATATATATATATATATATATATATATATATATATATATATATATATATATATATATATATATATATATATATATATATATATATATATATATATATATATATATATATATACGTTTAAAAATCAAATATAGGGTTCCAAACTAGTTTCTAATCCACCCAAATCACTTCCAATCGCCACAAATCTAGTCTAGTCCTACCATACACATTCTTAGGGTATCATGGGTTCCTAAACATCACCAATCTTGGTGGATCTCTTGAAGTTATTAATAAAAATTATAGATCTCATAATAATTAAGAAATACTTGAAAAGTGGTATAAATATCATATGTAACTTACATGTTTTTGTACTAGAACATAAAAATACATCATGTTATGGATCAAATGAAAGTATAAAAATATTAAAAAGTTTACTTGAAACTTACTTGAATATTTGAGGTGATTTGATGAGAAAAGTATAAGAAACCTAGGTTTTCATCACAAAACCCTAACAAGGAATGAAAGTAGAGCTTGATTATGTCTTGATCTTGAAAAAATAATGGATCCTTGATGGTGTTCTTGTTTTGGTAGTGGCTAGGGAGGAAGAAAAAGAGAGAAAACCTTGACTTTGATTATTAGAAAACAAGTATGAATGTGTAAAGATGTTTAAGTATGGAAATATCTAAATCAATGGCAAAATGGTAAATAAAGGGTGAAGTTGAAGTAACATGGGGAGGGGGGCGGCACATGGTGGATAGGAGTGAGTATGTGTGAGAAGCTTGGTATAATCTCGTGCACGGAGTCGGTTTTGGTTCCGTTAATCGCTAAACGTAAAGTGTTAAACCGCGAAACGTAAATCCGGGTATCGTAAAAATATGAAACTTGAAAGAATGACTAAACTTGTCAAAATACTCCATAATAAAATATAAAATGAATGGTAAGTTCCATCAGGTTGCTTAAACGCTATTAAAACTGGAAACGCGGGTCTAAAACACGTAATTCGCTTAAAACGCTGAACTGGAAAACGTAAAATTCCAAAAATTTTAGAATTGTCGTAAAATGAGAGAAAATCATATTTCTATCGTTTATAGTGTTTTATGGACATATCGGGATGTTGGAATGACATTTAAACCCAAAAGTAAATCTCAGACACGGCTTCGTGATTTTTGCAGAAATGATCCGACGAGCGTCAAACTCTCGGATTATCATTAAAATAGTTTAACTTACGAGAATATGAAATAAAAATTTTGGAAATGAATAGTGAAAGTGAATAGTAATAATGAATAGTAACTTCCAAAATAAATTATGAAATTTCGACATTTGAAAAAGGACATGAAATTACGAGTTGTGACATCCTTCCCCTCTAAAAGGAACTTCATCCCGAAGTTCAGTTTGTGTTGGTCTCTAGGGTGGTATTGGTGAAAAGATGATAATATCTGAGAATTCTAGCGAACTTTCACGATAGGAATTCGACTTCGCTTCAACTATTCGACCTTACAGTCCATGATTTCTACTGGTTCTCCTACAAGGTTCAAGTCTGACGGCCACGAGGCCTACTTTGTCTGAAATATTAAATAGTCCAGTGTATATCGGGTTTAACTTTATGAATTTTTCTGAATGGTAACATGCCTTTCCTAGGCAGAATCTTTCAACATAACCCTGCCACCAACTTGAAATTTTTAAGGGTTTACAATTTATCGAACTTGTAACTGATTCTTGATTTGTAGAAAATTCCAGGTTATTTCATGAATGCTTACGGGATTAGTGAGTTGGGCTTTTCCAAATTTCACTCCGTCAATGGATGTTGGCACTTCGACCATAGAGTGCTTCAAATGATGTAGTCTCTAAGCTCGTGCGGTAACTATGGTAATAAAGGAATCTGATTTATGGCAAATGATTAGTCCAAGCATTTCTAGAGTCAATCACTCATGCTATGAGCATATCTCCCTATGTCTGAATCGTTCTCTAATTTCTGACCATTGGTCGGCAGATGATAGGTGGTGTAGTTCCAAAGGAATCTTAATGTAATCGCTAGGAGTTTGAGGTGAATAAAATTCCTCTATTAGGAATAATTGAAATGGATATCATGAATCTTGTTTGAAAGACTTACAAGGTTAAGTCCGTCAAAGGGTGTTGTTGAAAATAATAGATTAGGATAAGGTTGTGATCCTCCGCAGGATGTCATGAATCAAGTCTTTCTCCACCTACGATGCTTAGTCTCCATTACTAAGATTTTCCCCAAGCTCTATGTCATTAAATCACCAAATCCTAAATGTATAAGTGATGTAATATAGTGATTGATTTTCAAAGTTTGTTTTGAGATTGTGTTTTGTTCATAAACCTTCCCCGAATAAATGAATTTTCAACTTTAAGCAAACGGCTTTCCAATTAAAATTTTTCTTGATGTTTCAAAATTTAACAGTTATGCAAGATAGGACAGTTTTCAACATAAGGTGGAATATGGTTTACCAAAGATCGATGTTTAAAATTTCCTAAAAATTCAATAGTTTTGTAAAGGATTAACCAAAAGGAATTTACTTATCAAAATAAGTGCCTCAGAAGAGTATTTCTTACAAGATATATGTTTTATATAATTGTAGTTTGGAGAAAAATCCATTTAAAAGTGAAAGTATTAAGAGGATAAAATAGCCAGGTATGTATGTCTGCACAAATGCATAGGTGTCTAACATGTTTGAATAAAGTCTATTGGTGAGGACATGTTCAATCTATAGTTTCGGTTAAGAGGTTGGATTTATCTCTTTGGTGTTGCTTAGTGAGCACTCGTATCGAAACTAATCATGTAATTCAGTCAAGCCAATACTTTCTAGATGGTAGAATTTTTGGTGATCAGGCCAGTGATAGTGGTTCAAATAGTTTTGTAATATCCTATGATTTCTGTTGAGTTTTGAATGGTCTTAATGTACCAAGGGATCCTTCTTATAGATGGTATGGAAAGTCTTTCCTAGGGAGGTCATTGATAATATCCATTTATCAATATTGGGAGTAGTGAGGGATGAGTGGCATAGGAAACTATATAGTGTCAGCTAATTCCTTATATATATATATATATATATATATATATATATATGGGGATGGGGAAAGAAAATGATAGTGATGGTGAGAAGGGAAAAGACTGTGACAACTGTGACAAAACGAGATTGTGATAAAAGAAAATACTGTGATGTAAGTGTATCGTGCATAGACGTGAATGTTCATGCGATGAAATGATCAATTGACGTGCTTCCAAGCGGCGGTTCACGAGATGATGAAAAGTATGAATGTTCTGACAATGAGAGTATACACACCTAAATGAAACATTTGGAAATCGAGTAAAGGATTCAATCCAGAAAAAATTTTATTATAACTATTCTCAGTGTTGCAAAATTCATTTCTGAGTCGGATATAGGTGGTCAGCCTATGTCCTACTATCCCGGGTTGAATATAAATGACTAGTCTATATTCCACCGAGGTTCCACGAATTTTGAAATACTCAGCTCAGTTATACTAAGACTTTGTCCTTCACAAATACCAAGACGTTCTGAAAGACAAAGGCAAGTGACCAAACTCGAGGTCAAATGATGAAACTATGCAAGGAAAACATAATGCGGTGACATATATGATACGTGAACATGCTTATATGAAAAACAATTATAGTAATCAACTATAATTAATGAATATAATATATCAGATAATGAGACACAAATCTCATCACCTATGTCAGCAACTAACCACAAATGAGGCTTCAACTTGGCAGGCAGGCACGTGACGGTCATAGGGTTAATTTTTCTTGAAAGTAGCTATAGTCTAGGTTTTAAAAAAACACTTAGTTCGCTATAGCCAAAGCTCTGATGCCAATCTATCACACCCCCAAAATCGGGTCCAGCGGAAGCATACATGTAACTGGGGTGTAACTCAATTGATATCGCAACACAAGTACAAAAATGTTTTCACTTCAATCATTTAGAATAAAATAGTTTAATCAAAAATATTGAATTTACATTGTTAAAAGTAGTGCGGAAGTAGGCCCTTAAAACAATTTAAAACGGTCCCCAAATGAATATCAGCGTCTTCTATGACCATGCCATGCCCTGCCAAAACCTCCAGTAGCGTGCCATTGCTTAAAACCTGAAAATACATGCTAAAGAGTCAACACGAGGTTGGTGAGTTCATAGAGTCTTGTGAAAAAGAATGTAATGCATACGAATAAAGATTTCACAACAAAGGCCTCGTAAATCCACTCAGTTCCAAGTCCCACCATAAGAGACTTGTAACCTGTGTGTTTACGACCCACTGCCAAAAGTAATATGTTTGGTTTGTGTGAACAAAAGTAATAAGATTGATGCAAAGGCATCGTAAATCAGTAATAAGGTGGATGCAAAGGCATCGTAAATCAGTACTAAAGTTGATGCAAAGGCATCGTAATTCAGTAATAAATCAGTAATAAGGTTTATAAAAACCATCAGTATATAACTTTAATCGTATGTACAATAGCCCAAGTATAAAGTAAAGTAATAAGATTTCAGTCATAAAATTTACATTGGCTCTTAAGCTCATGACCCCGAAGCTAGACATTACTTGGCCACAAACGAGTGTTTACCAGACACTCTAAAGATATTAGACATGAAATGCATCCGTAATTCCGTTGGAGCAACCCAAACACGGATGGAGGAGTCACCCTCAATAGATCTATTCACTCACTCTCGCTCGTACTTTAATTAACGGTCCATGATAATAAAGGGGACTTGTCAAGACGTGGTAATAAGGCAACTTAAGCAATGTAAGGCATTTAATACTTTGGCATTGTACAAAAATAATTAAAGCAGCGTATTCTCCCCCAAAAGTAATTCAGAATGTATAAAAGTATAAAACAAGTATTTGAGCATGTATCTCCCCCAAAGAGTTTATAAAGTAATTAAACAAGTAAAAGTGGGGCTATGACTCACCTCGAAATGATGATACAATGATGGTAAAATGATCGGGACGATAAGGCGCGAACACTATCCGCAACCTAATATGAACGATAATGATCTACCTTAGATCATGAAATGATGTAATTAATGCACATGCACATGATACCTATACCACTCATAACTTGAAAATACTAGTTATAGTCATAGTAAAATATATTCCATACTTGAGAAAAATAAGTCTAAACTAGACTTGTAAAACTTGTCGTAGTATATCGTATATAGAAAGTTAGTGTTATAAACTTCGCCTTGAAAACCTTGTAGTAACGTCTAATAGTCGTAAAAATAAGCTTGTAATCACTAGTACTTCATTAGTTATAAGTTTGGCACTTTGGTAGCATTTCTAGAAATTCTAGGATTTAGTACGTAGAAGTAGTATTATTATTTCTATTTGTGACAAAATGGTCTCACAAAACTAGTCGCGAAATAGTGAATATTAAGAGTTAGGAATGAAGCTCAGTAGTTCTAAGAAGATTTTCACCATATGTAAAAAGTCACAGAAGTGAAGTTTGTCTATACGGGTCTTGATCATAAAGGAAAATAGCCGTCAAGTGAGGTGTTTGGGCTGTTTTGGCAAATTCTGGGCAATTTTCGGGAAAGTTTGGAAGACCATAAGTTGTTCGTTATAAATGCTTTTGACAAACGGTTGGATGTTTTGGAAACTAGGCTAGGTGAACTAACTTTTTGTCAATGATATAAAGTTTCCAGAAATGGGTTTATCAATAAGATAAACGGCTCTCAACATGTTGTATTACAAAAGTAGTTTTTCTATACTTAGGATTATTTTGCTAAAAAACTGATGGAAATAAATAGAGTTTCGTCGATTTTGAAACGTGTATATCTTGGTCGTTATAAGCTTGTTTTCTACGTTTTTTATATCCCCGGAATCGTGGGACAACATACTAATATCTTTTTGATAAGTCGGGATGACTAGATCAAGTTTTACACCTCAGATTGGCCCTTGAAAATCGTGGGACAGCAAGTACAATTTTCAGAAAATAGTTTTCGTCGTTAAACTTGCAAAAATCATATCTCCTTCGTTATAAACTCGTTTTAATCCATTCTTTCGCCCAAAGCTTCGTTTTTGAAAGTATTTCCTGATTCTCTAGCCCAATGTTACCCGGAAACCCCTGAGTTTTCTGGATATGACTATTCGGGACAGTAGCTTATATATATACGTTTAAAAATCAATTATAGGGTTCCAAACTAGTTTCTAATCCACCCAAATCACTTCCAATCACCACAAATCTAGTCTATTCCTACCATACACCTTCTTAGGGTGTCATGGGTTCCTAAACATCACCAATCTTGGTGGATCTCTTGAAGTTATTAATAAAAATTATAGATCTCATAATAATTAAGAAATACTTGAAAAGTGGTATAAATATCATATGTAACTTACATGTTTTTGTACTAGAACATAAAAATACACCATGTTATGGATCAAATGAAAGTATAAAAAGATTAAAAAGTTTACTTGAAACTTACTTGAATATTTGAGGTGATTTGATGAGAAAAGTATAAGAAACCTAGGTTTTCATCACAAAACCCTAATAAGAAATGAAAGTAGAGCTTGATTATGTCTTGATCTTGAAAAAAATAATGGATCCTTGATGGTGTTCTTGTTTTGGTCGTGGCTAGGGAGGAAGAAAAAGAGAGAAAACCTTGACTTTGATTATTAGAAAACAAGTATGAATGTGTAAAGATGTTTAAGTATGAAAATATCCAAATCAATGGCAAAATGGTAAATAAAGGGTGAAGTTGAAGTAACATGGGGAGGGGGGGGGGGGGCAGCACATGGTGGATAGGAGTGAGTATGTGTGAGAAGCTTGGTATAATCTCGTGCACGGAGTCGGTTTTGGTTCCGTTAATCGCTAAACGTAAAGTGTTAAACCGCGAAACGTAAATTCGGGTATCGTAAAAATATGAAACTTGAAAGAATGACTAAACTTGTCAAAATACTCCATAATAAAATATAAAATGAATGGTAAGTTCCATCGGGTTGCTTAAACGCTGTTAAAACTGGAAACGCGGGTCTAAAACGCGTAATTTTACGTAAAACGCTGAACTGGAAAACGTAAAATTCCAAAACTTTTAGAATTGTCGTAAAATGAGAGAAAATCATATTTCTATCGTTTATAGTGTTTTATGGACATATCGGGATGCTGGAATGACGTTTAAACCCAAAAGTAAATCTCAGACACGGCTTCGTGATTTTTGCAGAAATGATCCGACGAGCGTCAAACTCTCGGATTATCATTAAAATAGTTTAACTTACGAGAATATGAAATAAAAATTTTGGAAATGAATAGTGAAAGTGAATAGTAATAGTGAATAGTAACTGATGAATAGTAACTTCCGAAATAAATTATGAAATTTCGACATTTGAAAAAGGACATGAAATTACGAGTTGTGATAGAATGAAAGTACTTTGCTGAACCAAAGTACTTTCTGCTGAACCAAAGTACTTCTTAATCAAAGTACTTTGAATCAAAGTACTTCTCAAGCAGTATATGAAGAAGAATGAAACATGAAGGACTAGCTTGCAAAAGAATATTTATTTATTAGTCCTTCGTAGTATTTTGTAAACCCTAATCCTCTAGTATAAAAAGAGGACATGGGTCATTAGGTTTAGAAGTGCACAGAAAATATGTAGTCGACTTAAAGGTGTGTGTGTGTGTCTAGGCGTCAAGTTCCTACAATGGACGCTAAGGTTTATTAGTTAGTTAGTTTATTAGTAACAAATCGATCTATGTATTAGTTAGTTTAGCCACAAGGATCTTTTGATCTTGGGGATAGAGTGAATATTTCTGTCAGAAGTGTTGATATCACAAATTATATTCGTCACTTTCAAGAGTTGGCAGTAGTGTGCCCAATGATGGTCTCAACCAATGAGAAGATATGAAAAAAGTTCATCTGAGAACTTCCACTCAGTATTCAAGGGAATGTAACTTCGTTTGATCTATTCACACCGGATGTAATAACCCAGATGTCTCGTAGTCCAGTAGATCAAATTGTGCGAGCTCGGTTTGCTCAAGAATTCAGTAATGGCAAAAATAACAAAAGTAACAACAATAACAAACGGTGTGGGGATGTGGAGAGTGAAGACGTGTTGAGAAACAATGTCTCTAAAATAAAGACCAACAAATCGGAGGAGTTTGTGAGAGAGCTTATGTGTAGGTGTCCATGCACCTAAGTAAAGTAGGCAACTATGTACCCAAGTAGTGTAGGTGGAATGTCATACTCAGTCTGTTAGTTCAATATTGAACCAAGTTCGTTAGCTCAATAAACGGTTCATGATTGTAAAGATCTGTAATGGCAAAACTAATAACTTAAGAATGAACTACGTAGTTCAAATGAGGTCTTAAGATTTTTGCTGAGTTATAGAATACTAGTGATTCTCAAGCTCGAGTTCATATTCATGTCATATCGGATACAAATAAGCCCACTTATTTATAATTCATTATTTACATAGAGAGGCGTCCTAAACAATGTAAATAAAGAAATATATACTTATGGTTCGGCGATTCACAATTTCTTTATTTAAATAAAAAGGCGTCCCAATTCATTTAAATAAGGATATTCCAAATCATCCTACTTAAGAATTTCCGACACAACACTCATACTTAACTGATGAGTTACAAAGCGATGTATTATGAGACGTCATAGGTGTTCCAAGAGTATGGAATAAATGTTCACACTCGTCCTCTAAGACGAGGAGTAAGAAAATTAGAGAATGCCGACATAGCATTTAAAAGAGCTGGTAAGTTCATAGTTATAAAATAGTTTTCTCACAATGTTTGAGAAATACCAAAGCGACCATTGTGCAACTCACAATGTCAGAGAAATATATAATACCATTGTGTACCTCGCAATGTATGAGAAATAGATAAGACTATTGTGTGTCTCTCAATGTCTTAGAAATACATACGACTATTGTGTGTCTCTCAATATGAGATATATCTAAGTCAATTGTATATCTCACGATGCCTGAGATATATGAATAAACAAGTTTTGCATCTCACAATGCCTGAGATATGTGAACAAACAAGTTGTGTATCTCACAATGCCTGAGATATGTGAACAAACAAGTTGTGTATCTAACAATGTCTGAGATATATGAATAAGCAAGTTGTGTATCTCACGATGTCTGAGATATATCTAAGTCAATTGTGTATCTCACGATGTCTGAGATATAAGTATGATCATTGTGTCAGTTACAATGTCTTGGGTAGATTTCGTAGATCACAATAAAATGTGTATGATCATGGAAATCTAGTTGTGTCGTAATGCCTTCAAGTAGACATACGCAGTCATATTTAGTCTATCATATATATAAACAGTCTGTATATAAATAAAACATTATTGTGTTAAGGAGTAAGCATGGCGCACAGAACGATGAAGACAATAATGAGTGATACGGTTTAAACTTAGGATGTAGTTATAGTCTAGGTTCATACGCAACCTGGTTCTCTATAACTATAGCTCTGATGCCAATCTGTAACACCGCCAAAATTATTGCAGCGAAAGATTGTGTCATTGGGGCATTACTTCATAGTTCACAGTACAAGTTACAGAAAATGACTCTAAATGAGACATTTTGAAATAAATTATCATTCGATTTATAATAATATCAGAGTTCACAACAAGGTCCCATAAGTTTACAAAATGTACAACATAAAAGTTGAAAGTTTTTTGAATGATAATTTGCATTGTCTTCAAAATGTTTTCCATGCGCCTTCACATGCCAGCTAATTCCCTTCGTACCTGAGAATACATGCTAAAAAGTCAATACAAAGGTTGAGTGAATTCATAGGTTTGTAAAACAGTAGTGGACAGTTATTAGAGTTAAAGTGATAATTGCAATGAATACAATCATCGGGTAAGTATATTATTGCATCTAAGCTCATGGAACTCAAACTGACGGTATATATCAACAATGATATATTGAATAATAATGGCCCCGTGTAGGAACTTTCCATATACCTAGAGTTACAAATATAGTACGTTTGGTTACTTATCCAGCTAACACAAACGGGACTCGTCAATCTCGATTGGCCTATCTACTATATCAGCGTTCACTCGCAAGTGATTAATGGTCCATGATGTGGGGGACTTGTGGCATAGGGAACTTAGACACAAGCAATAATATATATATTCAGGAAAGCATTCAGTTTACAAGTAATTGTCCATAGTAAAAACAGTAGCATGTATCTCCCCCAAAGAGTTTATATATCAGTTAAACAAAAGTAGGGGCTAAAAATAACCTACGAGAACATAGTGATCGTGTCTTAGTATAATGTACAATATAAGTGTACAAGTATATGTAAAGTCATGACTTGATTAAGATGTTGTACATGTCTCATGTTGGGTAAAGGAGGGAAATATTCTTGAAGTATGGTTCGGGCTATCAAAATCTAGAGGTCATGTAGTGAACGTATGAGGAGCCAGGACACTTTAATTCGTAAATCCACAACTCGTCGATACGACACTCCGAAGAGGCCTCTAATGATTATGAAATTCCCTAATATTGTAGGACTCATCATTTATGAGTAAAGGTATTTGACGAGACAAATGTTGTATAAAAACATTTGTCATGTTTCGTCAAAGACTATTGGTTGAACTTGCGTGGTTTCGATGATATAAGTCGTGTGTCGTGAACTAATTTAGTGTAATAATCATCAAGTGGAAGTTGTGTCTTAAGTGGAAATGATATTCATATAATTAATAGGTGATATGGTTATTTTTTATAGATTGTTGAGGTCGGGAAACTGAGTCAAATAAATGATCAAGCATCAATAACAAGTTTCGGGCCATTAAACCCAAGCTAGCCATGCTAGATACATAACCTTGAGACATCAACCAAGACCAAAGCCGTTGTTATGTTTCGGCTTAGAAGGCCTTGAGGCAACATCCTTGGCTTAGCCTTGGCTGTGTCTTAGCCTCAAGAGGTCAAAATGCCATAAAGACTCTCGAGTCATGACCACTTTTTAGTCTTAAGGAGGTCTAGCTGGTTTTTGCAAGTTTTAGCCTGTGGTTTTCACTTTCTGCACACGTGCTCCAGAGTTTTTGTATAAAAAGTCATTCTGAGCAACTTTCATGTTTTACACTTTTGATAATTCGGACAAGAAAAGGGTGAAAATCGCAATTTAAAGTCGTATCAGACCCTTTTTTGTTCCAGCACCAAATTCAACTTGTGATTAAGTGCAGAAAGTTGGACAGCACTCTGCAGTCCCGCGGCAAAGGCCATATCTTGAGTTCTTCCAAACTTTAGGATGCGAGGCTTTTTCCTACGTTTAAGTTTATGTCTTAGCTTCATATCATAAAACTACGACGAGTTCCAGAAATCGCCAGAACTGTTCCGTTTTGTCCAATGAATTCTGTTAGTCAGATTTTGACATGTTTTACCATTTTAGCTCTAGTTTATTCATCGGGATGAGTTATGAGGTGCGCCACCCGGCAAAATGACCAAAAGACATAGCTCTACCGGCTTATCTCATTGCCTTAACCTCAAAGTTTATTGAGATGACCAGTTTAATCATTCTTTGGGGCTGTTAAGAATTTCAGCTTCATAAGTCATATCTAGAGCTTGTTCTAGTTTATTTTCATGATTAAAACTTTATGTACAACATCATATCTTGTCAAAATACATATAAGACTTGTACAAGGTATAAATTACATCAACATGAATGAAAGGCTTCAAAATAGTCTTACAAGTTCTTGGATGAAATACACCAAAAGCCCAAGAACCACTAGCCTAAATCTTTGTATCACCAACTAGTCTTTCAATATTTAACCCAAGTTGTTGTAGCCTTAAAGAAACCTTGTACTAGTCTTCTACTTCAGCCTTTGATCTTGTGCAAGTCTTGTTGTGAGCTTGGAGTAAACAATTCTTCACTTGGACTATGTAGGAATTCACCATGGTCTTCATTCTCTTGGTACTACTTTAGTCTTGAATTAAAATAGATGATAGTGATGGTGCTATATGTTGTACGAATGAGAGAAAGCAAGGAGAGATATGTGCTTTGTTTTCTTACTAGTGAAGACAGGTGATTAAGTTATTGATACAGAGGTAGCTACTAATGTGGCAATTGTTGAGATAGGAAATGTATGCAAGAGCCATGTGGCTCTTATGATGCGTAGTGTATACCACCTCATGCTTGAGGTGGGGAGGTGCTAGTTAGCTAGCTTATGAGGTTACTTCATGGTGAAGTATGACTCCTACGGGGTATAGTTTGGTCCCGGTAATTACTAATGTTAAGCTTTCAAGTCACGAAACTTAAAACCGAGCAATATGAAAGTAATACTTACGAAAATGTCAAAACTTATCAATATACTCCAACTAGGTATATTAAAAGTGTGATAAGCCTACCGGAGTGCGTTTATGATGTTAAAACCTAACAACATAGGTTTGAGTACGCGTCATATGACAATAGTTCATATAAATTATGACTGTTGGTGAATTTTGAGTATTTTGAACACATAGACTTATCCTAGTCTTGTATTGGTCGCGAGGAAAGTTCACACGATTAAACTTTCATGATTACTTATAAAAGTAATTTACATATTAAAAGTAATATTATATGACATAAGATAAATAATAATCAACTCAATTTGCTTGTTGAGTTTATTGTTGTGTTGGTACGCGTTGTTTGCGATTTTTACGTTTTGCGAGATATTGTTTTGTTAAATAGAGGCGAACGAAAACATTCAGAGAGTAATAATTCAAAGTAGAGTGAATTATTTAACTTGGGTAGTTACCGGTTACAGTAATTGCTTTTACTTTACGGTAAAAGTCAAATAGTCAAAATTCAAAGTCAAAGGGCAAAATAGTCATTTTGCCTTATGAAAATTTACGGGTTGCTACACCCCCGTACATACCACTCACTATACTACATCGGTCAGGTACACTGCCTGGTGGGGATTGCAAGCTTCTCAAGATCCCTTGGGAAGTAAAACCTTTTGCAAGGTTGCAAAACCACGCAATCAACGACGCATGTTCTTTTGTGTCTTGGATCATCTTTGGTGAAGTCTTAAAATTGATACGCCGTATGTATAGAATGTAATACGGCGTATCTCAAGTAGAGCAAGTTGGGTTTTCCTCGTTGACCAAAGTTTCATATACGGCGCATGCTTCAAAGTCAGGCAATGGTCTTCATATTCATCTAAGTCTTGTTATACGGCGCATCTATCAAGAATGATACGGCGTATTCTTCGTCAGCTTAGTAGACTTTTCCAACTTGATCCATTTTGTTCCATTTTTCATCCAAAATACTAACTTTCACCAAGCGCTTGTTTATAACTAAGAATTACAAAAGTAAGCGATTAAGTATCGATTCTCATATAAATAATATAAAACAAGCGAATAACATAGGATAAATGATGCTAATAATATGTTATTATTTGATGTCATCAGTATAATGTGTCTTTTTAAAGCCTTACCAAGCTATTGAAGTTTCCTGCAGTTACAAAAGAATTTTATAACTTCCACTTACCCATAAAGTTTATTTATTAGGTATTAATAAGGTTTTATAATAAAAAACTCATAAGATAAGATAGCATTCAATAAATTAAAACAGACTGTCAAACATGATTTACTAGATGAATAAGGCAAAAAGCTACAGACACGTAACAATATCTGTGATTCATCTTATTTTTTTTCCCTAACAATCTATTTGTTGAACCATTCAATCTTCATGTTCTTTATCATGCTTGACTCCAGGGATTATCTTTGCATCACATATTTTTATGGGAAATTGTGTACACTTCATTTGGAATGGCCATTGATGTATTATACATAATGAACATGAATTAAACAAAGAAAACTAACATCTAAACACATAATAAAGATTTGGACAACAAATCCAACACAGACACAAAACTAAGACAGTAGAAAAGTAAATTTGACTAAACACAAATAAAGCATGGAAATGACTACTGAACTGAGTTCCTGAATAACTAATAATGCACAATCAAACAAGAATAACAATACTAGCATCCAATATCACAGATTTAGACAACAATCAATCAGTGGACTTTTGAAATGAAAATGAAAATGCTCAAGTCTGTAAAAGACAGAACCATTGAGCCTAAAGGGGTGTCAAACCCTCCAATAACCCAAGGATTATGCAGGTACAGAAATGAACCTCTCAAACCATTCTCAGACCTCAATCCATACAAATCCAAACAGTCCCTTATTTATCACTTGTCACATGATTCCTAAGGTTTTCATTGATTTTGCATAAGAACCTGATTCCATACATTATATAAACATATATTAAGAACAATTAAACATAAAAACAACACTTATAACAACAAAAACACTGAAATCACTAGTATCTCATTTTCATAGTAAAAACTGAAATCCTAGCAACTCTTAAACACAAATCATGAACAGATAATTTAAAGGTTTAAAAACACCTAACAACAACAAATAAACATTAAAACATGACAATTAAAGTAAATAAAATACTGAAACAGTAAATAGCAAAAATTAAGGAAAATGCTTACAAGATGAGAAATGGACTGAGACTTAGAACAAATGGACAAGGTTACACCCAATAGCTTCCCATCAAGCTCCTAATATCCATTATACTCCAAATTCAACCCTGCTTCATCATCTTCTTTATTGTCCAACTATTTTTTTGATTTTTCATTTATTTTCTCTATTTTTTAGTATTTTCTAATTTTAAAAGATCATAGCTGAATTAGGTTTCTAAAAGCTTAACAAGCTTTGTCAGGAGCTTATGTGACCTAAAGAGTCCATCAATCAACAATAATCAAACATGAAATTGAAATGACAATATTTAAATGACATTTAAAGTAAATAACATGAAAATTAAAGGTTATGAAACTACAACTGTAAATAGCTTGTAATTAAACTTTGTCAAGGTTCATTACATAACTGAAAGCATTTAAATGACATTGTAATTAAAAGAAAGCAGTAAATGACATGAATAAAAACTAAGTGACAATTGGCTTAAGGCCAAAAGTAGGCATTCCTCTGCTTCTCTTCTTCTTTTTATAGCCTCCAAAAGCCTTGGTGACCACTCCTAAGTTTCTTGCTTCAATCTGAGCCTTTGATAATGCAGAATTGATCTTAGCCGTTTGAATTGCTTTTGGCGCCAAAGTCCTTATGACAGATTGAGGCGGTTTGATATCAATTAAAGATCTTTGGAGGGTTGTATAGGTGGAGGGGACAAGTTGTGAAGCTTTATTGAGCTTGGAGCCCAAGTAGAAGGGAAAACAGGGGAGGTTGAGTGTTTGGAGGGAAAAAGATGGTGTGGAAGCATTTATTGTGGCAGGGTTAGGTATAGGGTGGTGGAAAAGGGTAGCGTGTGAGCTGGGGTAGCAAGTGGAGGGGGGAAAAGGTGGCAAAACCACCCTGGTTTGGTGACTGGGTGGTTTTGGGAGACGGGTGAACAGTACTGGTGGTATTTTGGCGGGGTCAAAGGGTCAACACCCAGGGTTTTATATTTAGGGGAGTGGGCCGGGTTATTTTGTTGGGCCAAGGATGGGCTGGGTTTGTTTTGTGTTTGGATTTGGTTATTAATAAAGGTCCGGATTGGTTTTGGTATTATAAGAGCCCAAGGACCATTTTTGTATTTTCTGAATTTGTGAAGGGTTAAACTTGCCAACTTTCCAAACTTCCTTTGAGGACCAAACCTGCCATAATATAATTACACAAGGACCAAAAGTATATAATTATTGCATTTAAAAACTTTAAGGACCTTAAATGTAATTTTTGGATTTTGAGGGACTGAAAATGTAATTTCCCAAAAGTTATCAATAAAGTTCCAAATTGTCATTCATGAAAAGTACAAGGGTATATTTGATAAATTTCAAGTTTAGAATACCCAGGGACTTATTTTGCCAGTTTTGATACTTGAGGGGTAAAAATTGCCAGTTTGTGTAAACTTTTATCCAGGGATCATTTGTGAACATTTTTGGTTTCCCAAGGACTTAAGTTGACTTTTCATTCATTTAAAAACTTCAGGGACTAGTTTTGACAAATTGTGTAACTCCAGGGACTGAAAATGACATTTGTGTGAACTTGATCAGTTTTCACTTGTTTTCCAATCTTTTTGTACCTGAATCACATATAAAACACATTGTGATGATTTTGTAACATTTTGTGAGTCATTTGTGTGTTTTTGGTTGTTTTTGTGGGTTTATGCAATACAAATATATGTGTAATTAGACACATATCAGCCATCTAGTCATGGTTATTATGAAGGTAATTCTTGGTATAAGAACCGTGTCTCCTATATTGGACCCGGTGATGATTTCTGCTTCAATAACTAATTGTCCCATTCGTTTGATAATTAGGTGGGTTCCAATGCACAAACTGTTGTTTGGATTCACATTTCTGATGAGGACCACTCGTAGGGTTTTTTTAAGCTTTAGGATGGATGGTGGCATAAGCTGAATATCTGTAAGATGTCACATATTGTTGGGTTGTGTTGTTAGGAGGATATTAGTTTGTTATTTATATTATGAAATAGAATGGTTAATAAATTGAAACATTTATTGGTAAGAAAATGAAAACCACTTGTAGGTTATTAGTTTGTTATTTATATCATGACGGCGATTACCATGAAGTAGCATCAGCCTGCCAACGGTTAATTAGGTGTGTCAACATTAGTCACGAAACTTAAAGTGTTAAACTAAAAAAATTCGTTGTAGTAAGCTTTTACAAATAGAAATGTTTCATACAAAAGATACTCAAAGATGCGTTTGAACGTTAGAACATGTTATTGTAAGTAGTAAGTATACGTCTGATTTGCTTGCTAAGAGGTTCTACATGGGCTTCGTTTATCACGAAAAAATCTTAAGTTTTGTGTTTTACTTTTAGGTTATTTCATAAGTTATCTTGTTAGGAATATAAATATTCATATGAAAGACTTGGTCACCCCAAATATTGTTTAGCATTACATAGCTTGTAGTTTCATTATTATTTAGTTAGTACGTAGTTAGTTTAACTAGTATTTATGGAGTGGGTCGGGTCTTTACCCTCTGTCAGCTTACTCCACAGCCCGTGTAGGGGCATTTTAGTTGTAAGTATAAATACCCCTCTCCACTCTTGGAGAGGGTTGGAGTTTCCATTATCTCAATCTAATATCTCACATTCTCTTTCAATTTCTCTCTCTAGAACTCCAAACCTCTCCCCTCTCTCTCTCTCTACAATTCAACTAAACCTAGTAATCTTGTGTGTGTTATGTTTATGAAAACCTTACAATTGGTATCAAGAGCCATAGTTAGATTAGATTGATTGGATGTTCTTGGAATTTGTTTGTGTTAAAAATCGTGTTTTAAAAAAAAATTCGTTCGTTATTTTTTTCTTTTCTTCGCAAAGTGAGTATACGAGAAAAAAATAATCAGGGACCCACAATTTTTAGCAAAAAATTGTAGCCAATTAGCTACAATTAATTGTAGCTAATATATATATATATATATATATATATATATATATATATATATATATATATATATATATATATAGGTTTGTGTTAAAATAAAAAAGGTCTTAAAATAAAAAAAAAATAAAAAGTCTCCGATGCACTAAATTTATAACTATGATGCAGTGAATTAAAATGTGATGCAGTAACTTAATAACTGCAATGCACTAACTGTGATGTCGTAACTTTTTATAGTTGTGACGCAGTAACTGTGATGCACTAAAATTTGTAACTATGATGTAGTGACTTTAAAATGTGATCCAGTAACTTTGTAACTGTGATGCACCAAAATTCGCCTTCCTGGACTTTTTATTATAACCCTACCCTATATATATATATATATATATATATATATATATATATATATATATATATATATATATATATATATATATATATATATATATATAGTTAGGATCAAATAGGAAAAATATATATATATAGGGAAGGGATCAAGTAAGAAGAATAATTAAAATAAGAAGGGTAAGAAGTAATTCTAGCCACACATTTCAAATTAGGAGGGAAAATTTGAAGGAAGATGCATCCACTTTTGTAGGTGCATCTGAAATGTGTGGTTGTGGTTACTTCTTATCATTCATATTTTAATTATTCTTCCTATTTGATCTTAAGTCTGTATATATATATATATATATATATATATATATATATATATATATATATATATATATATATATATATATATATATATATAACAGGAGGCGTTTGACCATTTTAATGCCAAATAAGCATGGTCAATGCCTAGTCATCAGATTTTTTCCTGCCATGTCATCAGTATTTAATTTTTAGGTGTACATGTCATCAATTGTTGCCACGTAAGCAATCCTTTTCCATTACATTAATAAAATGGATTTATTTTTATCAAAAAATCATTGTGTAGGATTCGAACCTACGGCTTTGGGTTCAATTGCATGCATCTCAACCAATGGAGCCAAGCCATTGATTGTGATGAAGAACCAAAAACAAAAGAAATAAACTAGACAAAAGAGATTAAGCTAAACACGGAGGGACCAATTGTTACATTATGGGGAAATAAACATAGCGGCATAACTAAACCCTTATTGAGTATCAATATTCCCTACCCTTCCTAAAACCTATATCGACAACTTCTGCTTCACGCTCTTCTGCTCTGGATCACACATGTAATTTCTTAAGGTGATTACAAAGCACAATATCATGTTGATCTTTTGTTTAAACTCTATAGTGACATTATATATATTATTGAACGTTTGTTACATTTATATACGTGTGATACAATATTTTCTCTATGGTTACAGGTTTGTGTTTTTATAGATCTTCAATATCAGCTTTTTCTATGTCGCGGCATTAAGGTGGTTCATGGTTATTTTGGTAATTCGAACAATCCACACAGCCATCGATGCAAGGTATGGCTTATGTGTTTCATCTTTTGTTTTTGTATTATTTTAATTTGTAAAGATCAAAGATGTGTGTTGCTTAGATTTAGGGATTTCTATTTTGTTAATCTAAGTTTTATATGAAATATTGATGTTTTGGACATGGGATTAATAGAATAAGATATAGTTCATGTTCACATAATCAGAAATCAAGCATGTTTTTTGTATGAATTTAGACCACTGCTTTTTTGGGTCGACGCTGGAAAGCAGTATATCACAAAAGAAAATAAGGAGAAGGGCTCCCATTTTTCTGTTAAAGTGAGTTCCAAATATAAATGAGTGTCAGATATTGCGTTTTTAATATTATCGCATGATTCAAATGTAAAGTATAACCTTATTATTACCTGTCATGGCAACGCTAGAATTTTTTATGCTTTATTTACAGGGTCATCAAGAGGCATAAGAATTGACAGTGTTTGAATCGTATAACTGTAGACGAAGAACAACCTTCAGGTAACAAAGGCAAATATGAATGATGAATGAGTCTGGACCACATGTTTGACGAACAAGTATTCCATCTGCAATAACCTTTTTCCGAGTTATTATGTGATTTATTATCATCTAATTGCACCTGTTAACTTACATGTGTTGCAGATGTATCAGAAATACAGGGTGTGTTCCGAGTACTGCCAGTTGCAGCACATCCGGCGGACGCACAAACTGCTGTTGCAACAAACATGCCTGTATTTGACCGCCTACCTACGGGTACTCCATTCATTTAATTTACAACATGACACTTCCTGATACTAAATATGTAATGTGAACCTCTACTATGTAAAATATTTGTGTCCCAGATGTAAAGTGACCGCCTACCTACGGGTACTCCATTCATTTAATTTACAACATGACACGTCCTGATACTAAATACGTAACGTGCACAACAAAGGATGCTGGAACAACGAGTGCCTTTGAACCAAGGTGAAATGCTTTTTTGGATTTTTACTTGGTTTCAAGTCTTGCCATATGTTGGTGCACGCCTTTCAAATTTTGTATTTCTTATTCCTTATAATTGCAGCAATGATTCAGACATCATGTGTCCCAAATGTATTTTACAATCCATTCCTGAACCGACTTGTGTATGGTGCTAAAAAAAGGAGGCTCGCCCAGATATCCAGAGGTTGTTTTCACTGTCACATCTATTGTAAATGTTTACGTACCTTTATGTTCCTATAATCATATATGGACATGATTGGAGTCGATAACAATGACACACAACAATGTGGTCATCCCGCTGGTAATTAGGAGCCTCAAGAAGGAGTACCGGTTTACACACGCACTGACCATGTTCACGATGCCATCTCAAGCAGTCAAACACGTGCACAACAAAGGATCGTGGAAGAACGAGTGGCTTCGACCGAAGGTGAAATTCATTTTAGATTTTTACTCAATTTCAATTGTTAGTATTGTTGTGGCAGCCGGTTTGGATCAGCCCGATATTACTATTAAAACACACAACCCATAAGTTGTATTGTTGTTTTTAATAGTAATTAGGCCAAAAAAAACCACACGCATTTATTATTTATTGTAGTCTTGGTATTGTTGTCACAGCCGGTTTGGATCAGCCCGATATTGCTTCCCATAATATGACCACAGGTTGAAGGCGACAAAGGCATGTCATACAAGGTTTGACACATTCAGGTAGTCACGTTGATTTTCATAAAATATATATTAGTTTATTTTAAAATGCTTTTAACTTCTGTTATTATTTTTTTTCCATACGGGTATTCTACTTGACAATGAATTGCAGCCTAAAGTTGCAGATTCTGGGCTTATTAGACTACTCCCAGAAGACAAGGCTCACCTCGCTAACAAATTGTTGAGATACAAAGATAATCACATCGGTCACTGACTTGCCTCGCACGTGCCTGTTGGCACTACACATCAGTCGGTTGCAGGTGATTTGCTCTGCACACATATTTCTGTCATTTCCTGTGTTTTTACATGTGTTTTCTTTAGTTCCACAAATAGGATATCCATAACGTAAAAATCCAGGAATTGTCATGTTTGCCAATTCTGCTCAACAGTGAGTTTAGTCATTTAGAAATGTTCATGTTTGGGACTAAGGTAGTTTAGTTTTAGGTAGATATACAATGGTAGATTTAGAATATGCTGAAACACAAATTCCTCAGAAAGAGAAAAACAATGTTAGCAAGAGAATGAATAAGCAGTTAAGTAGGGAAAATATAAGCAGTTTGGGGCAGATGCAAAAAGGAAGGAAATTGAAGTAAACAGTTTTAATAAACAATCACAACCCAAACACCCTGTGATATAATTCTGGTTTCTGATTATTCCATTTCAGAATACTGAGATTTGAATAATCAAACATCGATGGTATGAAAAAGATTCTTGAGACACATGTAAAGGTTACCTAATCATCCCTCAGCTTAAGTACCAAATTACTGAATCTAATTATATAAGACACAACATTTTCTTTAAAACCACAGCTAAAGACCCCTTTAAGATATTATTGGGTGACAACTTTACAGGTTTAAAAGAAGCATAACTTGGTTTGTTTGAATATCCGAGTATGCTATAGATTGAAAACATGTGTGTTGATAGTGGTAGTTCATATATACATGAACATTAACATTAAAGTATCACTTAAAAAAAAGAACTTTGAAAAAAGTAAAGGTTGAGACTCTGCATTAACATTGGAATAATAAAAGTGGTTATACATTATTCAATTGAGATCAGCTTATGATTCAAGTAGTTTCATAAACTTTAGGACTCCTTAAATTAAAGATGCCTTCACATAAATAAACAATTTTTACCTATAGGAGCATGCAATTTCTTGATTAGTAATCCTTCAAGGGGCATGGCTTTATTCCTAATACAGTCTTTTATATGTAAAAAGCCATTTTTTGTTCTTTTGATGTATTTTCAAGATTCTGAATGTCGTATGAATTGGTTTATAATTCCTATATTATATTTAGGTGGATATATATTTTGTAACTTCAGGTATCTCTAAAGTAAATCCCGGCTCCAAAGGACTCAGGGTTGCTTCTTAATGCCTATATGCTACACAATCTTGCTCACGTGGAGTTAAACGCAATTGATTTGGCATGGGATACCGTTGTTGGGTTTTCACCATATCATGAGCTTCTTGGAGATATGTTTTTTGCTGATTTTGCTCGTGTTGCTGATGATGAGAGTCGGCATTTTGCTTGGTGTTCTCAGAGACTCGCTGAGCTTGGATTCAGGTTTACCTTATTAATACAACTTTATCATATTTGTTGGTGTGACTTAAAATCTCATTTTAAAACTAAGGCTTATACTAAGGGAACCTAAAATAATCTAAAGGGACAGGAATAAGCAACTAACCTAACCTAAAAAGCACAAAGTAAGCAAAGTTCTATCCTATGGCAGCAAGTGATGGAAACAGTAGACAATTGGGCAATTTAGCAGGCCTAAAAAACTAATAAGAAAAATTCCTAAAAATGAAATAAAATTACAAGGAACTAGCTTAGCTGCCAAAGAAGCTCTATACCAAATTTTAGATCATAAGGCTCAAAAATGAGAAAACTAAAAATAAAAATCAAATGGTTGTTCAGGTAATTTTTTGACAGCAAAACAGTTGCAAAATGGGTCAAATTCTGGAATTCTAACTGAGAGAAGTCAAATACCAGATTTTGACTAATTTTGCTAAACCATATTAAGTCTATTTGAGCACCTAAATGGGACTAAACCTATATTGTTCTATAAAAACCTATATAAGCTGTTTTAAGACCTCAAACTCCACCAACTAATGCAAAACCTGAAAATCTAATGAAAACTGATTAAAATTACTTTTCTACTACTCCTATATGCAGGTTAAAGCAACTTCAATTACAACTTAAAACCTTAACCAAACTTTGAACCCAGAAATCAACTATGCCAAACACTATTTTTAAGGGGGGGGGGGGGGTCTGAGTAACTTTCTGAATGAGAAACAATTTTTAGGCAAAAGGATTGGAAGAAAAGTGATCAAACAGTGTTCTAATATAACTAAATAAGCAATTCCAAACCAACAGTAAGAAATATAATGAATCAATAGGCTAAAAGTTTTTATCTGAGATTAATATTAAATATGAAAGTAAAAGATACGAAATTGCAAATTTAAAAGCTGAGAACAGAAAGTTAAGCTAAAAATTAAACTAAGCTAGCCCTAATCTTACCTAATGGTAATCCTAATTTTAACCTAACCTAATTACCTAATGTGAGAGTAATTTTGATGTGGTTTGACTTTTTATGAAATGCTCTATATCTAAATTTATTATGAAGATTGAAAAAAGTTTTTTGTTTTGCAGAATGGAATACCAGAAATTCCTGAAATGGTTGTTCAACTAATGCAGAAGGTATACATATAAATTGTTATATGTATCGTTTTAACATTTACATGAACTTTGTTGTTTATAAGTTTCAGAAGCTCTATTTGAAATCCATGGACTAATTTAATAAAACATGTTGTAGACAACGGAGAGACTGTGGTGATCCTCTTACTTACTTGGACTCAATAAGTTCTCCTGGACTCAAAAATTCACTTCCTGCACAAAAATGGGTGAAAGCTAAAAACACGCAACATTTTTATTCAAAACACACGATGTACGCAATGTACTTTCAAAATTACCATTGTACACAATATATTTTCAAATTTGATACAATGTACGTAATATGACCTGGAACCAGCAGGTTTCCAAGTTTGGAAATATACAGGAATGGCCCCTGTGGCTTGCGTTGACTTTCACTGATCATCCTTTAACTTTTTTCACTTAGAAAAGTTACAGTAATTGTTCTTATGCTTTGCATTGAATTTCACTTTTAGTCCGTTTATATACCTTTTCACCCGTTAGTCCGTTATACCAAAGATTGTTGATGAGGCCAAAAATGATCCGTTTTTAGGGGGTCATTTAAGCCTGGAATTGAATTTATTTGATCAAATATTGCCCTAAATCGTTCCTTTTGTGATTTTAGGTACTTTGGGAGTGAAATCTGGAAAAGGAAGCAATTCGGACGTTTTTGGAGCATAAAAGTGAAGAAAACGCCAAAGACTTAATTTTCCATGCCGGGAACAGTGTGTGACGGCGTCAAGAAGACTTTCCTGACGGCGTCAAGAGTAAAGACCATGACGACCCAGTACAGAAATGAAGGCGTCACAAGTAGAGCGTCAAGAGTTAAAAGTGTGACGGCCTGCAAAAATGGACAACATGACGGCGTCAGATGTAGATCAAGGCAGTCTGAGGATTATTTTGGCGGCGAGATGACGGCGTCACCCATTTGTTCTTGACGCCGTCAGCCTCTAATATCTATATATAGTTTTCTAATTTTCATTCAATAGAGAGGAAGAAGTTTGGAGAAACCCTAAGGCCGAACCATATACGAATTTTACAGCTTTTCAAGGGTTTCAACCCTTGAATCCTTACATGTGTTATTAAGATAAGTCTTTTCTTAATTCAATCAATATGTCTATGTGTTGGTTGTCTGTATCTTGTGCTTGTCTTGATTCCACCATGCTAGGCTAGATTTATCTTGTGTTTGCTTAGATCTAATGAAACCTAGATGTTGATTATGTGTTGATTACTTGTTTATGGTTGTATTGGATGAATGATTTCAATGTTAGGCTTAAGAAAACTGACAGATCTCCAAATGGTAACATGCTTAAACGTCTTAGGAAACATGAACCGATGTATACTAGGTTTTATTGGTTGTATTTAATGCATGAGTAAATTCTAATGAACCCATGTTAGGAGCTTCTTGCAGGCTCGACATAGGAGTGAAGTAGGCACTCATAGGATTGGGGAAGTAAGTATGCCACCCCATGAATGGTATTAAGGAATACAATCCGTCGTCCACACAACTATAACAAGTAATTAACGTGTAAAAGATATCTAGGGAGTAGTGAAATCTAAGTAAACACATTTTTCCCACTTATTGCTCACAACCTTAGTTTAATACATTTTATTTTCATTTTTAGTATTTTATTTTGATTGCATCTTTAGTATTGGGTTAGTTGACTAGCAACTAATTCCGCCCAAATCCTTCAAAACCCGAGATTTTAACTTGCTTTCATAAAAATATAAAATACAAAAAGAATCATCCCTCATCTCTAGAACTAGTATTTAGGTTTTCTAATCCTAGCGACACTATTCCTAGCTGAACGATCAATTCCCCGGTACTTGTCACTATACTATACTACAACGATCAGGTACACTGCCTGGTGGGGGTTGTAAACTTCTCAAGATCCCTTGAGAGGTAAAGCCTGGTGCGATCCCTACGTATCAAGTTTTTGGCGCCGCAGCCCGGGGAATAGTTATTGCCTAGGTTAGAATCTCTTTTTATTAGGTCTACTTGCTAGATTCCTTTCTAGCAAGATTTTATTTTTATCTTTTCGGTTTTCTTTAATCTATCTTATTTCTTTGTGTTTTTGTTCGTAACTTTTCACCACCCGACATCATGGACGATGGGAACATCTTTGAACCCGTCATCCCACCACAACAAAACCCACCACTAGAACCTCTTAGGCCCCGAACCTTAGGAGAGTATTCCCGACCTAGCCACCAAGGCTACCGAAACACCATTGAGCTCACCGGAGCCAATGTGACCCCCTTGCGATCCGACACCATCCGGTTGGTGCAAAGCGGATGTGCATTCCATGGACTTCGTTCCGAAGATCCAAATCAACATCTTAAGGACTTCCTTAAAATCGTAGACTCCATAGACCTAGATGTTGCAACTAGAGAGACAACCCGATTACGCCTATTCCAATTCTCTCTACATGATCAAGCTAGTCAATGGCTTGAACGTTTACCCGCGGGATCCATCACCACATGGGATGATCTCACCACTCGTTTTCTTGCTCAATTTTTCCCACCGGGGAGAACTACTAAGCTTAGAAATGACATCTTAATGTTCCAACAATGTTAAAATGAATCTCTTTATGAAGCATGGACTCGTTTCAAGGACTTACTCCAAAAAGTCCCTCATCATGGCATAGATATTTGGCTCCAAGTCCAAATCTTTTATGACCATATCGATCTCTCCACGAGGCGAGCCATTGACCAATCGGCCAGTGGTAGGCTACGTGATCTAAGTGCGGAACAATCATGGGAACTCATAGAAGATCTTGCTCTCTATGACAACGAAAGTTGGAATGATCCCCGTGATTTGAACAAAACGGTCAAGGCAATATCTTTGCCTTCGAACAACTCTAGCACTCCCGACCGTAGGATCATGGAACTTGAGGACCAAGTCAAGTTTCTCATGAAATCTTACGAAGCTCCTAAGCCTTCAAGCCAAGTGAACAAAATCACTTCTTCATGCGAATTATGTAGTGGTCCCCATGACACTCGTGATTGTCTGGAACTCCCCGGAACAGCTTTTGCGGACTACGCATCCTCGCGTACCGACGAAGCAGGAGATAAGTGGTACACTTTCAAACCCGAGCCAAACCCTTACGGTGATTCCTACAACCCCTCTAGGAAAAATCACCCAAACCTTAGGTGGAAACAAAATCAAGCCAATTCTTCCAATCCGCCTAATCGTTACCAACCAAACGGTCCACCCTCCAACCGTACTTTCAACAACAATCCTTCTAACAACTATGGTAGTACCAACAATCTTGAAGGATTGATGTCTAAGTTCATGGCATCTCAAGAAGCTCGCATAGCTAGGTTCGAAACCGAATTCAACCAACAACAAACGGAGATGACCAACAAGATAGACAACTTGTTGAAAGCCCTTAACAACCAAGCGTTAACCACACCTAGAAAGGACACTAGGGACACTAATAACGGAATCCAAATTAAAGATCCCTCATCATCCAAACATGTCCACTTTGTCAATGTTGTCACCATTAAGCCAATAGATAAGGAGATAGGAGAAAGTGACAAGGATGAAGTTGGAGTAGAAACCGAAACTAGGGATGAAAGTAGGGAAGTTGAGGTTAATAAGGGAAAGGAGTTAGAGGAAGTAGAAACCATAGAAAAGCACTTTGATAAGTTACCCACCAAGGAAGAACGGGAATACCATAAGGATTTATTCGATAGTCCCTAGAGACCATATATCCTTGGCACACCCCTTATCAAAATGGGAGACCCCTCTAACATTAACATACCATGCAATATCGGGCATATGCATATATGGAAAGCTTACATCAATCCTAGATCTCCTGTAAACATCATGACTAGGACTTATTACAATTGGGTGATGAAGAAACAACTTGATTTTAGGATGATGCCCAATAGGAATTTGATAAGTAATTTTGTAGGAAGAGTGAAGGGATTGCATGTGATTATAGGTAATTTCACTTATGAGATCGATTTTATGATAGTGGAAGACACTCGTCCGGTGATAGATGATTGCCTAAGCCAAATAATATTCGGAAAACCATTTGTTAAGACCACTAGGATGAGTTATGATCCGACTTTAGGGATAGTTAGATTCAAGGAAGAGAATGATGAGATTGCCTACCAAATGCCTTACAAAATTGAGCAATACCGCCTTCTCTCTAGTATAGAAAAGGAACACAAGCAAGCGGATTATTATAGGAATGATGAGGATAGACGTAGAGGAGTAGAGTATGTGAAAAATAGGATGCTTGGTTTCTATAAAGAATGCTTGCAACTAGGTCCGGAATACAAAACTGGCTTAGAAGATGACGTAGAGAGTGGAACCAACGATGAGATCATGTAGTAACCCATGGCCTTGAGTCTAGCTACAAGACTCGTAAATAAAGAAAAGCGCTTCTTGGGAGGCAACCCATGCTTTGTGTGATTTTATTTTGTTTGTTTGTTATTTGCTTCCGTATGCATGCTTTATTTTTATTGTTGGTAGATCATGTTTCTAAACTAAATAGTGGAAATACTTTACTTTGTTGTTTTGGCCTAGTCTTAACTTCACCAAAAGGTATTTTTGCAAAAGATAAGTGTAAGGGGAAACCCCAAATATGTTTTTAAGAAACAAACCGATCATGATTCTTCACAATATTAAGTGAACATGTATATTTGTATTTGTTAGAGTCAAATGCTTGTATTGAGTCATAATGAAGTTTTGCAGGATTTTCCAGGAAGTAGAACCAAGTTTTTCCAGAAATTTTCCGGAAACTTAACACATGAATTTCTGCAGGTCACTTCTGACGGCGTCATGAGCTTGCTCTTGACGGCGTCACGTGTAAAAATCTGGAAATTTTACCAGTTTTGTTTTTCTAACGGATTCTTAAAGTTTTTGTTGAATTATTAAGTTTTATAATCTCCAGGAAATCTGCAAACTTCATTCCACAAGCATTATATCTTATTTTGTTTTCTAGGATTCAGTAACTTATATAGATTGCCGCCGATTTTATGCGAGGTTGCTTTGTCTGTTTTCTCAGGATTTACAGGTTATGTATGACAAGAAGATGATTTATATTCTGGAAGGGAAGCTTTGATTGTTCATTTTCTTGGAGGAAGATCTAACCTGACCACCTTATTATCCATACCGAGCGAATCAGGGGAGTATTTGATTTCATTCTTTTTACTTTTTAACTTTTACATTCTTTACTTGAACATTGGGGACAATGTTCATCTTAAGTGTAAGGGAAGGGTAAAATGATGATACCTTACAAATACATTTTCGCTTGAGTTTGTTTGTTTGATAGTAGATGTGTAATAAAACTATGAGAAATACTTGTTAGTGCAATTTTAGCACCAAATTTAAAATTTTTTACAACATTTAGGAGTGAAACTTTAGCCATAGCAAGCGTCTCATGGATAAGAGATTGTATGACTAGCACTTTCAGAAAAATTTTCCACCCAAATATGTGAGGTTCGCCTTTAGATTTGATAGGAAAAGCATTTACTATTAGTGCTTATGAGTGTACCGGTAGCATTTAGATTCTAGAACTTGCGTTAGCGATGCATCCCGAGACCGCTAGTGAGACTACATTCGTGTAGTAGGATTTACTACATGATAAGAGGCATTAGGATCACCCTTGTGTTAAACCCGTATCATAATTACTTGACCATTTAAGTCATATCAGTTGGCTAGTTAAGTCAACTAATTTTTCCCACACCTTAGCGTTGTACTCATTTTTAGTACACGAAACCCCTAGTACACCCCTCCGAGCCTATCTTTTCGTTTCTAACTTTAAGCATCTTACTTAAAGGAAGAATTTGTTACACCCCACTTAAATGTACAACCAAATCGCCTTAGCCTTCCGTGTATGCACTCATCTTTAGTGCATTATTGTTATTTGTTAAACCCTAAGTTAACTATCTAATTGATTACATGGTTGCTAAGTCGAGTCATATCCTTGTACATATTGTTTTGGGACGATTGGGACTCATGGGTAAAGTACTTATTTTATGGAGTAATGGGGAAGAACATCATATATTACCCCCGTATGTGCGTTAATCTCAAAAGTACTCCAAGTGTTTTGATTTTCTTAATCCGAGTCATTAGATTATTTTATTGTAAAGTATGTAAAAATTCAAGTGTAAGGGAAATGTTCATTCCCTATGATGTATTATTTTGGATGGTAGGGTAAGAGTGTATGCACAAAAAAAAATAGAAAAAGAAAAGAGAAAAAAACATACGGATTACCATCCCTTTTTATTCTATGTTCATTTTTTGTTTTGGTTATTTTTCATTTATTAGCTTAAGTCGAGTCTAGTCTTGGCTTAGCAACGCCATATTTTACATGTAATTAACCAAGATTATTAACTCGCCACCAGTAAAAACTGCCTATATCCAACAAAACCGTGTATTTCATATCCCTACACCTAACGTTACAACCCTTTAAAAGACCTCTTTGATAGTTTATCCTAGGTGCTTACGCCATGTGGTGGAGGTTTGATCCTTTCCCAAGCCTATGGTAATCTATTTTGCTATGACAGGCAGTGAGAGATATCTTCCGTTTCCATATTGTAATTTATACTTTATTACACCCGAGAGATGTGAGTATCTAAACATTATTTGTGAGGTGCTAGTATATGACCTTCGTGCTTGTCTGTGGTCTTTAGTGGAACGATTATTTGTTGTAATTACTTTTATATTAGTGTTAAATGACCCCTAACTTGTATTTTGATTAGAATAAAAGCGCATTTGCTTGAGGACAAGCAAATCTCAAGTGTAAGGGTATATGATGAGGCGAAAAATGATCCGTTTTTAGGGGGTCATTTAAGCCCGGAATTGAATTTATTTGATCAAATATTGCCCTAAATCGTTCCTTTTGTGATTTTAGGTACTTTAGGAGTGAAATCTGGAAAAGGAAGCAATTCGGACGTTTTTGGAGCATAAAAGTGAAGAAAACGCCAAAGACTTAATTTTCCATGCTGGGAACAGTGTGTGACGGCGTCAAGAAGACTTTCCTGACGGCGTCAAGAGTAAAGACCATGACGACCCAGTACAGAAATGAAGGCGTCACAAGTAGAGCGTCAAGAGTTAAAAGTATGACGGCCTGCAAAAATGGACAACATGACGGCGTCAGATGTAGATCAAGGCAGTCCGAGGATTATTTTGGCGGCGAGATGACGGCGTCACCCATTTGTTCTTGACGCCGTCAGCCTCTAATATCTATATATAGTTTTCTAATTTTCATTCAATAGAGAGGAAGAAGTTTGGAGAAACCCTAAGGCCGAACCATATACGAATTTTACAGCTTTTCAAGGGTTTTCAACCCTTGAATCCTTACATGTGTTATTAAGATAAGTCTTTTCTTAATTCAATCAATATGTCTGTGTGTTGGTTGTCTATATCTTGTGCTTGTCTTGTTTCCACCATGCTAGGCTAGATTTATCTTGTGTTTGCTTAGATCTAATGCAACCTAGATGTTGATTATGTGTTGATTACTTGTTTATGGTTGTATTGGATGAATGATTTCAATGTTAGGCTTAAGAAAACTGGCAGATCTCCAAATGGTAACATGCTTGAACGTCTTAGGAAACATGAACCGATGTGTACTAGGTTTTATTGGTTGTATTTAATGCATCAGTAAATTCTAATGATCCCATGTTAGGAGCTTCTTGCAGGCTCGACATAGGAGTGAAGTAGGCACTCATAGGATTGGGGAAGTAAGTACGTCACCCCATGAATGGTATTAAGGAATACAATCCATCGTCCACGTAACTATAACAAGTAATTAACGTGTAAAAGATATCTAGGGAGTAGTGAAATCTAAGTAAACACATTTTTCCCACTTATTGCTCACAACCTTAGTTTAATATATTTTATTTTCATTTTTAGTATTTTATTTTGATTGCATCTTTAGTATTGGGTTAGTTGACTAGCAACTAATTTCGCCCAAATCCTTCAAAACCCGAGATTTTAACTTGCTTTCATAAAAATATAAGAATACAAAAAGAATCATCCCTCATCTCTAGAACTAGTATTTAGGTTTTCTAATCCTAGCGACACTATTCCTAGCTGAACGATCAATCCCCCGGTACTTGTCACTATACTATACTACAATGATCAGGTACACTGCCTGGTGGGGGTTCTAAGCTTCTCAAGATCCCTTGAGAGGTAAAGCCTGGTGCGATCCCTACGTATCAATTGTTTGCAAAATTAGTCCTTTATAAAAAAAAATTCTAATATTTTTTTCTAAAAAAATTTTGAAAAAAAGAATTCAAAAAAATACTAAAACTAAAGTTTTTTTTCGAAAAACTTTTTATCCAAAAAAATAATTCGAATTTTTTTTAGAAAAAAATTCCTAAAAAAAGAATTCTAAAAAAATCAATCAAAATTTCGAAAAAAATTATAAAAAAATTATTTTTGTGAAAAAACTTTTTTTTCGAAAAAAATAACTCAAATTTTTTTTAGAAAAAAATTCTAAATAAAAAATTTCTAAAATTTTTTTTCTATAAAGAAATTCCAAAATAATTTGACGAAAATTCTAAAAAAAAAAAAGTTTTTTTGTTGAAAACTTTTTTTTCGAAAAAAATTATTCGGAAAATTTTTTTTAGAAAAGAAGTTTCTAAAAAAAATCTTTTTCTAAAAAATTATATTCGGAAAAAAAATTTCCACAAAAAAAAAAATTTTTTTTTTAGAATTTTTTTCAAATTTTTTTTTTGAAATTTCTTTTTTAGAAAAAAAAGTTTTAGAAATTTTTTATTTAGATTTTTTTTTTCTAAAAAAGTTTTGAATTATTTTTTTCGGAAAAAAGGTTTTTTCACAAAAATAATTTTTTTATAATTTTTTTTGAATTTTTTTAGAAAAAAAAATTTTAGAATTCTTTTTTTTAGGAATTTTTTTCTAAAAAAAATTTGAATTATGTTTTTCGGATAAAAAGTTTTTCGAAAAAAAAATTTTGTTGTTGTATTTTTTTGAATTTTTTTTTCAGAAAAAAAAAATTAGAAATCTTTTTTATAAAGGATTAATGTTGCAAACAATCTTTGGTATAACGGACTAACGGGTGAAAAGGTATATAAACGGACTAAAAGTGAAATTCAATGCAAAGCATAAGGACCATTACTATAACTTTTCTATGTGAAAAAAGTTAAAGGATGATCAGTGAAAGTCAACGTAAGCCACAGGGGCCATTCCTGTATATTTCCAAACTTGGAAACCTAGTAACCTGCTGGTTCCAGGTCATATTACGTACATTGTATCAAATTTGAAAATATATTGCGTACAATGGTAATTTTGAAAGTACATTGCGTATATCGTGTGTTTTGAAAAAGAATGTTGCGTGTTTTTAGCTTTCACCCGCACAAAAATAGATGGCTCTTGCTGACATGGGCTATGTGCTTGACCGGGTATATTTCGTTATAGCTGAATTTGCTATAGTAGATATATATTAGTTGTTGGAAACTGATATTTTATCCACTCAATAAAAAATATTTGTCAAATTGTAATTTGATATGTTGGTTACCTTCCAACTATTGATTTGCAGGATCTTAAAATTATGGCAATTAGGTTGAAAAGCATTAATTCTCTTATCAAGTTAGTTGAAGAAAGGGTTTGATCAAATTAAACTTAAAATTTCGATACCTAGTGTTTGTTGTATTTGATAGGTTTTGGAGCAATTAAAAGAGAGTACTGAGAAGAAAGGGTTTGACCAAAGAGGGCTTATTATGAATTATTGAAGAGCAGGCACTATCTAGAAAGGATGCAATAGTCAGAAGGGATGCAGATTTCTCCAAGTGTGATAAGATGAGGAGTGATTTGGCTTCATAAGGGATTGATCTCATAGATGACAATCATGACATTAACCACACCAGTTAGGGCCAACGTGTGCCAACATGACCTATAAGTAATGCCGATGGTCAACCTCAGAACCCACCAAAGACAGCAGATAGTGAACATCAGGGATTGCCCAAATCAACGACGTTTTTTAAGCAGTAAACAGTTTTGAATCCAAGTCAAATATTGAAGATGCCATGTCACATGTAAAACTTTATATTGCACTAAGTTGAGCCATTTCTAAATTATGGTATCCTTTATTTATTGTTTAGTATAATACTATAATCTGTTCTATTTGCAGCATGTAGATATTACGAGACCTATAATGATGGCTATTGGAAATTCTACTGATCCATCCAAAGCTGAGAAAGAAGATGGTGAGTTGTCAAATAGAGAAGAGATAGAAGCTAATGGTCACAACGAGGACAGTGAAAATAGAGACCCTGAGCAGCCCACCTGTTACACTTGCAAAGTTCACCTTCACCTCATTTTTTGGCCTGGAATATTATTATGTTAGCCTCGCTAAAGGCTATAATTTACAAATGGCTGTGGAGGCTACTGGTGAGTCAGGTCACTTTAGAATTGATTGTGCGAAGAAAGGAAAAGGTACATTCAAGCTTTTATGATCTACACATAACTAATACAAATATGTCAACGCAATCCTCAGTTGTCTTTCGCGTTACTTTTCGTTTTTGTTTCTTCTTGCCGGTAGGGCGTTGATTGTAAGTTAGATATATCATATATACATATGTATACTGTTAGCCTCGCTATTTTATTAAGATAACGTCACACAAGTGAAGTGGACTAGATATGTAGCTAGTAGTAACTTCAGGGACTATTAGTGGTCATTAGGCAAACTTATTATGTAATGAGCCTATAAATACCCCTCATGACTCTCCATGAGGGGTGTGGGAAATCATTAGGTCATTTGTATTGTTTCATTTATCAATTAAAATTCCTTTTATTCTCCACCCTCTCTCTACTTTCTCTCACTAGAAAGATGAATACTTTCATGTTCTTTGATCAACCTAGACCTCCCGAACCACATGAATCATACATATTTTCGATCCTAAAATTGGCACCAGAGCCACGGTGTTTGTTTTCTTGATTTTTGTGGTTTGAATCATATTTGAAGCTGTTTTTACACGTTTTTTTTTTAGATCTGAAATTTTTTTTCCTATCTTTATCAACAACAGTTTCATCTCATTATTTCTTGTATCCATGTGGTCAAAAACATAAAGAGTCTCGAGTTACTCAGATTTACAACTGTCAGTTTTTGGTCCAAACAGCTTTGTATGCACTAATATATCACTCTTGTGACTAGTTTTTGTACCATCCGTGAAAATTGTTCATAAAAAAGGTCGGAAACCTCATCAGAAAATTCATCGGAATCTGCAAAAAGTCACTGGAATCTGGTCAAAATTTCTTGTATAAGAAATTTTCGATATGTACTATTTTTCGAGATTACATTTTCGAAAAGTACTTGTTTTCGAGATTATGTTTTCGAAACGTACTATTTTTCGAGAATACTCATTTTCGAAATTTTTTACGTTTTCGAAAACTCGCTTTCTTGATAAATAAGTATTCTCGATAGGATGCAATGTATTCTCGATAAAAGATTACAAAGTTTCGAAAACACAATATGCAAAGTTTAGAAAAGAGATTAAGATGAAGATGAAGATGAAGATGAGGAAGGACAGTTGACTAAATCTAAATACCAACTCTTGAGACCTCAGCCTATTATTATATCATCGGTCCAACTTCAGCCGCGACACAATCCAAAAACATATTCAACACAACCTACTGCTAGACTCGATCTCATATCAACATCAACATCAAATCCATGTCTAACCTATTCACATCACCATACTTCACCTAGACTCGACAACACAAGAAGATCTCAGTTTTGTTCAACTGTCTCAATCTTTTAAAGATTTTTTGAGTTGTACAATCATCATCACTGATTCTTTAGAAGCTCAGCTTCTCTCCCTATACGAATTTACAAGAACGAAATATAACATTTGGGTTATAACCATTTCTTTCATTCGTGTTATACAAGGATCAAAAAACAAAAACAATCCTACCCGAGACCCTAAGAAGGATCTTGAAGCAACGTTCACACTTTCTGGATTCGTCTTGTGCAGCAATGAAGATATAAATTAAGGTTCGAGTTGGATTGGTGCTTAGATTATGTTATTAGATGAGATGAGATCAGATTTATTTGAGATGAAGGTTTGGTGGAGTAAGTGAGAAAATGTTAAAATGGGGGCGGATGAACAAGGGATATGTGTTTTAGGGTTGAAGGGTATCCGTGTGTTTAGATATTATAATACCAGATTACCAGTTGTATGTTTGGTTTGGATAGGATTGTATTTGTTATTGGATTAGGCTGTACATCGAGCATAAGGGATTTGGGCTGATGAGTATTAAATTGCAATGGGCTGAAATTGATGGATTGTGCATACATGGAACTATCAAAATATAATATCTGAATTTATTTTTTAGATATAGTATTTTTGATATAATATTTGGCGGTAAAGATTGGTATTTTGGTTGTTAAAAATTTTTCACGGGGATACATTATTCACGGCTAGAATTGTTATGGTTTGAAAAAATGACGACGGGGGTTTTGTACGGTATTATTGATTTGACTTTGAAGTGGCATTTCAAAAAGTGTACTTATTTATCTCAAAGTCTAGGGGTGGTTGGATGCACGACTTTTGAAGATAACTTGTCTGCGCAAATTAAAAATTCAGTCTTGACAATCTAGTTATTACTGATGTAAGGAGTTACGTTGTAGTGCTCACAGTATAGCTATCACTTAAAGGAGTTACGTTATAGTACTCAGTGTCACACGAAGTAGTGGATTGTTCAAGTGGCGAATATTTCGAGTAACCTCATACTTAAAGGAGTTACATTGTAGTGCTCAGTATAGGTATTAAGTCACATCTATCGTACAAGTATTAAGTCACAAGATGGGATGATTACTTCATTTTCAAACTGGTCATATCGGGCAGTCTCCATATGTGGTCATTACTAGTAGCCGGTGAATTACAAGGAGGTTCGTTTAAAGGTTGATTTGAGAGAATAGTATTGAGAGTATTTTCGCGACATATACTCACAGAATGTGCTTCAAAAAGCTGTTATGGCTTCTAAATTGCATCAAGTACAAGGTGATTATACGGCATGAATACTACATTATGATGATTCCGATACCTCGCAACCATCAGGAGGGAGAAGAACATGCCAAAAGAAGTAGTGTTTCATCTTCAGCGATTGGATTGACCGAGAGAATTGTGCCTAACCTCGTGAATGGAGAAGTAGTGTGTATACATCAGGGCTTATTACCAACTTGAATGCAATGTTATGTGAGTTATATTGTCATGATGCTCCCTGAACGACAACCATGTGCCTACACTTTTGAATCTACTTTATCCGCTGCGTGATGAAAGAGGTTGTCGGTTTAGGAGGGAGCAGGAAAAAGAAAGAAAAGGCTCACTAGTTAGGAGGGAGTAATAACCTAACTAGACCGTTACTGTTGAAGTTCAGAGCAACAAGGATCTGTGCCGTCAGTGCCAAAGATCAAATGCCGAGATCGTCGGATGAAAAGAACTTCAAGTCTGCCTCAGTATCTAGACTACAGAGACTCTGCGCTTCAACAACGTCAACATAGTTTACTATTGTTGTAATTTTACATTGTTAATGTATTTATAGGTCTCATTGTAACCATTCACGTGTGACGATATCTTGGAGGGAGATTGTTAGCCTCGCTATTTTATTAAGATAACGTCACACAAGTGAAATGGACTAGATATGTAGCTAGTAGTAACTTCAGGGACTATTAGTGGTCATTAGGCAAACTTATTATGTAATGAGCCTATAAATACCCCTCATGACTCTCCATGAGGGGTGTGGGAAATCATTAGGTCATTTGTATTGTTTCATTTATCAATTAAAGTTCCTTTTATTCTCCACCCTCTCTCTACTTTCTCTCACAAGAAAGATGAATACTTTCATGTTCTTTGATCAACCTAGACCTCCCGAACCACATGAATCATACATATTTTCGATCCTACATATACAAACCTTAGTATCAATTTACAGTAACTTTTAATATTAACTGATGTATTTTTTTTTTAAACTTTTTTTATGATGATTTATGTAAACATAATGCTTGTGATGTTTGTTGTTTTAGTAAAAAAAATATGTTTTAATTTTTAAGATAGGTTTATTCAGTTAGGCTTAATGGATTATTATTATTATTAGTGTGAATATTGGATATTGAAGTGGATGTTAGACCATAAATCATTGACTTTGTGAATTATGTCAAGTTTTATGTTCAGTTGTTCACTAGACGTTTAGAACTGTAGGTTTTTACCCTATTTAATATACATGTAAGTGGCTTCAAATTTCGTGGATAATGAAGTGTCTTATTTGAGCTGCAACCAATGGCTCTTTATCAAAGGAATGCCCTTTTCTTTTCTTCTCATATCACCTAATTTAGGCCAGTGTATGTGTTGCTTTCCGGTAGGTATCCACTTAAGTCCGGCGTCCTTAAAAATTCTACCATTTGGTATCCACTTATGGCAAGGTCTACGATTGTTAAGCTTCTTATGCATAGTGGAAGACTTATCGTTATTCTCGGTCTCCAAAGATTTAGCAGTTGGTATCAACCTAGGAGAAGTATTAGGTTTGTTTTGCTTCTTGTGCATTATAGATGACTTGCTATAAATCTTAGACTTAACAGGTTGAACCTTAGCAATGTTCCTCAATAAACCAGGAGGCATCATATGAGGTTGTGAACCTAAGATTCCATCCTTATGAAGTAGTGCCCCTTTCCTAGCCTTTTCTAGATCATAGTTCTTGTAAAGGTCATTTATGTCATATAAATTTTGAATGTTTATGCTCGGTTTCGACACTGTTTTCGAACTAATCCTAACCTTAGCTACTTGTTGAGGTTTAATAGAGCCAAAAGAAATTTTATTAGGCAAATAATGTGGAGTGACAGTTTTTGTCAAAACTTGTATCGCATCAACTTGGGAGGCAAACCGTGGCTTTGAAGATTTTGGTCATTCAGATCTAAACGCAGTCGGTTGTCTAACAACTGATTGGTATCTATTCGATTGTGAAACTGGTTTCCCCAAGATTGATGGTTTTGCAAACTTAGTGTTCACACTATTCCCTGTTGATTTTCTTAGCTCATTCTTTAATGCTGTAATTGTGAAACCCATATCCTGAAGTTAAGCTTTGAATTCATCATTTTTGGCAGTCAAAGAGGTTGTTTGTTCAATAGTCTTAGTTTTCGTTTCTTTGATTAAATTACACAGTTCTTTGCAATGAATTTTCAAAGACTGATTTTCATCAAGTAATTTAGCCACTTTATTTTCCAATTCAATATTTCTAGTTGCAATAACATCACTGTCATGTTTAGCCTTAACTTCATTACACATATCACACATCTCAATAATACGTTTTTTCATGTTGTTGAGTGTTAAGTTTTTGGCTTCTAGCTGAGCTTTCAAATCATAATCATAAAGAATTCACGGAAATCAGGAAGTTTTGGATTTTTACATGGTTGGTTAGTTTGAAAACTTTCTTCCTTTTGTTGCATTGCGATTTCCAGTGAAAATGTTTTTCAAGTTGTAAAAATCTGTTTGAAAGTTAATTAAAAACTTTTTTATCAACCATATCATTTGATTTAAAAATCTCAGCCGTTAACAAAGAACTTGACTCATCATCATGTTCAACATCCTGATCACTTTCTCCTCCTTTATGATTCATATTTATTAAATTAGAGATCTATTGCTATCAGTCTTTTCCAACAAATATGTGTCATAAGTGGGCATAACTTGATCAGTATGCAGTCGTTCATTAGGGAGCACATTGAGTTGATCAGTGACATGTACCTCAGCAGATTGAACTTGGCCATTTTCTAGTATGTGATATGTATCCACGTCAAGTGTGGTATAAGTCCCAAAACTGTCGTTTGTATCCTGCTTATCAAACATAGTGTCACTGCATTGTTGACGTTGCGCCCTTTCATTGATGAACTCCTTAACATTACCCATGAGTTGGAGCCCCTAGTACCAAAGCGTTCTTCGAAGCTCGTCTTCGCATTTTCGATGTGATCATGCTCATTTTCACCACTTCGACACTGAAGATGTCTAGAAATAGTGTTGAATTTTTGGCAGTCGCTATTTAACCTCGTCCATTTACCGGTTAGCATATTTTTGGTACAAGGGTCACTAATAGTTTGATCGTTGAACGCCTCAGTAATTTCGTTCCAAAAGAATTCATCGGTTTTGTCTGTATGTTCACGTTTAGGAGATCTTGAAATATTACCCGAAATGGGATGTCGAGGAACCAATAGACATTACATGTCTTGAGGATATATTCGGCCCAGACAAACGACCTCGTCCCGAAAGAAACAATAGACGAGTTGGAAAGAACCAAAAGTCGACGGAAACGTCGAGTGCGGCGAGCTCCGGTGGGAGTCAAACGAGCACTTTTTCAAGACAATTATCCGAAAAGTATTCGCAAGCAGAAGACGCTCAAACGGCTTGTTACGAGGCGAGGAGGAAGAGGGAAGAAAAGGCGTTGGAGAAGGAAGAAATTAAAGGGCGTTGGAATGCAGGAAATGCAGATTCTCATGCTAGATACCAGCTTGCAATCTGACCCGGTAAAAGCCGAAATCATTTTCCGTAGACAAGCAAGAATAACCAAGAAATACCAAAGTCTCGATGCCGACGAGAACGAATAAAATGTTTAATTTTCATATTAGTAGTATGTGTTGTATTTTTTTATTTTCGTATTTTTTCTTTTTTTGGTATCGTATGTTTTTTATTTTGATGAAAATAAAATTAGTATGTTGTATTATTTTTAATTATTAATAAAATAAATTTATTTTATTTAATGAGACGAATAAAAAAATAAAGTTGTAAGTGATGAACCCTAAATAAGTAAGTTGAGGTTAGTTGTTGGTGATGAGGGGATTAGTTGTGAAGAGGTGTTAAGGTGATGTGGCACTCGTAGGCCCCAAACGAGTAATTTTCCTTACTCACTAGTCACTACACCTAGCACTCTAAAGCAACCCGTTTATCAGGCGGGTTACGAAGCTAGTGAAATATATATACTACAAAACTAGGAGAAAATTGCAAAAATCGTCCTTGTGGTTTGGCCAAATTACACGTTTCGTCCTTACTGTTCATTAATTGCAAAAATGGTATGTTGACTGCACTGTTTCGTGCACTTTTTGTCCTTTGACTTAACTGGCGTTAAATGGACTCCGTTAGCAGTTACACTTTAGCCCCTTTTGGTTAACCACCATTGCAGCACCCATCCTCTAACCTATAATTAAACTTTTTTTCAAAAAAGTATTTGCGGCACATTGAAAAAAAAAATTTGGATTTTTTTTTGAAAAACTTTTTTGGAAAACTTTTTTACAAAAAGAATTTTCAAATTTTTTCAAAAAAGTATTTGCGGCACATTGAAAAAAAAAGTTTTGGAAGTTTTTTTTTTTTTGAAAAATTTCTTGGAAATATTTTTTTGAAAATTTTTTTGGAATTTTTTTTACAAAAAGAATTTTCAAATTTTTTCCAAAAAGTATTTGCGGCAAATTGAAAAAAGAATTTTGGAAGGTTTTTTTTTTGAAAAATTTTTTTGGATTGTTTTTTTACAAAAGTAATTTACAAATTTTTTTCAGAAAAGTATTTGCGGCACATTGAAAAAAAAATTTTGGATTTTTTTCTTGAAAAACTTTTTTGGAAAATTTTTTTTACAAAAAGAATTTTCAAAATTTTTCAATAGTATTTACGGCACACTGAAAAATTTTTTTGAAATTTTTTTTTGAATTTTTTTTTGAAAATTTTTTTTACAAAAAGAATTTTCAAATTTTTTTCAAAATAGTATTTGCGGCACATTGAAAAAAATTTTTTGGGAATTTTTTTTTGAAATTTTTTTTTGGAAAATTTCTTTTCCAAAAAGAATTTGAAATTTTTTTAAAAAGTATTTGCGGCACATTTAAAATTTCTTTTTTGGAAAATTTGTTCAACAAAGAATTTTCAAATTCTTTCATTTTTTTTTTTTTTTTTTTTTTTTTTTTTTTGTGTTTTGAAAAAAAATTCAAAATTTTCAATACGTAAAAAACGGACAAAAACATATAAAAATAGATAATAACGGAGTAAATGCAAGAAAAACGGACATTACGTATGGAAAACGGATAAAAACGGACCAAACGAATAAAAACGAAAAAAAATGTATAAAAACGAAAAAAAAAGGGACAAAAGGGACTAAAGTGTAACTGAGGAAAAAAATATTAAAAAAAAATTAAAAAAAAAACGGAGGGTTTTTTTTTTTTTTTTTTTTTTTTCAAAAAATTCGAAAAAAAGTTAAAGTGTAGGTTAAAGAATGGGTGCTGCAATGGTGGTTAACCAAAAGGGCTAAAGTGTAACTGCTAACGGAGTCTATTTAATGCCAGTTAAGTCAAAGGACCAAAAGTGCACGAAACAATGCAGTCAACGTACCATTTTTGCAATTAATAAATAGTAAGGATGAAACGTGCAATTTGGCCAAACCACAAGGACGATTTTTGCAATTTTCTCACTAAACTAGTTATAAGACCCGTGCACGCGCGGGTTTTTAAATGTTGAATATTTTTAAAAATTTATTTCTATTTGTTAATACTGTATTATTCTTATTTTTGTAAACCTTTTATCTATACATCTTTTAATTACAATAATTATCTTGAAGCTCCAAATCTATTGTATTAGTGTTTAGATAATCAAACGTTGCCCTATACGACAGTAATGACATCAATGACCAGTTTTGTCCAGAGAGCAGGTTTATCAAAATCCATGTTATCAAACCATCAAAGCCATTTAAGTTTGCGTATTTCATCATTGTTAGTATCATCTTGCAACTCCCATGGCACACTTCTAGATCAACTACTATGTAAATTATAAAAATGATCCCATGAGACCCCTTGGCTGAGAATCAATTTCTATTGAAACTCCAAGCAAAACCGCATATAATTCTTCAGGAAATACTACTCTTACGTCGGAATAACACAACAATTTGTATTCGTTATGGAAATTTCCTTTGCTTTTTGCTGAGTGGCCTTTTACTCATCATTTTAGGCCCGAAAAACCCATCAAAACGATCAAAAACACTTAAAAATGACCATATAACGTTAAAAATATCATTGGAGTGTGTTTTTGTGTATTTCAGGAACAAATGGATTGAAAACAAGGCAAAAGAGAGCAAAACGGAGCATGGATGGGAAAAGGTGCTAAACGGAGCATTACCGATCGATTCGACACAATTTGGAGCATTTATTAAAGAATTGAAGAGTCGAAGACAATCCCGGGACATGACATGAGGGTGAGCATGAAAAACCAAACCAAACCCTAATTGACCCATTTACCCTTGACCAAAAACCCAAAATTACCAAAATACCGCTTAAACCCGAAACTTAATTGCAAATCATTTTTGAATCATTTTTCAAAATCAAAAACCATTTTCCAAATAAAATCACAAAGACATTTTTGATAAACCTTTTATTTTTCAAAATTACTTTTATTATTATTATTATTATTATTATTATTATTATTATTATTATTATTATTATTATTATTATTATTATTATTATTATTTGATTGACTCCAAACGATCAACCTATATTGACCAGGGAATGGTCAACAAGGTCAAACAGCCTAAAGTCATTCTCCGCGGAATATAGGGTTTTCCCGGGTCGTTATGTCCCGATGAAGTGTGGATTGTATTCAAACGGCTTGTGATTGGGTGAATCTAGACGGGAAAGGGGTTGTGAATAATTTGAACTAAGGAATACACGAAGAAATAGCTTAAACAAGCTATATAGATGATTACGTGAAAGTTAGATACCTAAAAACGTTTAATATCTAAAAACGTGTACGTTCAGATTAAATTTACGCGAACGTACAAAATAAAACGTGAAAACTGAAATCTGAAAACCCACAGGGGGTGGAAATGACTTTTTTTACAAACTAAAGGATAAAAGAAAAATTTTAGAAAAAGAAAATAAATTTTTACACTAATTAATTATTTAATATATATTAAATACTATTTAATACTAATTATTAATATTTAAATAACTTGAATACAATATAATTTTAATTTAATACTAGAAAAATGAAAAATAAATTTCTAAAATTATAAAATAACTAAAAACAAATTTTAAAATTAAAAATATGTATTTTTGTCTTTTTGTGATTTTTATATTAATTAATTACTAAATAAATATTAATTACCTAATTAAATTAATTAGAATTATTAAAAATACTAAAAAGGCTTAGAAAATTAAGAAAATTTTTACAAATCTAATTAACCATCACAGGAATCCTAAAAAGTTATAAAAAGTTTGTTTTATATATTTTTACACTATTTTACTAATTAATATTCTAAATATTAAATAATTACTAATTAAACTATTTAAATTATAAAAACTAGGAGATGAACAGTAGAAATTATAAGAAAATTCTTAAAATTATATTATATCATATAAAAGCTAGGAAAAATATAAAAACTAGGGTTTACTTAATAAAAACTAATTTTGCTATTTAATACTTAATTATTAATTAATTATTAATAAAACTAATATTAAATCTAATTAATACTAAATGACCATATAAAAATCTGAAAAAATTACTGAAAGTACTTTAATATAAAATAAAATTAAGAAAAATATAAAATTACAAAGTTCTTAACGAAAATCTAAAAAGGAAAATAAAAAAGTTAAATTACATTAAATAGAAACTATCACTTATAATTAAATTTGTTTTTCTGGATTTTTCTTTTGCAAAACTATTTTAATACTAAAAACAACTAACTTTTACAAAAACAACTTTTTTGGAAATCAAAAATAAGCACTGTGGATGCTTATTTGCACCACAGTTTGACTTTCTTTGACCAACAAGAGATTATGCTCAAATGAGCTTATGTGGGGTCCACAAAGGGTGATTCTGGTTCTAATGAGTTTTTTGGACATGATTAAGCAAGATTCAATCAAATAAGCTACATGAATAAGCCAGGAAGCTAGAATAAGCACTTGATTATCTTGTTTCTAAACTGAAAGTGGGACAGAGTTTTGGGATGAATTCAGGTGGGGTCTACAGGGTCTAAGGTCAAACTCTTGGTCAACATTTGAAGGTTGCCAGGAGGGGGGTTGAAAGAAACCAAGTGGGGCCTGTGGGACCCACTGCGGTGGCCAGAAACCACCACCAAAGATGGTGGTGTGGTGGTGACCTGCTGATGCAGGGGGTTATCCCTCCCCTGCAGGTCAGTTTGGGTGAAGGTGGGGCCCAGTGAAAAAATTACAAAAATGAAAGGATTCAAGGACTTCAAAGTTGAGCTGTGAGACTACATATTCTGAAAAGCTCAAGCTCTAAAACTCAATACAAAATTCTACAAAAATCATGCAAGATTTGGAAAAAAACTGAAAACATGCAATTTGACTTTTTCAATTAAACACTAAAGTTGACTTTCATTAAGTTTGATCTTACTAAACTAACTGAAAATGATGTTTTAAGCTATAAGGGGACTAAATTAAGTTGCTAGGGACTGTTTTAAGCAAAATGGGTGGAAATGGGATCAAAATCTTCCAACAGTTAACTGTTGGAGGGATTTGATTGTGATTTTGACTATTTGCAATTGAAACTTGGATTTTAGGCTCTAATTGACTTAACCTAACCTAATGTAATCTACCTATGACAAGTTCTCAGCAAAACAACCATATGGGCACATGACAAAGGCTTGATCCAAACACCCCCTTACAATTATAAAGATGAGATTTTCAAAGATAATCACTAATTTAAACCTTACCATTGATTCACAAGGACCTAATATGACTTATTAAGCTAGTTGGAACACAGAGACATCAAAACAAACAACAAATACCATATGAATTCTTATGATGCTAAGTTGACAGTCAAATGAACAAAAGTAGGCATAAGTGATTTAAAGGAAAAAGCATGCAGTAAAAGTAAGAATTCAGTTTAGAAAACATCAAATAAGCATGAATTAGTGCAAATAAGCATGCATGAGCTGATAAACAGTGAAAAGCCAAAAAGAATGAGATGAGGCTTACAAATGATCCAATATTGAGAACCAAGCTAACAATGATCAAGTAACCTTCCTAACACCTCCCTGAGGTTTCTAAACCTATGGACATTCCATATTCACCATGTACCAAACCTGTAACCTCTGAACACTCACTTTTGAATTTTTACTCTATTTTTTTGGTATTGTTGAGAGTTCCTATAACTCTCAAGTAGGTGGGTATATGTGGAAATGTCAAATTTGGCCATGATGTTGATGTTGATTGTGATTTGTGATACTTCTTTATTTTATTTGCAATTACGTTATAACAATCGTTTGGCCTGTAAGGTTTATGTACAACATAAATGGTCATTCGAGTCTGTTCCAGGGTCCAAACGGTCATAGATATGAAAAAGGCAAATAACGTCTCGTATGAAAGATGAACTAAGAAACTTTGCATTTGAACTTTCGAGAAAGTGCCATACAATACGTTTTCAAGACATGTCCGCGCATAGGCATCAAGAGTCATGACTATATCACTAGACACAGGTTAACCTTGACAGGTGCATTTTTTACAACTGTTGCATCTCAAAATGGAGCACCACCTTAAAGAATCAAGAACATGTGAAACATGCTCAAATCAATTAACATGACCAATGTGTGGTTGATGTTGCATAGGCCTTGGGCCGGCTTCCGCATCAGAAGAAGACAAAGACGATGTTGATGCATTAGAAGCCTGAAAAGAGTTGACAAGAAAAAAGTTATTAGTAGTTGTTTGGTGTTACTCACTTTCTGAGTGAAGGCCCTCCATTAACACAGATCCAAGGACTAAACAGCGTTTGGATTTGCTCTAAAATGGGACAATGTCGTGTCAAGATTTTCAGCCTTGTACATCGAGTTACTCAAACAAATGCAATATAATTATGAAATGGCAATTTATATAATTACGTATAACACATTAACTTATGGTAGAATCGAAAAATAAATGGACTTTAAATGTTTGAGGCCAAACACCAGCTGGCCCATTTTGACCCGTTATCCAGCCCGCCTGACCCGCCAAGTTTGCTACCTCTACCAAAACAAAGAAGAATATAATGATCAGAATACTAACCAGCTGCTGTCGCCGATGTATCATAGCTGATGTGGCTCTTAGAATGATGTAGATTGGTACAATGATTCCGCAAGTTCGTACAAGTAGTAACTGTGACAAATGGCAAACCAGTTAAGTGTTGATCCAGAACTTCCATTCATAAAGTTAATTACAATAATAGTCCATCTGTTTCAATCTTGAACTAAAAAGATACACCTTATTCTATTGCGTATTTTGGAAACGAAAGTAAAGATTTTGTTACAATATATTGCATTATTGCTCAATACTAATGGTTAGTTAGTTCTTTGAGGAATAGTGTACAATCCTTTTACATTTTTTAAGACAGAACCACTATCTTTATGCTCTTATAATTTTAAGCTGTGTCTTTTTCTTGTTAACAGATGAAATATGAATAAAAAGATGAAAAAAATAAAAAGTTCTCACCAAAAGTACTGGTAAAGAGTAATCACCCACTCCGTTTGCAAATATGGGTAGTGTGTGACGCAAGATCAATAGAATCATAAACTGCAAATGAAATTGAATAAATGTTAAAATTTAAAGTGAGTATGGTCGTGTATCAAGTGTGAAGCGGGTAACGGGTCAAATTGGGTTGGGTTGACCTGAACCAATTCGTCAAAACAAAAAAAATGGTTAAACAATTACAAGTCAACAATAGTCCACGTTTTTTAGCAGAACATTAAAAGCAATCTGTGGCTGACTTTTGAGTTCTTACACATTTCTTTTTAAGCTAAAGTTTTTTTATTTGACACCATTTGACTCATTGAAGATAAAAGAGAATAGAGAGAGATTACAATGAAAGCAACTGAACGGAAACATAAAATGCTTCGGACAGTGGAATCTGAGTACTGATCATATTCTTCTTGTGCAAGAAAATCATGATTAGAAGAAGCAACGGTAATCATTCGAGGAGTATAGCTCATATCCCTCCTGGAAATCTGCCAATGCCCCCTGAAAACATATTTAAAAGAGTAAAGTTTGACTTTGCAAGTCAAACAAATTTAAAAGAAGTGTTTGACCAGCTTTAAAGAATAGAAATGTACCTGAAATTTGAAGGAATACCTCCTAACCGGAACACGGAAGGTGGTGTCGTATATCCCGGCTTAAATTTCTACAGTTAGTCGTATTCAACAGAAGATAATTATTATTATAAGGACTTTACACATGTGAGGTTAGCAGGATTTAAAGGTGAGAAAGGGATACAACTGCACACCTGGTGGCATATTTCACATATGATGTTACCCTTTTGGTTGCACCATCTTTGAACACATTTGCGATGAGCATACTACAAAAAGTAAAACCCGATGATATTAGCAATTTCATATATGAAGTAGTAACACCTGGTATCTTGTTGGGAAGGGGCTCAACTTCAAACGGCCTAACTTTTACACTATGAGGATTTAGACGATTTCAAATAATTTCTGCTTCTTAGGTCAATCATGTGAATTTAGTTACGCATCAGGAGTTCAGGATCAACAACTTAGCATCAATATATCTCTTTTCGTTGTAAAAATTTTTGGACATGGCAATTTCTCACACATGACACATCTGTCCCTAGTGGAACTAGAACCCATGCCCCATGGTTTGTGTAACCTCGTAGATTCATAAAGTCACATAAATTGAAGTTTGCAGAAATGTCGCATACCAAAGGATCTAGTTATAAAAACCAAAGCTTGCGTCAAACAAAAAATATTAGCTAAAAGGGGATCGGGTCGTGTGGGCAGCAAATCAAAGTATACTTTTATAGATACAACCTCTCAAAATGTTTTCTATATTAAAATATCTGGACTCTCATTGCAGCATTCTTGTTTTTGAAATAAAAATCACCCCGTAACTTTTTTTTTAAAAGATAGAAACAACGTGTTAGTCAGCCAACCTGACCCCGCACAATCTTTACATGTCCTAAAAACAGTTTGTTTCGACCCAAATTCCTTCTCATCCAAAACACAACCCACCCATACTAATACATTTGTTACTCCTAATTAGCAGGCACCAATTCCAAAGGGTGTTTGGGATTGCTTACTTAAGGAGGTGTCTGGCTGTCTGGGTAAGCTTATGCTTAGGGGTTGTATGGATTAGCTTATTTAAAGAACTTCAGCTTTTTGTCTATAAAAAATGGCCCAAGAGCTTAAGTATTATCAAAACACACATAAAACACACAAGCATGACTAGTATTTGGATTAGCTTATGAGTTTATAATGATAAAGTGACGAATCAGCACAGCACATTCAATACGTGGATAGCAACAAGAAAATTACAGGTATAACTTTAAAAATAAGTCTAAATAAGAACAGCTTCTTTCTCCAAAACAAGCAATTAATCCCCTTGAGGCTTATTGCATTTTGAGAACATAAACTAATAAACTTATGCTTATAAGCAAAAACAATCAGTTCTTAACAAGCAATCTCAAACTATGTATATATAAAAAAAACATCTTACCAAAGCATATAACATAAGTATTGTACAAACTAACCTTCAAGCTACCACAGCAAGAACAAGGAGACTCCATGTTAGAATCATAATCTTCATCTTGACATATCCTACATTCAACCACTTTTCTTGTACCAAAAACATCACCCTTAATACCACTATTATCATCATCAACAACATCACCAGAAGAAGAACAATCAATCACTGTTTCATTAACTGGATACAAACGTTGCCCACTTTCAATAGCAGCTTCTAAAGTAGACTCAGTTAACAACCGATCAACCAACAACACAAAATGATCACCCATTTTTTTTACATAAAAGCAAGAACCAATATGAAAAAAGTTATAGCTGAGAAATTTGCTAGGCTGAAAGTATTGTTTCAAATTAAGTATATTTGGGTGGTGACATTTTTATAGTACTAGTCCCACTAAAAGATGGCTGGTTTTTTTTAAGTAAAGTTATAATAGTAATATTTGTTTATGGGAAAAAATTACGTGAACGTGTGTATATGGGGGGTTGTAACGGCAAAGACAAGGCCCAATGAGTTAATCTAGATAAAACCAACCACTTTCTGTTTTCTTGGACCACGAACTCCACTCTTCTCTTTCCTCGCCACGTTTCTTTCCATCCTAAACTTTTTTACCGCTTGTTTAATATTAACCCAAGTTTCATAAAAAAAAATAATAATAATTATAATCCACATATTAAGGAGAAAAAGAAGGTGTGCCATGAAAGAAAATGTAACTTATATTTGTGACAGTTGATGAACGGATATAAGTTATAAATTTTATAAAAAAAATGCTAGATTTATATAAGTTTTACAAAATTAAAAAAAATAATAATAATATCATAAACCATGCCACATTATCGTGTAAGATTTTTTTTATGTAAAACTTATATAGATTTAACATTTCTCGTTTTAAAAACAAAATATATGTGTGTTAATTACCGATTTTAATGGTCACGCACATTACATTTAGACTTGTAATCTTGATTGCAAATATTCTTTCCATTACTGTGTTGATATGTGAAGTTACGTTGTTAATCACATGATTTTTTTTGTTTTTTTATGAATACTTAATAGCAAAAACTAAACAACACAAGCTAACGTACGAATCACTATAATGTGTAATGTATAACATTGACAATACCACAATGATTTATTATTGATATATTAACAAAACACGTTAGTTGAAAAAAGAAAAATAAAAACTAGGAGCATTTTAAAAGAAAAATTATTCTCTTATTTTTCTTAGTATTACACGTCATTCATGTAACACTAAATAAAAAGTTACATTTTTTCATAAGTCAATGGATAATTAATGCATAGTAAATGATAAATAGGAAGATGAGTAAATGACTAGTGTAAATGTGATGTCACGCTAACTAACATGAAGGTTGTAGGAGAAAAAAGTTTGTCACTTGGGTCAAATTTTAATATGACAATGACAAATAAACAATTTTGTAACTAGTTTTGTTTATTACTCAGATTCAATTATTTGCAAGGATATATATTCGAATTACTTAAGACTCAAACAAATTAGTATCATGTTTACAAAAGTGTAGCTCGTGTACGTAATAAATATTGATTATGTAATATTAGATTAAAGGAGTAGGTAAATTCTAGGCTAAAATACAAGTCATGAGTCATGACTCTTTTGTTGGTTTGGTTGGTGACCATGAAGAAAGATTGGATTCTGGCCTCACTTTTAAGTTTGTAATAATCATGTGAGAAACTAAAAGTTGTACAAATTCGAAAAATAGTGTCTGTTGTCGTTTTACACGAGTTCTAAAATGAGACATATTAATGTTGTATAGATGAAAAATGTAACAATTCTGCGAATATAATGATGGATTATAAGAACGAAGTAATGTGATAAAACATTGAAACATTATTCACGCATATATTTCCATGATTAACTTTTCTTATAACAATGAATTCATATGATTTCATTCCAATGGAATTTTAGTCTCCTGATTGGCTGATGTTTTACAAAGTTAAAAATTATAGTCAAAGATGGTTTGATCACTATATTAGTTGAACCACCATATTAACGATAGCACATTTCTAAAGTAAATTAGATATTGACACATTGGATTTTCTTAGTCAATGTACTTACATAAGCTGGTTTGTTTAAAGCTTGTTTTTATTATGTATAACTGATGAAGAGTGCAAGCCCTCGTTAACGGAATAGCCCACCAAATGAATCTCGATTTACCAAACAAGGGTACATCACTAGTCTCACGACTGCTACATTGCGTAACATCATGATAAAAATAATTCAAAAGTTTCAGAGATATGATTTAAACTCATGACATCCGCTTTACGTTGTATGTCCCTTATCATTGGGCTAAGTGATGAAAACTTCAATCAAATTCTAAATGTGTTCATCTATTTGGAATTTTGGATGATGCTACCGCGTCTCTTATTCCTTTCCGCATTTTACAATATCGATAAAGGCATACGTCTACTTCAAAGAAAAAAAATAAGAGCATACATCTTTTTACATATAACTAAATCTATTTTGCAAGAATTTTACATGTGTACGTATATTTTACATAAATAACTTGAATTAAACATACTCTATAATCCAGTTTTCTATATAAATATAACTTTGACTTATGGTTAATTTATGATTAACTATAACTTTTATTGTCAACATATAATTTTTTAATCAAGAAGTTGCTTTAGAGTTTAGAGCTTAGCATGTTTTGGGCCGTGAGTAGATAAACTAACCCAAACTCCAAAAAATTTGACACATTGGGGCCCTAGTAGAAGATTTGCATTGCTAAGCGCATTACCAAATCCCATTAATTAAGTTAAGTCTACTAATTTATATGTTGTTAAAAGAAACTAATTTATATCTACATACATGTCATAATAAAGTATCACCTGCTAAACTAGTTTATACATGATCATCCAAACCTATATAGTGTTTTTAATGATAACATGACAAGAATAAATGCCATGTGTACAAGATAAATGCCACTAGGACGTGACATGGCACTATGTTTGGTTATTAGAGAAAAGTTCAAATGCTTACTCTTATTTTGGTGTTCTACTGAAAAATATATTATCAGATTCACTAAATAATTGTAATTGCACGAGTTTAAATAGAAAATAAAACAAATAAACCTTAGAACTAAACAAGTTGGCCGAGCCAATAGGCCTTTATTATCTAACAAGAAAAATGCTTAAGATTGTTGAAATTGTAGTTTTATAAGTGTGTTTCATGTCAAAGATTAGATGATTTGGTCATGCTTGCACAGTAAATATATAATACTTTGTCAGAGAATGTCAACTTAAGAGTTGTTAAATTTGTTTTTTTTCTTATTTTTATTTGAATTTTTGTGTTTATGTTCATAGATTTCAAATGCATATGTGATTCTATAGATAACATTCTTTCAATGTACATAGAAGATTAATGTTACTCTGCCACTATTGTCGATATTCAAGGTACTTTGATTATTTTTCATGTAGCTTTTAACCATCTGGAGGTGTTCTTCGTATACGCAAGGTATATAATTGTGTGACCCTACCATAATCACGTGTACATGATCCAAGTAATCGATAATTATTTTTAATTATTATTATTATTATTTTTTCTTATGTTGTGGGTCATGGATTAGATACTTTCGAACATTGTGGTCGATGACAAGTTGATGAGAAATTATAAGGAAAATATTCAAGACTTTTCCATGCCAAAGGATTCAGAGGCACTTCTACTCACAACTGCTTCTATTGATTACTATTGTTGGACTTTGTTTCAATGTCACCATTCCTTAAGAGGTGGCATATTGGATGGGTTGGTAACGGGTCACAACGGGTAATTTTGAATAGGCTTGGGTTGGATTGAGCTGTAAAGCTGTTTTATCTAATATAAGTTATGAGAGTGTGAACTATACATGTTTAAGATTATGAGATTGTATAGCATTAGAAAGTAATTGTTTCTAATTTAATCCAACAGCTCGCCCAAGTCCTAAGTTGGAACACAGCCGGTGAGGAGAAAGAACTAGTGACCTGGACAAGACAAGTTGTGGTTAGGCAGATTGCAGATTTCAGTTCGTCTTGATATTTCGCTGATTATGAGTATAATTTCTACTGTCAAAATACACTATTGTGCAAGTTTATATACGATAACCCATCATCTGTTTTTCGCAAGGTGCTCCAGAGTCCAAACAATCATGTTAATTAGCTTAACTTATTCAACCTTATATAACAACTAAAATAATTATTCACAATAAAAAGTCTTCTCGAATACAAACTTACAACTTTACTAGAACAATACTTCATAATTTTCAAAGTAAAAGTAAAAAACATATTACAACATGACCACACTTTTGATCACCTGGAAAACATGTTACGCGTAACATCATAAACCATATACCTGAGTTCACTCAAGAAACGGAAATATGCAATCCTCCATGACCTGCTCACTATCAGAGGAGCCAGAATGACCCAAAAATTAACAATGAATCCAGACAGTACACTAATAATCAAGCCCCAATTCTCTCCATCTGATCCATCATCTTCCTCATTATCTGTATCAGGTGCTTCAACTCTTGGACAACGCTCGGTGAGGGGATCTCCACAAAGTTTGTTGCCGACAAAGCACAACTCATTTAAGCTCTGAAGTTGAGTACTTGATGGGATTTTTCCTGTCAAATTGTTGTAAGACACGTTGAAGCTACTCAGCAAGTTCAAGCTTGACAAGCTCATAGGAAGTTCCCCTGAAAGCTTGTTTAGTGACAAATCAAAAGATTCAAGTTCTTTCAAGTCTCCAATCTTCTCCGGGATCCTTCCAGTCAAATGATTCCTCGATAAATTCAACGATTTTAACTTGATGAGGGTTGTTAGCTCACTTGGAATGTGGCCAACAAGTTTGTTATTTGAAAGGTCTAACAACCTCATGAATTCAAGAATACTGCTGTACATGTACTTGTGTCCCTTCGTCACCAATGCAACGCTAAAGAAATCTCTTTTTTTATACATAGAAGAAATGCTATAATCATTTGAGCTAGTTTCTTTCCCAGAAAGAACGCTAAAGTTGTTGAAACATTTTGGAATATCACCCATCAGCTTGTTATTGGAAAGATCCAATATTTGAATATGTGTAAGATAGCAAACCTCGTAAAGAATCTTTCCAACAAACTTGTTGGATCTAATGTTGAGAATTTCCAAAGAAGAAAGTTTTGTCCCAACCCAAGATGGAATGCTTCCAGCAAGCTCATTTCCACTAAGGTCAAGGATCTCTAAGGATGTCAGGTTCATTAGAGAAGCAGGCAATTTCCCTTCTAGCTTGTTCCCACGCATGTTCAATGATTTTATTTTAAGCATACGACCCAGTGTTCTTGGAATCCCACCGGAAAAATTATTATTTTCCAAGTTTAAGTATAACAAATACTTCCACTTTTCCCAGCACTCGGGAATGACACCTGAAAAACTGTTATTTCCTAAATCAAGCATAACATTCCCTTTCCAACCATCTGAACACATTAAATGATGTAACGATCCAACAAATAAATTGTTTGATAGATCGAAATATGTTACACCATTTAAGATATCAGGTAATTTCCCCCCAAACCTATTAGAGCTCAAGTCGAGTGAGATACCTGCAGGGATACCCGACAGATTTAGCCTACCTTGCATCTGTTTTTTTGACATATCTAACCACTTTAGATTGGGGAATGATCTCCAAAATGACTCAGGTATGGGTGAAGAAATGTCTGTGTTGCTTATTTCCAAATCTTCTAAATCCCTCTGCGATATAAGCCATGATGGAAATTGAGGCCCTAAACTCCAAGAGTTCAAATATAATTGCTTCAACTGGAAAGGGGGAATCCAGTTTACAAGGCGCAATCTTAGGATTAAGTTGTTTTCTCCTCCATACAGATATGTCAAGTGCACTAGTTTGACAAAGTGGGTTTCTGTTACGACACCTGTCAGAGAATTGGAAGAAAAATCTAACCTTTCCAACTTTGAAAGTTGACCAAGGCTATTAGGTAGGCTGCCATTAAATTGGTTATATGAAAGATCCATGCTTTTCAACAATGACAATCGTCCAATTGAGTCAGGAAGGCTGCCATCAAATTGGTTAAATGAAAGATCCAAATCTTTCAACAATGACAATCGTCCAAACGAGTCAGGAAGACTGCCACTTAGTTGGTTATCTGAAAGATCTAAATCCTCCAACAATGATAATCTTCCAATCGAGAATGGAATAGGACCAGAAATATAATTGTCAGATAGATCTACGGTCCTAAGAAAAGATAACAGCCATATGGAATCTGGAATTGTACCAGAGAAGTTGTTAGAGCCAAGATTTAGGTGCTTCATATGCATGAGTTGTCCAAGTTGATTCGGTAGATGACCAGAAAGATCAGAGCTGGATACGGATAAGGACTCCAAATGAGGTGATTTGCATTCAAGAAAACTTTCAAGAAGGGATATTAAACTAATGTTTTGAAAACTGTTTGATGACAAATCAATATCTCTCAAATTACAAAGGTTGCCCAATGATTTAGGTAATATGTTGGTGAGTTGATTCCCTAACAGGTCAAGGCTAAGAAGAGAGGTCAAGTTGTGAAGGGAATCAAGAGCTGTACTCGATATATCACACTGTCTAATATCTAACGAAATTAGATTGCTACCAATACCACTAGACAACTCTTTTAATACTGATGAAGAATTCATGAAAGTGTTCCCAGAAACGTGAAACCACTTAAGAGAAGTCAAGTTACGGAAGCTATGAGCACTACTACTAGGAATAAAGCCATTAAAATAACACCAACTTAAATCCAAAGAAACAAGACTAGTTATACTAAATATCCATTGTGGCACGAGACTATTAGTAAATTGGTTTCCAGAAAGATCAAGCAACAAAAGGGATGTGATATTAAGACAAGGAGCATGGGGATGTACATCCATGAGCTGACTGCTTTTAAGATGTAGTTCGGTTAAAGAAGGGAAAGTGTTGATCACCAGAAACCAGTTCATTGCTTTGCTAAGGTCTACGTTACTCATGTCCAGGTGACGCAACAAATGGAGATTTGACAACCACTCCATATTCACGACCCTTGTAATTAGAGCCCACCCATCATATTCAAAACTTCGTCCTAGACAAAGGGTGTGCAAGTCCGAAAGATTCCCAAATTTAGGAGGGATAATTCCACCAAATTTGGAATTCGAGAGGTTAAGATACCTCAAGTTTCCAAGAGAACCAATAAATTCAGGAAATTGGGTCCAACCAAAATCATTGCAGCTCAAATCCAAATGCTTGAGCTGCTTCAGGTCCAACAAGGACGGATGATGAGTGTCTAAATACTCATCATTTTATATTAATCTGAGCTGCCAAAACATCCAAAAATACTCAAATATGCATCAAAATACTTAAAATATCTTAGAAGTGTGTTTTATATGTTTCAAATGCAAAATATGCAAAAACAGATGAAAAACGTACAAAGTTTGCATAATTGGCAGTTTCAGTCCCTCAAGTTTCAAAAGTTGTCAAAACTAGTCCCTGGTTATTCTAAAAAACTTGAAAAAGTCACCAAAGGTCCTTTTTAATCATAAAGTTACATATTTAGTCCTTTGGTGCAAAGTTTCACAAAATTACAAGTTTAGTCCCTATACTTTGGAAATTGACATAAATGGTCCCTGGGATGTTTAAAACTTTGAGAAAATCAATATTGGTCCTTGTACTAATAATATTTTGCAGGAATGGTCCTAGGTGTGAAGTTTGGTGAAATGACATAATTGGTCCCTCAAGTTTGGCAGTTTGTCAGTTATAGTCCCCGGGTATTTTAAAAGTGAAAATTATCAAACATACCCGTGCACTATTCATGTATGGCAAAATAGGTCCTTTTGATAACTATGGGAAAGTCACATTTTCAGTCCCTATAATTTTCCCAAATTACAAAATTGGTCCTTATGACAATACAAATCAAACGGACCCTTTATATATTTAAAACCCAAAATCAAATCCAAACCCAACACACACCAAAGCCCACCCTACCCTTTTATTTTTCCCAGCCCAACTCCTAGCCCAATCCACCCTTAAATAAAAACCCGGTCAACCCCCGTTTGACCAAACCCCATCCCTCCCAATACCACCACCACCACACAGACTCACATACCACTTCACCACCTCACTGGTTTCACCCCCAACTTGCTACCCCAGCTCTCCACGCAAACCCTCCACCTCTCCACAACTTCCAAGGCACAATTAATGCCCTTAAAACCCTCTCCACGCAACCACAGCTGCCCAAAGACTTTTTGGCGCGAAAAGATATTTTGAACGATTGGGATTCAATTGACCAATCCAATGGTCCATAATTGATGGGAAACTCTCAGAGGTCATGTGGGAACTCAGAAAGTATCTATAAAGCTGAGGAGATGCAGAAGAGATAAAGTATTAGTGTAGTCTTAGTGTAACTTAATCGTAGGTAGAGTAAATTTCAAATTCAGTTGTAATTTCAATAAAAACATGTTGTACTCAGTTGTTTTAGTGTAATTTGATCTTTCTTAAACCTTTAATTACAGTCTTATTGTCTTAATTCAGTTTTAACCTTTTTGAGTGAATTTGACAAATTCACTCAAATATTGTTAAAGTTGTTGTTTCATGATCTAATCACCTAATCTAAGTCACTTATAAGTTTTTTTCAAGCTTCCTAAGCATTATTATCCATTTTCAGTTTATAACTCAAAAATAAAAATAAATCAAGATAAAATAGTGAAAAATAGAAAATCAAGGAAAGATCAAGAAGGGAACTGAGCAGGGTGTGAAATTTGGATTGTTCATGGTTTAGAGTCCTATGGGGGACACTAGGTTATGATTTGGTTCACTGGTTCACTCATTTCTCAGTTGGCATCATTTGTAAGTCATAAACTTTATAATTACATTTCTTAGTTCTTATTATTGTTTCTGTGGTATTTGTATTCATTTAGCTTTGATAATGTTCCTAGATTCTGTTTAGGGTTTAGAAATTAATAGGTATAGTTTAAAACTCATAATTGTAATATAAAGTTAGATATAAAGGGGTGTTTGGTTCTGTGGAAATCACTGAGTCTCAGTGATCTTTGTGGGTTGTCTTTGGTTAGTACATGTTCAGTTAGGTGTAATTAGGGATAACAAGCAATAAAAAGGTAGGCTAGTTTGTTAAATAGTCAAAAATCTCATTCAATCCCCCTCACAGTTAACTGTGAGGGAATTGTGGTCACTAACCTTTTCAAACTAGTTCACAAGTAGTAAATGTAGCTTAGTATAGTTGTAATATAGCTTAATATAAGTTTCTTAACCAGTAATCATCCACCAAAACTCATAAAAGTCAAACTAGCTAAGTTTCATAAAAAGTCAAATTGTCATTCTCAGATTTTTCCAAAACTTGGGAGATTTGTTTAGAATTTAGGAGTCGGATTTAGGACTTGAAACCTGTTCCTAGTTGAAGTCCAACAGCTCATCTTTTGATTCCCACCATCCTTATATTTTTAGTATTTTTTTTCCTGGGCCCCACTCACCCTCAAACTCACTTGCAGGGAAGACACTTCCCCTGCATCAGCAGACTCAGTTCATCACCACCACTTTGGTGGTGATTTGTGACCACCATAGTGGGTCCCATACCTCAAACTTAGTTCCTTTGAACCCCCTCCTACCAGACTCTAAGTATTGACCAATAGTTTGACCTGGTACTCAGTGGACCCCACCTGATTTAAGCTATCTAGTTTGTCCCATAATCTGTCTCAGAAAACCAATAAGCATAAGCTTATTGTGGCTTTTTGGCTTATTCAGTGTACCATTAGTGTTTTTTCTAGCTTATATATGTTCATTTGACTTAGCTGAACTAGTTTTACCTAGGTGGACCCCACAATAAGCTCTTGTGAGCTTATTTTCATTTTCAGTCAACATAAGTCAACTGTTAGGGTTAGTAGCTTATAACTAGCTTATTATTAAGTTATAAAATATTTGTTTTTACAAAAGTTATCTATTTTTAAGTATAATATAGGTTGGTAAAAGAAAAATCCAGAAAAGACAAAATAAAAATAAGTGATAGTTTCTATTTAATATAATTTAATTTTCATTTTTAGATTTTTATTAAGTAAGTTATTTTTTTATATTTTTATTAATTTCCTCTTATATTAAAGTATTTTTAGTAATTTTATTAGATTTTTATAATTTCATTTAGTATTTATTAGAATTAATTTTAGTTTTATTAATAATTAATCAATAATTAAGTTATAAATAGCATAATTAATTTTTATAAAGCAACACCTAGTTTTTATATTTTTCCTAGCTTTTATAAGTCATAACATAATTTTAGTAATTTTTCTAGAATTTTTACTGTTCATTTACTAGTTTTCATAATTTAAATAGTTTAATTAGTAATTAAATAATAAATAGAATAATAATTAGTAAATTAGTTTAAAAATATATAAAATAAAGTTTTTATAATTTTTTAGGATTCCTGTGATGGTTAATTAGATTTATAAAAATCTTCTTAATTATCTAAGTCTTTTTAGTATTTATAATAATTTAAATCATATAAATAGTTAAATAATAATTAAATAGTTATTAACTAATAATAATTAGATAAATAGTCTTAAAAATATAATTTTATTTTTAAAATAAGTTTTATAATATTTTAAACTTTTAGAAATTTTAATTTTATTTTTCTTAGACTTATTTTACATTTTCTTATTTATTAGTTAATTATTAAATAATTAATAATAGTTATTAAATAATAATAATTAATTAAATAATTAGTAATTATAAATTAAATATTTTAAGTTTATTTAATTTGCATTTAAGCCCCTAAAGTTTGCAAATTACTACTTTAGTTAAATTTGTTTTTGTTTCGTACGTTTACGTAGATTTAAATTAAACGTACGCGTTTTAAGTTATTAAACGTTTTTAGCTTTCACGTAATCGTTCTAAATAGTTTATTTAAGTTATAAAACCCTAGTGTAATCACACACACACACTTATACCCTTTCCTGTTCATTTTCACTCGATCACAAATTCGTTTTTAATAAACCATCGCACACCTCGTTGGGACATTACGACCCGGGGAAACACTGTATTTCACGGAAGCATTTGCCTTAGACGTTTGACTATTATAGTTGACAATTCATAAGTGGTTGATCAATAATTATCTGACCGTTTCAGGCGAATCAAAATTTGGCGCCGCTGCCGGGGAGGTTGTGCGCTTATTCTAAACGATTTTGCGTATTAGTGAACCTGAATACACGCTCATTGTATATTTACCCATCCTTATTCATATTATTATAATATAAAAACAAAAGCAGTTCCCGAAAATAGTTTAGATCAGTTTTCAACGAACACAAAAAAACCAAAAATATTTTCCTTATTATTATTACTACAAAAATTTTCAAAAATACAAAAAATATTCACCTTTACACTCCTACCTATTTGATTCTTCATTTCTCACCCCCTAAACCCTTTGATTCTTTCTATGTCTTATTCTCACCGTCTTGTCTGTCAATGGTGTGGTAGTCCTTATAATGGTGGTAATTACCCCAGTTGTGGCATGGTAGAGTCAGGAAACGGGTCTGTCTATAATCAGAATCCCTATTCCTACCCTGACATGACTGATTCATTCCACCAGCTTCCACACCATGAGACTCAGCAGTTTTACTATTGTGAGTATTGTGGTGGTTCACACTACAGTTCTGATTGTCAATCAGGAAACACGCTTGTCTATGAGCAATTTCCTAATAACTGTTATGACTCACAACCACATCAGTTCAACTGTTGTGAGTACTGTAGAGGTCCTCACTTTAGCTCTGATTGTCAAACAAGGAATCCAATTCCTTGTAACAATTACGACTATTCGTTTCAAGACCCACCTCCACAGTGCCAAATGATCCAAGCAACTCCTCATGAAACTCAGCAAGACCTTTGTTTAAAGGCTCTTGAGATAATAAAAGAACTTAAGGAGGAGGAGTTGGCTACTACATCGTTTCAGAAATCTCGTGAGACATTTATTGAGTTACATACAAGAAAACGAGATGTTATGAACGGAATGAAGGAATTAATGGTCAAAGAGCATGCAGCTAAAATGCATACCGCATTTTGCAATGCTGCTCTTCTTGATGACGATGATGACAGTGATGATGATAACGTTGTTATTATTCAAAAAGATTCATCGAGTTCATCTGTTGCAATTCCTTCCATGGAAAATCAGGGAGAAAAGAGTATGGGAGAATTACTAGCAGCTGAACAAATGGAAATTATAAAATCCATGTATGCTAGTCCTTCTCAGCTCCCTCTGTATGATGTTATCACACCCAAGGTTCCCACTCACTCTCTGAGCATGGGGGACGAGCATCTTGACACAATTCCTTCAAAGGAATCGGACGAATTCATAAAGTCTAGTGTTGAGAACCCTGTTCCAATCCCAAGTGAGTCACAGGGAATTCTTGATCATATGTGTGATATTCCTACCCCCCTTGATAATCCAAATGATCAAATTGAGAATGTCTCTAATTCCAGTAATGATTGTATATCTTATGGAGACATTGAGTATGTTGAGGCATCACTACCTCATCCTGATGTTGATCCTCTTCTTGAGGATTTCACAGAGGAACTCACTCACATCATTCCACTTCTATCTGGAAGTAATGATGATCTCTTTGACTTCGAAGCCGATCTGGAAGAGATAGAAAGTCTCTTACATAATGATCCTTCACTCAGTGCTTATCCCAACAGTCCAGTAGAGAATGTTAATCACATTGTTCCTGAAGCATTCAAAACTACTATCACCAATCCTATATTTGAATTCGAATCTGAATTCACTTTGTGGAAAACTAGAAGGGGGGGTTGAATAGTTTTACGTCTTTTTCGTTTTGCTTATTTTATAAAAGATAGTTTCTAAGATAAAACTTTCAAATCACTTTAATACATAAATATATATACTAGTTAATTTATGATTTTGTATAAATACTACTTATGTATAATGTACAATTTCAAAACACTTAACTACAAAAGTATAAATACAAGATTTATTAAAGGTTTTATATATACAATGCTTATGTATAATGTTTGGAAAGAATATACAATTTCATATATTTTATGTAAGCATATATATGTGTAGTAGTGTATAGATATAATTATATGTACTAGGTTGGTTTTTGTAAGATTAGTTTTATGAATGAATTTTAGTTTGATCTTTATGTGAAATCAACATATGCACAATACTATCAATTATGACTATGTGTGAAATGCAAGTAAGTAATAAATCAAAGAGTGAGAGATGGAAAGATCAAACCGAGACACAAAGGATTTATAGTGGTTCGGCTACAAGGACACCTTCCTTGCCCTACTCCACTCCCCGAGTCACCTACTCGAGAGTTTTCTTCACTAGATCAAAAACCTCCTTTATGGCGGAGAAAACCGTACACACCAATATACACACCAATTTACACACCAATCTTCACACCAATCTACACACCAATCTACACACCAATCTTCACACCAATCTACACACCAATCAACTATTTTCTTCACACCAATCTTCTACACACCAATCTTCTATACACCAATCTTCTATTCTCTTCACACCTTCAAAGTACTAATGTCTTGACACCTTCAAGTCACTAATATCTTTACAACTTCAATGCACTAGTGTCTTGACACCTTCAAGCCACTAATGTCTTCACAACTTCAATGCACTAATGTCTTGACACCTTCAAGCCACTAATGTCTTCACAACTTCAATCTACAAATGTCTTCTAGTCTTCTCCACTAGAGATCCTTAATTTCTTCACTACAAGATCCTATTGCTACAATCTCCTATCACCACTACTATCTAACCCTTCTTCTTCACTTCAAGTTACACTTCACACTTACAACAATTCTAGATTCTTCAACTAAATCTAGTTAACTAATACATACACCTTATTCACCAAAGTATGAAAGATATACAAGAAAATGTAAACAAACAACTTAGATAGCAAGATGATACTAAGTTGTAATACTTCTAATAGAAGTATTCTTCTCTTTGCACTTGAAAGAATGAGGCTTTGGATCACTTGGAAACAAAGGCTTATGAAATGATCAAAGGATTTTTAGGATTGAAATGGAGATCTAGAACAGAAAGTTTTTGTGCAAAAAGGTGAGGAAAAAATCCAGGTTTAAGGTGGTATTTATAGGCAAAAGTTTCTGACAGAGGAGCGTGGCCGGTCCCCTTAATTCATGGTCGGCCCCCTTAAAATTAAGGGGACTGCCCCTTATAATTAAGGGGGCCGCCCATCTGTAACGGCCAGAAAACTTGTCTTTTAGTGGGGAAAGTTTATTTGGTGAAAAACTAACTGATTTTGATTAAATATTTGAAATCATATATTTAGTATGATTAAAACATTTTTCTTTATTACCAAAAGTGTTTTTCAAAAATATATAATATGTTTATATGATTAAATAAACTTTGTATTAGTTAATTAAATACCCCTTTGATCATACATTGCACTAAACACTTTGTTTATTCATACCTTAAGTGATTTGGATGTAAAGAGAAATATTAATCACCAAATACTTGTTTATGTCATAAGTTTTAGTTCTTTGAGGTTATATTTTGTAATGATCAAAACATAGAGATATTGATAAAAACTTAATAATGTTTTTTAGGCATTATTTATGTCAACACACTTTGATTTCTGATAACCCAATATTTGGTATTCAGATCGAGGATAGTGATGAGTTCACAACGGAACATGAGTTCACAGATTTACATCTTGTGAATGATTCTCTTTACGAGGAGTTCTCCTTTGAACTCACTCAGATCATATATCCACCGGAGTATGATAATTTCTATTTTGATCTAGACATACCCATAATATGTCTTGATCAAACGAGCTTAAAAGAGGAGATTCATGAAACAATGAATTCTCCTATTGAAGATGAGGAGTCAGTCATGATTTTCATTATGATTTTCTTTCTTTTCTTCATATATTCTGTCCCCTATCCTGTTCTTCACTCCTTCGGGAATGAAGACATTATCTTTGACCCCGGCATTCTCATTTATAAATTATGAGCTAGGGTCTCTCTGTATATCTCATCGGTGTGGAACTTTCACGTGCTTCAATGTTTATCCAAACCTCTTGAATGAAAGTCCGATTGAGATTGTTCCTTCCACATCATGCTTCCCCATGGACAAATGAATTCGGGGTCGAGTCAAGCTAGCGACTCGGTAAATAAAAACAGTAGCATGTACTTAGGGTTTTCACCCTAAGTGTGGGGGAAATACTAACCCACATGTTGTATATATGTATATATTCTCAAAAAAAAAAAAAAAAAAAATGTGTACATAAACTTAAATAAAGGCTATAGAGTATTTTCTTCTTACGTTCTAAGTGTTGGTTTAACACACGGTACTTTGAATATTGAGGACAATATTCAGTTCTAAGTGTGGGGGGAGATTCGTTATTCTAACGAATTTAAACACATGTTCCATCAAGAACCCCCATTTTAGCCAAAATTTTAAAATTTTTTCTCACTTAGAACGCAATAAATGGTTATCAGTCCGTCATGTCTAACCCACATAAGGATTGGCTAATCCAGGAGCAAACGGTTCTTGGTAAAGATAACTCAAACCCGTTTATGGCTTGCAATTTGCCCAAAATTGTATGGTACCTCAACTCGCCATATCCTAAAAAGCGAATGAGTTGGCTAGCCCGCAAGATTATGGCTTGTGGTAAAGGCAGTGGAAAATCCATAATTGGTAATCAGCTCACCAAGATGTTGACTATTCCATCAAGAGTTGGCTAGTCCAGAAGCAAACGACTTTTGGTAAAGACAAATCAAATCCGTTGACAGCTGGTGGTTTGCTCAAAATCACACGGTTATCAGATGTACCACAGTTCTTACATCTGGCTACTCCAGAAGTGATGGCTTTTGGTAAAGAGTTTTTCAAATCCATTAAGTTTTTCTCAAAAGATTGCTAGGGACTAGCAATAGTTTAGTGTGGGGGATTGATGAGTGTCTAAATACTCATCATTTTATAGTAATCTGAGCTGCCAAAATATCCAAAAACACTCAAATATGCATCAAAATACTTAAAATATCTTAGAAGTGTGTTTTATATGTTTCAAATGCAAAATATGTAAAAACAGATGAAAAATGTACAAAGTTTGCATAATTGGCAGTTTCAGTCCCTCAAGTTTCAAAAGTTGTCAAAACTAGTCCCTGGTTATTCTAAAAAACTTGAAAAAGTCACCAAAGGCCCTTTTTAATCATAAAGTTACATATTTAGTCCTTTGGTGCAAAGTTTCACAAAATTACAAGTTTAGTCCCTATACTTTGGAAATTGACATAAATGGTCCCTGGGATGTTTAAAACTTTGAGAAAATCAATATTGGTCCTTGTACTAATAATATTTTGCAGGAATGGTCCTAGGTGTGAAGTTTGGTGAAATGACATAATTGGTCCCTCAAGTTTGGCAGTTTGTCAGTTATAGTCCCCGGGTATTTTAAAAGTGAAAATTATCAAACATACCCGTGTACTATTCATGTATGGCAAAATAGGTCCTTTTGATAACTATGGGAAAGTCACATTTTCAGTCCCTATAATTTTCCCAAATTACAAAATTGGTCCTTGTGACAATACAAATCAAACGGACCCTTTATATATTTAAAACCCAAAATCAAATCCAAACCCAACACACACCAAAGCCCACCCTACCCTTTTATTTTTCCCAGCCCAACTCCTAGCCCAATCCACCCTTAAATAAAAACCCGGTCAACCCCCGTTTGACCAAACCCCTTCCCTCCCAATACCACCACCACCACACAGACTCACATACCACTTCACCACCTCACTGGTTTCACCCCCAACTTGCTACCCCAGCTCTCCACGCAAACCCTCCACCTCTCCACAACTTCCAAGGCACAATTAATGCCCTTAAAACCCTCTCCACGCAACCACAGCTGCCCAAAGACTTTTTGGCGCGAAAAGGTATTTTGAACGATTGGGATTCAATTGACCAATCCAATGGTCCATAATTGATGGGAAACTCTCAGAGGTCATGTGGGAACTCAGAAAGTATCTATAAAGCTGAGGAGATGCAGAAGAGATAAAGTATTAGTGTAGTCTTAGTGTAACTTAATCGTAGGTAGAGTAAATTTCAAATTCAGTTGTAATTTCAATAAAAACATGTTGTACTCAGTTGTTTTAGTGTAATTTGATCTTTCTTAAACCTTTAATTACAGTCTTATTGTCTTAATTCAGTTTTAACCTTTTTGAGTGAATTTGACAAATTCACTCAAATATTGTTAAAGTTGTTGTTTCATGATCTAATCACCTAATCTAAGTCACTTATAAGTTTTTTTCAAGCTTCCTAAGCATTATTATCCATTTTCAGTTTATAACTCAAAAATAAAAATAAATCAAGATAAAATAGTGAAAAATAGAAAATCAAGGAAAGATCAAGAAGGGAACTGAGCAGGGTGTGAAATTTGGATTGTTCATGGTTTAGAGTCCTATGGGGGACACTAGGTTATGATTTGGTTCACTGGTTCACTCATTTCTCAGTTGGCATCATTTGTAAGTCATAAACTTTATAATTACATTTCTTAGTTCTTATTATTGTTTCTGTGGTATTTGTATTCATTTAGCTTTGATAATGTTCCTAGATTCTGTTTAGGGTTTAGAAATTAATAGGTATAGTTTAAAACTCATAATTGTAATATAAAGTTAGATATAAAGGGGTGTTTGGTTCTGTGGAAATCACTGAGTCTCAGTGATCTTTGTGGGTTGTCTTTGGTTAGTACATGTTCAGTTAGGTGTAATTAGGGATAACAAGCAATAAAAAGGTAGGCTAGTTTGTTAAATAGTCAAAAATCTCATTCAATCCCCCTCACAGTTAACTGTGAGGGAATTGTGGTCACAAACCTTTTCAAACTAGTTCACAAGTAGTAAATGTAGCTTAGTATAGTTGTAATATAGCTTAATATAAGTTTCTTAACCAGTAATCATCCACCAAAACTCATAAAAGTCAAACTAGCTAAGTTTCATAAAATGTCAAATTGTCATTCTCAGATTTTTCCAAAACTTGGGAGATTTGTTTAGAATTTAGGAGTAGGATTTAGGACTTGAAACCTGTTCCTAGTTGAAGTCCAATAGCTCATCTTTTGATTCCCACCATCCTTATATTTTTAGTATTTTTTTCCTGGGCCCCACTCACCCTCAAACTCACTTGCAGGGAAGACACTTCCCCTGCATCAGCAGACTCAGTTCATCACCACTACTTTGGTGGTGATTTGTGACCACCATAGTGGGCCCCACACCTCAAACTTAGTTCCTTTGAACCCCCCTCCTACCAGACTCTAAGTATTGACCAATAGTTTGACCTGGTACTCAGTGGACCCCACCTGATTTAAGCTATCTAGTTTGTCCCATAATCTGTCTCAGAAAACTAATAAGCATAAGCTTATTGTGGCTTTTTGGCTTATTCAGTGTACCATTAGTGTTTTTTCTAGCTTATATATGTTCATTTGACTTAGCTGAACTAGTTTTACCTAGGTGGACCCCACAATAAGCTCTTGTGAGCTTATTTTCATTTTCAGTCAACATAAGTCAACTGTTAGGGTTGGTAGCTTATAACTAGCTTATTATTAAGTTATAAAATATTTGTTTTTACAAAACTTATCTATTTTTTAGTATAATATAGGTTGGTAAAAGAAAAATCCAGAAAAGACAAAATAAAAATAAGTGATAGTTTCTATTTAATATAATTTAATTTTCATTTTTAGATTTTTATTAAGTAAGTTGTGTTTTTATATTTTTATTAATTTCCTCTTATATTAAAGTATGTTTAGTAATTTTATTAGATTTTTATAATTTCATTTAGTATTTATTAGAATTAATTTTAGTTTTATTAATAATTAATCAATAATTAAGTAATAAATAGCATAATTAATTTTTATAAAGCAACTCCTAATTTTTATATTTTTCCTAGCTTTTATAAGTCATAACATAATTTTAGTAATTTTTCTAGAATTTTTACTGTTCATTTACTAGTTTTCATAATTTAAATAGTTTAATTAGTAATTAAATAATAAATAGAATAATAATTAGTAAATTAGTTTAAAAATATATAAAATAAAGTTTTTATAATTTTTTAGGATTCCTGTGATGGTTAATTAGATTTATAAAAATCTTCTTAATTATCTAAGTATTTTTAGTATTTATAATAATTTAAATCATATAAATAGTTAAATAATAATTAAATAGTTATTAATTAATAATAATTAGATAAATAGTCTTAAAAATATAATTTTATTTTTAAAATAAGTTTTATAATATTTTAAACTTTTAGAAATTTTAATTTTATTTTTCTTAGACTTATTTTACATTTTCTTATTTATTAGTTAATTATTAAGTAATGAATAATAGTTATTAAATAATAATAATTAATTAAATAATTAGTAATTATAAATTAAATATTTTAAGTTTATTTAATTTGCATTTAAGCCCCTAAAGTTTGCAAATTACTACTTTAGTTAAATTTGTTTTTGTTTCGTACGTTTACGTAGATTTAAATTAAACGTACGCGTTTTAAGTTATTAAACGTTTTTAGCTTTCACGTAATCGTTCTAAATAGTTTATTTAGGTTATAAAACCCTAGTGTAATCGCACACACACACTTATACCCTTTCATGTTCATTTTCACTCGATCATAAATTCGTTTTTAATAAACCATCGCACACCTCGTTGGGACATTACGACCCGGGGAAACACTGTATTTCATGGAAGTATTTGCCTTAGACGTTTGACTATTATAGTTGACCATTCACAAGTGGTTGATCAATAATTATCTGACCGTTTCAGGCGAATCAACGGACTTAATTCCCCTTTCAACTGTTGCTTTGAGGCTTCTTGGAGTTCTTTGTCTGTGTGATAGTCACCACAATGACCATTAAGCCCAGGAAGATGAATCTGATGAACATGACCAGTCACGTTATCACAAACAATCCCCGCCCATTTGCAGCAATCATTCTTCTCATCAGCTCAAGAAGAAAGTCGGTCGCCTTCGTCAATGAGACGGTGTTTGAAACGGAGAAGTGCTTGCCTCTCTTCTTTGATGCATAATACATCATCAGAGCTTTGATTAGATAAGCGTGAAAGAAACAAGACCACAACAACATGTAAGCACAAGCAGCATGAAGAGAAATGAAAAAAATGAAAAAGCACTCATGTTTGGTTGATCACAAAGAGAATAACACACACTCGTTTTTTAGTTTACAATAATGGGAGGTATGCATGAGTTCAATTTAAACTCAAAATTTTATGTTTGCTTTCAGTTCCGCGTAAGGAATGGGTCCAAATTTGGAAAATAAGTAGCATGGTCCTGACAACTTACAAACTAATTTATTTGGACACAAGTAGGATACTTTTCTTTGAACAAATGAGTAACATTTCTTCTCAGTATGCGACAATTTCATTGGCTGGAGATAATTTTTTTCCAATAAAAAATGACCAGAGTCCAAGTAAACTAAAAGAGCCAAAATATGTTTGAACTTGTAGAATAAGTTGAAAATTACAGTAAGTTGAGAAAAATGAAGTCAGTGCATCAATAATAATACATTGTTCCTGTCTAGATTAATAAAGTTGTTTGGAGTAAGGATCGTTTCAACATAAGCCTGTATCTTTTTCATACCGAATGACATTCTTAGAAAAATAACTATCTGACTTACCTTTGTCTTTAAAGCCGGTATGTACTTTTTGTTTAATCCTTGTGTGCAAAAATCAAACCCAATGAAAATTGTGTTCGTATGAATTCCAAAATCCCATATTAAAATTTTTGGTATAAATGGTGTAAAAAAGAAAAACATCTTAAGTTATATATCTTATAATCAAATGAGAATCAAGGATCGAACAAAGAGGAAGTCAGGAAACAAATTAAACTTCAACTACTACAAACATTTAAAAACACAAGATGAACAACAATGGACAGATCCGTTCATATAAAAGTTGTAGAGACATGAAGATTTATACACATACAAAGATGAAGCCGACAAGAACAAAATCTAGCGGATGGATCAAAGATGTAGAGACGACGAGTTAGTGGTGGAGACGATGGAGTACGGTGGCGGATGATAAGGGTGGAGTTATGGTGTGGCTGCCATCGAGGTAGGTATGGAAGACGAGAAAGATTGTGGTATTTGAAAAAGAGAGCATAAAAGAAAAAAAGGTAAATAATGCATCTCTGTTTCATCTATCTTTATTCGTGTAGTACGATAGTGTAGGGACCGTTTGGTTAGTTGATAGGAATACAATCGGTATGGGTTTGATATTAGTGGTGGGCCTTCAAGAGGTCCCTTGCCTTTTTTAATGTATGACAAATATAAGGATATGACCATACCGATTATCATGAAACAAACAACATAAATCATTCCCATATTCATTCATTTATTCCCATAGGTTCAAACCAAACGCACCCTAAATCTTTTTCCTGTTAAAACAAAACCTGTACGGTTGTTCGATTCTATCTTTTTCTTGTTATTCTTTTATTTCCCCTCATCGTGCGAAATAGAGAAACTTTTTATTATCTTATATCATCAGAGTAATGATCCATCAACCCGCTGGTTCTTTTTCTAAAGTAGCAATGGGAGAATTCATCCTGGAAGTGGGAGAACTGCTGAAACTATGTGAAACCCTGACAAGGGTTTATGTACAAAGAACGGGCAAACCTTTATGGGTTGTATCCGAAGACATGGAAAGAGATGTTTTATGTCAGCAACAGAAGCCCAAGCTTATGGAATTGTTGATCTTGTAGCGGTTGAATGAGAATAGCCTTTATTTCAATTTCATGTCAAGTCGTGAGAATTTTTCATTTCAAAAAAACAAATTCATTCTTTTTTAGTAATATTTTTTTTTAATTCAATTTTTTCCCTGAATTTCAAAAAATACTTAGTTTTATTTCTTTTATAAAATTTTAAAAATCGTTTTTATATTATATATGTTCCAAAAACATGTAAATACACATGGGCTTTGTGGTCCACTGAGTGAAGCTTATTAAGTTAAGCGAGCCTAGGTGAGAGTAGTACCGGGTTGGGTGACCAACCGGGAAGTCCTCACATGGGGACCACAAGCTCTAATGATATCAACCAGCTACCTTAGAAGCCTGGGCCCAACCATGTGATGTCTTGATCCAACTAAAGGACGCGAGTTCGATTCCGTTCCGCAAGCATGGTTGGGTATTGGGTGGAGGTATTTCACAGGCATCAAACCTTTGCTGGGTAGGGTTGATGGGTACCATTATGGTACACAGGGTTGAGGTGTCCCTGCCAATCTACACTTTTTTGATCCACATGGGTCTGGGTACTATTTTTAATAATTTTAGGTCGAAGTTATAAATTTGTTAAAAAAAAACGGAAGTATCAAAGGCCTTCTCCTCCTCCTCGCGTTCTCAGATGGATCTGCTTTTCGTAAAACATCTCTATCTAACTAACCCTAACTAAACTTTATATAATTAAGAAGAAGAAGTAGATCATCATTGTTGCTACTTCTTCACCCTTCAATAATGACGAAGATGAAGATCATCACGATCCTCCCTATGCTGATGCTCCTGATGCTATTAGTTCCTACTCCTTCCTTTTCTCTCTTTGAAGATCAAGTTGGATTCATGGACTGGTATTTTTTTATCCAATCCGATTTTCAATAATCATATCGTGCACAAATGATTAATAGCAACCCATTGCTACGAGAGGATGAGTTTAAGGTAAATTTTTATAATAAGTTTATGATTTATTGATTTGAATTTGATTGAGATTTTGTCTTAAAAACTTAATTTAATTAAGATTCATAACTACCATTATGAATTATTGTTTATTTGATTTGTTAGTTGGTTTGTAAATTTAGTTTAGTTGTTTTTAAAGATTGTGAGTTTGATTTAATGGTGAATCGGTTTGAATGTGATGAAGGTTGACGTTATTATTATCATGTGTGGATGGAAGTGGATTGATTTTATATATTCATGTGAAACTGTAGGGAGATGGTATTGATGATTTTGCATAGTTTGTATTAGGTCTCCACACCGGACCAACAGGCTGGTAACGGGTTTAAGGAGTATAGGTTATGGGGTTATAGTGGTTAGTTGAAAAGAGTAAACAATGAAAAAAGATCATAATATGATTAGTAGTTGTTTGATTGATAGAACATACATTACCCTGCGTATTACAGTACCTAATATAACTGTAATCAACCGACTAAGATCAACAAACCAAATTGTTACTTAGTGGGCATAACCTTCTAAAGCACTTTGAACATTTTTCATAGTTCCACTGATGCGTGGGAATTTCACCAGGCTTTACCTCTCGAGGGATCTCGAGAAGCTTACAACCCCCACCAGGCAGTGTACCTGATCGTTGTAGTATAGTATAGTGACAAGTACCGGGGGATTGATCGTTCAGCTAGGAATAGTATTGCTAGGATTAGAAAACCTAAATACTAGTTCTAGAGATGAGGGATGATTCTTTTTGTATTTTTATATTTTTATGAAAGCAAATAAAAATCTCGAGTTTTGAAGGATTTGGGCGGAATTAGTTGCTAGTCAACTAACCCAATACTAAAGATGCAATCAAAATAAAATACTAAAAATGAAAATAAAATATATTAAACTAAGGTTGTGAGCAATAAGTGGGAAAATGTGTTTACTTAGATTTCACTACTCCCTAGATATCTTTTACACGTTAATTACTTGTTATAGTTGCGTGGATGACGGATTGTATTCCTTAATACCATTCATGGGGTGGCGTACTTACTTCCCCAATCCTATGAGTGCCTACTTCACTCCTATGTCGAGCTTGCAAGAAGCTCCTAACATGGGATCATTAGAATTTACTTATGCATTAAATACAACCAATAAAACCTAGTACACATCTGTTCATGTTTCCTAAGACGTTCAAGCATGTTACCATTTGGAGATCTGCCAGTTTTCTTAAGCCTAACATTGAAATCATTCATCCAATACAACCATAAACAAGTAATCAACACATAATCAACATCTAGGTTTCATTAGATCTAAGCAAACACAAGATAAATCTAGCCTAGCATGGTGGAATCAAGACAAGCACAAGATATAGACAACCAACACGTAGACATATTGATTGAATTAAGAAAACACTTATCTTAATAACACATGTAAGGATTCAAGGGTTGAAAACCCTTGAAAAGCTGTAAAATTCGTATATGGTTCGGCCTTAGGGTTTCTCCCAACTTCTTCCTCTCTATTGAATGAAAATTAGAAAACTATATATAGATATTAGAGGCTGACGGCGTCAAGAACAAATGGGTGACGCCGTCATCTCGCCGCCAAAATAATCCTCGGACTGCCTTGATCTACATATGACGCCGTCATGTTGTCCATTTTTGCAGGCCGTCACACTTTTAACTCTTGACGCTCTACTTGTGACGCCTTCATTTCTGTACTGGGTCGTCATGGTCTTTACACTTGACGCCGTCAGGAAAGTCTTCTTGACGCCGTCACACACTGTTCCCAGCATGGAAAATTAAGTCTTTGGCGTTTTCTTCACTTTTATGCTCCAAAAACGTCCGAATTGCTTCCTTTTCCAGATTTCACTCCCAAAGTACCTAAAATCACAAAAGGAACGATTTAGGGTAATATTTGATCAAATAAATTCAATTTCGGGCTTAAATGACCCCCTAAAAACGGATCATTTTTCGCCTCATCATATACCCTTACACTTGAGATTTGCTTGTCTTCAAGCAAATGCGCTTTTATTCTAATCAAAATACAAGTTAGGGGTCATTTAACACTAATATAAAAGTAATTACAACAAATAATCGTTCCACTAAAGACCAAAGACAAGCACGGAGGTCATATACTAGCACCTCACAAATAGTGTTTAGATACTCACATCTCTCGGGTGTAATAAAGTATAAATTACAATATGGAAACGGAAAATATCTCCCACTACCTGTCATAGCAAAATAGATTACCATAGGCTTTTGAAAGGATCAAACCTCCACCACATGGCGTAAGCACCTAGGATAAACTATCAAAGAGGTCTTTTAAAGGGTTGTAACGTTAGGTGTAGGGATATGAAATACACGGTTTTGTTGGATATAGGCAGTTTTTACTGGTGGCGAGTTAACAATCTTGGTTAATTACATGTACAATATGGCGTTGCTAAGCCAAGACTAGACTCGACTTAAGCTAATAAATGAAAAAAATAACAAAAACATAAAATGAACATAGAATAAAAAGGGATGGTAGTCCGTATGTTTTTTTCTCTTTTCTTTTTCTATATATATATATATATATATATATATATATATATATATATTTTGCATACACTCTTACCCTACCATCCAAAATAATACATCATAGGGAATGAACATTTCCCTTACACTTGAATTTTTACATACTTTACAATAAACTAATCTAATGACTCGGATTAAGAAAATCAAAACACTTGGAGTACTTTTAATATTAACGTACATATGGGGGTAATATATGATGTTCTTCCCCATTACTCCATAAAATAAGTACTTTACCCAATCGTCCCAATCGTCCCAAAACAATATGTACAAGGATATGACTCGACTTAGCAACCATGTAATCAATTAGAAAGTTAACTTAGGGTTTAACAAATAACAATAATGCACTAAAGATGAGTGCATACACGGAAGGCTAAGGCGATTTGGTTGTACATTTAAGTGGGGTGTAACAAATTCTTCCTTAAGTAAGATGCTTAAAGTTAGAAACGAAAAGATTGGCTCGGAGGGGTGTACTAGGGGTTTCGTGTACTAAAAATGAGTACAACACTAAGGGTGTAGGAAAAATTAATTGACTTAACTAGCCAAGTAATATGACTTAAATGGTCAAGTAATTATGATACAGGTTTAACACAAGGGTGATCCTAATGCCTCTTATCATGTAGTAAATCCTACTACACGAATGTAGTCTCACTAGCGGTCTCGGGATGCATCACTAACGCAAGTTCTAGAATCTAAATGCTACCGGTACACTCATAAGCACTAATAATAAATGCTTTTCCTATCAAATCTAAAGGCGAACCTCACATATTTGGGTGGAAAATTTTTCTGAAAGTACGGTTATGTGCTAGTCATACAATCTCCTATCCACGAGACGCTTGCTATGGCTAAAGTTTCACTCCTAAATGTTGTAAAAAAATTTTAAATTTGGCGCTAAAATTGCACTAACGAGTATTTCTCATAGTTTTATTACACATCAATTATCAAACAAACAAACTCAAGCGAAAGTGTATTTGTAAGGTATCATCATTTTACCCTCCCCTTACACTTAAGATGAACATTGTCCCCAATGTTCAAGTAAAGAATGTAAAAGTGAAAAAGTAAAAAGAATGAAATCAAATACTCCCCTGATTCGCTCGGTATGAATAATATGGTGGTCAGGTTAGATCTTCCTCTAAGAAAATGAACAATCAAAGCTTCCCTTCCAGAAAAATAAATCATCTTCTTGTCATACATAACCTGTAAATCCTGAGAAAACAGACAAAGCAACCTCGCATAAAATCGGCGGTAATCTACATAAGTTACTAAATCCTAGAAAATAAAATAAGATATAATGCTTGTGGAATGAAGTTTGCAGATTTCCTGGAGATTATAAAACTTAATAATTCAACCAAAACTTTAAGAATCCGTTAGAAAAACAAAACTGGTAAAATTTCCAGATTTTTACACGTGACGCCGTCAAGAGCAAGCTCATGACGCCGTCAGAAGTGACCTGCAGAAATTCTGATGTTAAGTTTCCGGAAAATTTCTGGAAAAACTTGGTCATACTTCCTGGAAAATCCTGCAAAATTTCATTATGACTCAATACAAGCATTTGACTCTAACAAATACGAATATACATGTTCACTTAATATTGTGGAGAATCATGATCGGTTTGTTTCTTAAAAACATATTTGGGGTTTCCCCTTACACTTATCTTTTGCAAAAATACCTTTAGGTGAAGTTAAGACTAGGCCAAAACAACAAAGTAAAGTATTTCCACTATTTAGTTTAGAAACATGATCTACCAACAATAAAAATAAAGCATGCATACGGAAGCAAATAACAAACAAACAAAATAAAATCACACAAAGCATGGGTTGCCTCCCAAGAAGCGCTTTTCTTTATTTACGAGTCTTGTAGCTAGACTCAAGGCCATGGGTTACTACGTGACTTCATCATTGGTTTCATTCTCTGATTGTAAATGTTCTTTGTAGAAACCAATCACCTTTTTCTCAATCGCTCCTATAATCCTATGGGCAAATTCCTTATCGACTTTATACTTTGGTCCTAGAGTCAAGCAATCTTTGTAGAAGAGACTCATCTTTTCCCATACATAATCCATGCCCTTTTTCTTATCCTCTTCATTGATGTCCTCAAAAGCACCAATGTTATCCTTGTCAAATCGGGATATAAAGCGAAATTCTTTCATTCTATTAGGCGTCCTATAAGTGATCCTATCGGTGTTACTTGCAAATCGGATTGTCCCTTCTATCTCATCATATTCTAACTTGGACTCCTCAACAAACGGTTTACCAAACACAACATTGGACAATCGACAATCAAAAACATTAGCAAGATCTTCCACAATCATAAAGTCGGTGACAAAAGTGAAATTTCCAACAAAGACATGTAGACCTTTAACTCTCCCGACAAAGTTACAAACTCCACCGGGGTATTTGGGATCTCTTCTAGGTTTAAGTCTTGTTTTCACTATGTCATTATAAACACTTGAGGACATAATGTTGATTGGAGCTTTGAAGTCAATGTAAGCATTGTCAACGTGTCTATACCCAATCATACATGGTATCTTAGCATTCTTAGGATCGCCTCTCTTTATCTTAGGTTCGATTCTAGTAAAAGGAGATCGAGGGTCATCAATAAGATTATTATAATATGCAATCTCCTCCTTAGTGGGATATAGATTAAAATAATCATTTAGCTTCGGATCTATTTCCCCCTCTTTAAGTTCCTCAACGACATTTACAAAATCATTAGGCCCCAGGTCCTCATTTGAATACAAGGCGGTCGCTAGGTCACTAAACATGGTCGAGCTCAACTTTAATCAACCTATTAAGCTCCCTAAGTTCCCTAATCTCACTCTCAATTTGTTCACGTAACACAGCTACTTCTTGATTGGTCCCGAAACGGTCAGATATTATTGACCAAGGTCAATAAGTCAAAGACAGCCTCGTTCCAATTCTCTGGTGATAGTATAGTGTGTCCCCGGGTCGTTATGTCCTAGCAAGATTGAAATGGTGCTTTGGAAATCGTTTAGGAATGAGTGGCACTGAGGACAGTAGCCAAGATGATATGGAATTGATTTTGCTACTAATATTTTGGTATTTGTACAATCAGATAATATTCACGAATAATAGATATACAGGTATATGCACAAATTTACAACTTGGGATCACGTAACAGAAAAGTGGGTTTTGATAAATTACAAACTATAGGGCGTGCAAGTGAAACTTTTGAAAACTTAAAATTTAAAAGAAATTTGAAAATGAAAATGAAATTATAAAAATGATTATTTTAATATTTAATTAATAAAACAATTTAAAATCTAATTTAAATTAACTAATAATTATAAAGATTACAAATTAAACTAAAAATTTGCAAAAATAATTTCTAAACTTAAAAATGAACTTGAAGAAAGTATAAAAAATAAAAATAAATATTTTTGTCTTTTTATGAGTTTTTTATGAATTAAAAACTATTTATATTAATTAAACTAATATAACTATTTTAAATTACTAATAATACTAAATTAACTTAGAAAATTATGAGAAAATTTATAAAACTATTTAACCATCACAGGAATGCTACAAAATTATAAAAACTTCTAAAAATTATATTTTAGGCTATTTCACTAATTAATTACCTTTTACTTAACTTAAATCTAATTTAAATATTTAAAATAAGAAAAATGGAAAATGAACAGTAGAAACTAAAAATATATTTTCCAAAAGTCTTAACTAATTTATGAAACCTAGAAAAATTATAAAAACCTACTGTTGTTACTAAAAATTTAAGAAAACTAATTAATAACTAATATTACCTAATTAATTATTTAAACTACTTTTAAATCTAATAAATAGCAAACTGATTAGGAAAAATCTAAGAAAATTATTTTAAATACTTAAAGGTATTAGGAATTTAAGAAAATTATAAAAATGGAAAAGTGCTTATAAATAAGCTAAAATGAAAAATGAAAAATGAAAAAGATAGAATCTATTAAATAGAAGCTATCACTAATTTTATGTTTTATTTTTTGAAGTTTTTCTTTTTGACAGCTAAATATATGATGAAAATAAGTAACTTTTGTGGAACAACTTTTTTCTTAGCTTAAAAATAAGCAGTGTGCACCCCCTTTAAGCAAGTCAGTTGACTTTTATTGACCAAGTAGCAAAATAAGCACAAATGACTGTATGTGGGGTCCACAATGGTAAAACTAGGTTCAATTAAGCTAAAGTGAGTTAAGTAAGCTAAAAACAACAAGCAATGAACACTGATAAGCTGTTTGGGACCAAAAAAGCACTTTGACACTTCAAATTTTACACAGAAATGGGACAATCTTCAATTGCTGATTCAGGTGGGGTCCACTTAGTCCTAGGTCAAACAAAAGGTCAATTCTTGATCCCTGTAGGAGGGGGGGTTGGGAAAAGCCAAAATTAACCACTGGGGCCCACTGAGGTGGTCTACAACAACCACCAAAGGTGGTGGTGTTGTGGTGGTATGCTGGTGCAGGGGAGGTCAGTCCCCCTACAAGTGAGTTTGGAGTTGTGTGGAGCCCACACAAAAATTCCCAAAAATCATACAAGGATGAGACCTTAAAGAAGAGCTGGGGGGCTTTAATTAGAAACAAATTTCAGCTCTTGAACCCAATCACAAAATTCTAATTAATTCTAACCATTTTTGGAAAAATCTGAGAGATGCAATTTGACTTTGCAATGAAAACTTTGAACTTTGACTTTTTCCAACTTTGATGCTTCTTAATGAACTGAGAACATGTGTTTAAGCTATAAGAAAGCTATTTTAAGAATAAACTTCCAATATTAAGCTGATGTGAGGGATTTGAGATCCCAAAACCTCAACAGTTGACTGTTGAGGGTGTTTCAAGTTGATTTTGACTTTTTTACTCTATGACACCAATTATTAAGGTTTGTTTGAGCTAGTTTTATACTGAGAAATAGTTTTCACCCTGAGTTTACAAACAAAAACCTCAATAGCACAGTGAAATAACTAAATCCAAAAACCCCTTATTGCAAAACTGTTTTGTGTTTTTCAAATCAATTAGGTGCTAGGGCTTATGAACTTAATCCACAACTACTTATTATGATATAATATCCTTAAATGAGCACTTAAACACAAAAGTTAATAACAATTACACAAGATCATAAAGGGTACTAATTCAACTGCAAATTTAAGAACTTAAAACAACTATGAGAATCAATAAACAACCTACTGATTTTAAGATAGATTATGACTATTTAACACTTAATAAGCACAAATAAGCAAGAAATAAACTATGCTACAGAAACTATAAGAAATTAAGATTTTAGAGGAATTTCAAAATAAGCAAAGCTTACCAAACCACCCTTAGCATGAACAAAGGGTTTTCCACTGATGTCTATCTTTAGATAGGCTAATTCCTGTTCCAAGCTTGCCCTCAATGCTTCACAATACCTGAAAACAAACTCAAAACAAACACAGTTGACTATTGTTGACTTTTTTTATATTTTTGATTTTTTCTATTAATACTGAGTTTTATGGTCTCTAAAAGCTTCAATAAGCTTTAAGGGATCCTAAGTGAGCTTATAAGTCCATAATACAAACATAAACACTAACAGAGTAAGATTTAGGATTTTGATATAAAAAGGAAAAATGCATAAACAATAAGGATTAAGGAAACTTAATTTTATTGTTTTGAAAAGATTAAAGGTACACTGAATTGACTTAGAACAATGCTTAAAAGCTTTTAATTAAACTAAGATTTCCTAATACACTTCTACGATTACTTTTACACTAAAAATTGAGACAGACTCTTCTTCTTGCTTCTTTTCCATTTTATAGCCAAGGATTAGGGTTCCTTTGTCTTCTCTGAGCATATCCCAATCAATTCTAAGCCCTTGGATCACTGCTAGGCCACTGATCAACTGCCACGTGTTTTTGGCGGGAAAATTGGTGTGTGGGATTTGGACTGATTCAGGCAAGAGGGGGTGGCATTTAATGTGAGGTGATTTGGGGTGCAGAGGGTGTGGGGAGGTGATGATGAGATGGGCAAGTGGTGGTGGTGGGCTGCAAAACCAGGGTGGTTTGGTGGTTTGGCTGTGGTGAGTGAGGGAGAGGGAAAAAGGGGGTGTTTGACCGGTATTTGACCAAGGTCAAACCTTTGACCCCGGTTTTATTATAAAAAGGGTTGGTGTGGGCTGTGGTGTTTTGGGCCTAAAGAGGGAATGGGCTGGGGTTTATTGTGGATTGGATTTGGTATTTGGTTTGGAGTAGTATTATTAAGGGTCCGGATTTGGTTTTGAAATTCACAAGGACCAATTTTGTAATTTACCGAAAGTTGGAGGGTGAGGTTTGGAAATCTTCCAAAGTATTTCAAGGGGTATTTTATGCCAAGTGATGAATAGTACATGGTCTAATATTGATTTTTCCATTTTAATTTCACCAGGGACTAAAACTGCCAAACTTTCAAACTTTATAGACCAATTGTGTAATTTCACCAAACTTTTCCACCAAGGACCAATCCTGCCATAAAAGATTAGTGCAAGGACAAAATTTGTTTTTCTCAAAGTTTTAATATCCCAGGGACCATTTTTGACAATTTTCAAAGTTCAGGGACTAAACTTGACATTTTGTGAAACTTTGCACCAAAGGACTAATTATGTAACTTTTTGATTTAAAAGGACCTTTGGTGACTTTTTCAAGTTTTTAGAACAGCCAGGGACTAGATTTGACAACTTTTGAAAGATGAGGGACTAAAACTGCCAATTTTGCAAACTTTGTGCGTTTTTCATCTGTTTTTGATTATTTTGCATTTGAAACATGTAAAACACTTTCCTGGGATATTTTCACTATTTTGATTCAATATTGAGTGTTTTTAGATGTTTTGGCAGCTCAGAAAAGGTAAAAATGATGAGTATTTACACACTCATCCATCCCCCACACTAAAACATTGCTAGTCCCTAGCAATCTTTTGAGAAAAACTTGATGGATTTGAAAACCTCTTTACCAAAAGCCATCACTTCTGGAGTAGCCAGGTGTAAGAACTGTGGCACACCTGATAACCGTGTGATTTTGAGCAAACCACCAGCTGTCAACGGATTTGATTAGTCTTTACCAAAAGCCGTTTGCTTCTGGACTAGCCAGCATCTTGATGGACTAAGTCAACATCTTGGTGAGCTGATTGCCAATTATGGATTTTTCACGGCCTTTACCACAAGCCATAATCTTGTGGGCTAGCCAACTCATTCGCTTTATGGGATATGGCGAGTTGATTTACCATACAATTTTTGGCAAATTGCAAGCCATCTACGGGTTTGAGATGTCTTTACCAAGAGCCATTTGCTCCTGGACTAGCCAATCCATTTGTCATTTAGACTTTGGCGGACTGATTACCACAAAAATTTTGAAATAAAGTGAAAAAATTTTGAAAAATTTAGGCCTAAAATGGGGGTACTTAGAAAGTATTTTGTGATAAAATTCGTAAGAATTCCCCCCCCCCCCACACTAGAATTGAATATTGTCCTCAATATTCAAAGTCCTGGCTATTATGCCGAATCTCTGAACGGAAAAAGCTAATATTCGAAACTAACTGTGGGAATATCGATTTTATTTTTCACTTTATTTATCTGTACATATAAACATTTTTATCATCATTTTTTTTGAACTGAAACTTATATACATATTTACTTTTCAAAAGGTGGGGGACGGCCACTCCCCCACACTAGAGTGGTAGAAAGTAGAAAGAAGTCAGAAATACGGGTGAAAACCCATATATTTTGCTAATTTTTGTTCACCGAGTCACTAGCTTGACTCGATCCCCGAATTCATTGGTCCATGGGGAAAGTTTGGAGATCTGGGACAACCATGGGTGGTATGTCCTCTCCAAAATAGTGTTTCAAACGATGACCATTCACTTTGAAGTTGGGACCTTCGGGTTGAGATAACTCAACAGTCCCGTATGGATATACTTTAGCAATAGTGAATGGTCCAGTCCATCGGGTTTTTAATTTCCCCAAGAAGATCTTTAACCTTGAGTTGAAAAGAAGGACTCTGTCACCGACGTTGAAAACGCGGTTCTTAATCTTAGAGTCGTGAATCTTCTTTGTCTTTTCTTTGTAGATCAAAGAGTTCTCGTAGGCTTGATCACGAAGTTCGTTTAATTCATTGGGTTGAACCTTACGGTGATCACCCGCTTTACGAAGGTCGTAGTTTGCATGTTTCAAGGCCCAGTAGGCTTTGTGCTCGAGCTCGATCGGTAAATGGCACGCCTTTCCGTATACAAGCTTGTATGGAGTACACCCGATGGGTGTTTTGTAAGCTGTACGGAAGGCCCAGAGTGCATCATCTAGTTTATCCGACCAGGAAGCACGGTTTTCACCTACGGTCCTCTCAATAATCCGTTTAATACCACAGTTTGAAACCTCCACCTGCCCACTTGTTTGTGGGTGATATGCGGTAGAAAGACGATGAGTAACACCGTACTTTAGCATGACTTTTGCAAATTGATCATTGCAAAAGTGAGTACCGCGATCACTGGTGATGGCACGTGGAGTTCCAAAACGAGCAAAGAGGGATTTCAAAAATTTCACAACAACTCGGGCATCGTTAGTGGGTAAGGCCTTTGCCTCAACCCATTTTGACAAGTAGTCAACAGCCACGAGAATATATTTGTTTCCACGAGAAGATGGGAATGGCCGCATAAAATCAATGCCCCAGACGTCAAAGATTTCACAAACTTGAATGGCATTTTGTTCTTTTGTGAAATATTCCCGTGACGCTGACAAGCGTCACAAGCTTTGACTAGCTTGTGGGCATCCTTATAGATTGTGGGCCAATAGAAACCGGAATCAAACACCTTTTTGGCGGTGTAGTTAGGACTATGGTGGCCCCCGGTGGGTCCAACATGGCAAGCCTTGAGAATATCATCGGCTTCTTATCCGTATACACATCGCCTGATGACTTGATCGGCACCGATTTTGAAGAGGTAGGGGTCGTCCCAGAAGTAATGTTTAACATCTTTGAAGAATTTGTTCTTCTGTTGGGATGTCAACCCCTTCACGATGAAGTTACCCGCATGGTAATTTGCAAAGTCGGAAAACCATGGGGTAGAAGAGTCTCCACGAAAAGCAACCGCATTGAGTGTCTCGAGAGGAAATGTTTCATTTATTTTCTTTTTCTCGGACACATCCTGATGAGGGTTTTCTAATTGTGAGAGATCATCAGCAGCAAGGTTCTCGGCTCCTTTTTTATCACGGATAATGATATCAAATTCCTGGAGGAGGAGAACCCAACGGAGTAGCCTCGGCTTTGCATCTTGCTTTGCAAATAGGTACTTCAAAGCCGAGTGATCCGTATACACTACGCATTTGGTCAAGATTAAGTATGACCTGAATTTTTCAAAGGCATACACCACAGCTAGGAGTTCTTTTTCGGTTGTGGTGTAATGACTCTGAGCCTCGGTCATAGTTTTGCTTGCGTAGTGTATAGGCTGAAAGTATTTTGCTTTACGTTGCCCCAAGACCGCACCTATGGAAAAATCGCTAGCATCGCACATAAGCTCAAAAGGTAGGTCCCAATCGGTGGCAACAAGAATCGGTGCCTCGGTAAGCTTTTTCTTTAATGTTTCAAAAGCTTTGATGCACTCAGGAGAGAAGATGAAAGGAGCATCCTTCTCGAGGAGATGGGTCATAGGCCGGGCAATCTTAGAGAAATCTTGGATAAACCTACGGTAGAAGCCGGCATGACCTAAAAAGCTCCTAACACCTTTAACGGTGGTGGGATGAGGTAATTTAGCGATGACATCAATTTTGGTTCTGTCAACCTCAATCCCGTTTTTTGAAATTTTATTGCCGAGGACAATGCCCTCCTTGACCATAAAGTGGCTCTTCTCCCAGTTGAGACTCAAATTCGTTTCTTTGCAACGTTTAAGCATCTGTTCCAAGTGGGAGAGACAAGACTGGAACGAATCCCCGATGACTGAAAAGTCCTCCATGAATACCTCCATGGTTTTCCCGATCATGTCTGAAAAGATAGACATCATGCACCTCTGGAACGTGCCTGGTGCATTACATAAGCCGAAAGGCATACGTCTGTAAGCGAAAGTTCCGTAGGGGCATGTGAAGGTAGTCTTCTCTTGATCCTGGGGATCAATGGGGATTTGGAAGTAACCCGAAAAACCATCGAGGAAGCAGTAGTATTCATTCCCCGCAAGTCTTTCGAGCATTTGGTCCATAAAAGGGAGAGGAAAATGGTCTTTACGGGTGGCTTCATTCAACTTTCGATAGTCAATACATACTCGCCAACCCGTGACCAAACGAGTTGGAATCAACTCGTTCTCCTCATTGGTGACAACGGCAATGCCACCCTTTTTAGGAACACAATGAATTGGGCTAACCCAAGGACTGTCAGATATAGGATAAATCAATCCCGCATCAAGAAGTTTTAGAACCTCTTGTTTGATAACTTCGTGGATTTTGGGATTTACCCTTCTCTGTTGTTGCACTGCTGGCTTAAATTCATCCTCTATTAAGATTTTGTGTGTACAAAAGTCCGGGCTTATGCCCTTAATGTCGAAGAGCTTCCAAGCAATTGCTTGCTTGTTTGCCTTAAGAACCTTTAGGAGTGCTGCCTTTTCCTCATCTTTTAAGTCTTTAGCAATAATGACGGGTAATTTATTATCACCCTCCAGAAATGCATATTCTAGATGAGGAGGCAAGTCCTTGAGCTCAACCTCGGGAAAGTCTTCAGTTATTTCAACATTTTTGACTTCCGCTTTATGAAGTATTTTTGGAGACGGAGAGGGTGAAGGATCGTCATTTAACAATCTTTCAAGGAGAAGAATGTCCCCCTCCGGGTCAAGATAGTTTTCATCAACCCCATTTGGGATTGAGCTATCCTGAGCAAGAAAAGCCTCGACCTCTTCCAGAAGGAAGTCACTTCCCTCAAACGGAGTGAGAAAAGGGGAAGAGTCGGAAATGATTGGATCAGTAGAAAGAGTGGTACTGCCACTTGCTGAGAAACCAAGGACTTCTTGAGAATACTCCTCAGACGCAACATCGTTGATGTCAATTCGGTTAACCGTTTCAGCGTCATAGTTGGAGGAGTATCTTGAAGTCTGATCAAGATTGAATGTTGGCTTCACCACCAACACGTAGAGTGATTTCTTCTTCGAATACATCGATTAGAGCACGACCCGTTCTTAAGAATCCCCTCCCGAGAATGAGAGGAACTCTTGGGTCAGCATCGAAATCAACAATCACGAAATCTGCCAGAAAATGGAACTTTCCTACTTTCACGAAGATATCTTCGGCAATGCCGAGAGGACGAGATATAGTACGGTCTGCAAGCTCGAGAGTCATGCAGGTAGGAGTGAGAGCAGGAAGAGAGAGTCTTTTCCAGACTGTGTAAGGCATGAGGTTAATGCTTGCACCAAGATCAGCCAAGGCAAAGCATTCAACCATCCCCGGGAAAATACAAGGAATGAGAAATTTCCCGGGATCTCCAAGCTTTTCGGGAAGCTTTTTCAAGAGCACTGCTGAGCAATGCTCATTAAGTGGAGTTTTTGCCATTTCACAGAGTTTTTCTTTGTTGCTTATCAGATTTTTGATTGTCGAAGCAAACTTAGGCATGAGAAGAAGAGCATCCGCGAAGCTAATATCGAAATGTAACTCTTGGAAAATTTGATAAAATTTTTCCATCTGATGATTAGCTCTTTCGCGGTTCTTTTGATCATTCAAACGTGAAGGATATGGAATTGACGGCTTAGGATCGTTCTTTGGAATTTCATCAGAACTCACAGGAGGATCAAATACAACTTTCGGCTTACGAGCCGGGACCGGGACAACTTGAGGGTGGACGTTGTTGATACCTCCGTTATTAGTAGGAAGTACCGTGTCCGTGGTAACCTCAGGTTCATGTTCCGCTACCTTAGGAGGAGAAGAAGAGGTAGAGGGAATCGCGGGTCCATTGTATGATACCCCACTTCGGGTAGTGATCGCTTTGACATCGCCCCTCGGGTTAGCGATCGTGTTGCTCGGTAGTGTTCCCGGGCCCGAGGGTCGATCATTTAAAGACTTCTGAAGCTCAGAGATCTTGCTGATCAATAACCGATTCGTTTCCTCTTGTGCTTTCATGAATTGTTTTAGCACTTCATCTAAGGAAGACGAGGGTGAAACAATGTTTTGAGGAGGATTTTGAACACGGTTGTTTTGAAAATTCCCTATATTTTGATTGTTGTTACCCTGAAAATTGTTTCTCTGATTGAAATTACCCTGATTGTAATTCCCTTGATTTTGGTTTCTTTGAAAATTTCCTTGAAAACCTTGATTTTGATTGCCGTTTTGAAAATTGTTTTGATTAAACTGGCCTTGATTTTGGTCCGGGTTTTGGAAATTTGAGTTTTGACCTTGGTTAAAATTCTGATTCGAGTTACGGCTTTGATTTTGGTTAAAACCGGGAGGTCCGAGAAAATTGTTGGAACGATAGCATAGGAGATTTCGGTCCCCTTGTGGTTGGTAAGAATTACCCCCAGTGTTGTAGGAACCGTGAGCAGCATAAACGTTCTCTTGAGGAAAGCCAGCAGTAGCTGGACACTCGGAATAAAGATGTGGGCCCCCACAAGTTTCACAACTTCGGGTCACGGCTTTCACTTGTTGATTTTGAACCTGATTTTGCATCGTTTGGTTCATTCTCAACACAGCCGTAGAAATATCATCCATCTTTTTGGTAAGAGCAATTATTTCAGGAGATGATGATGAAGGAGTAACTGAATTACATGACTCATCCCTCTCCGCAGAGGAATCCCAAAAGTTATGGTGGGCAGTCATGTTCTCAATCAAGTCATAGCACTCTTCGGGACGCCTTTTCATAAAGGTCCCACAGCAGCAGCATTGAGAATATCCCGGTGCCTCAATGTCAGACCATTATAGAAGGTGTCTATGATGGTAACTTGTAACATATTGTGGTTTGGGCACCGATCAATAGCTAGCTTATAACGTTCCCAAGCCTCAAAAAGAGACTCATCGGGACGTTGCCGGAAGTTGCTGATATCATTTCGTAACTTGGTAACCATGGAAGGTGGAAAATATTTTGCTAAAAACTTGGTTACCATTTCATCAAAGGTACGAATAGAATTCTTTGGGAGTCGGTCAAACCATGCAGTGGCATGATGAGTGAGAGAATAGGGGAATAGATACAGCCGGAGGGCATCATCGGTGACACCATGCTGTTTCATGCTTTGGGTGATGGTAAGATATTTGTCAAGATGCTTGTTAGCATCGTCACCCGGTAATCCGTGAAATTGACATGAATTCTGGACTTGTTGGATCATGTGGTGCTTGAGGCCAAAGTCCGTAGCCTCAATAGTGAGTGGTGCAATAGGCCCGCCCCTTCCCTGCATGGTAGGCTGGCACAGCTCCTCCATCGTTCGGAGATCGGGAGCTAGCTCATCCCTGGGAGGGTCAGGGGTGGTAATGGTGGTGGTGGCCCAGCGGCCATTTCGGTTTTTGGTTCTTCTGTAACAGAACGTAGCTCGGGTACGTTTTTCTAATGTTTACGTTTTGTTTGTGACCGAGTGTGCATGCACTAAAAACAATTTTTCAAAACAAGATCGAGGCAAAACCACAGTGAACTTAAACCAATTATCACAAGTGAATGGCTTCTTTAAAAAAGGTACACCACTCACAGGGATATAAAGGCAAGTTTTAATCTTAAGTTTGGGAACTTATTATGTCCACACCCCCAGTTGGTAGGTGTTCAGCCTTGGTTTGCGGTGGTAAGATTTTATGTATTTATTAATTTTAAAAACTGTTTTAGGCTTATGGGTGTGTGTGCAGAAAACTTGAGAAATATTTTTGGAACTGATTCGTTAACCGAAATCGTTCTTTTAAGATTACTCGCAGGCTGGCGGGAGGAAGTAAATAGGTTTCCTCTTCAGTTCGCAATTTAATGTCAGAACTTACCTTAAACCAACTGTTTCAGGTTGTAATCTTAAAGAAAACGAAGTAATTTAACTTCACAGTTTGTTTTGTTGTTTTTGATTTTTTTGGTGTTGTTAACACTTCAGGAAAAGTGTTAATGAACTTTTTTGATACGATTATATTTTTACAAAAAACTTTTTACAAATTCGTGTGAAATTTGTACAGGGAGGGTTTTGAAAAACCACTAAACTTAAAACGATTTTTAAAACACGCAACAACCTCCCCGGCAGCGGCGCCAAACTTTGATTGGTCCCGCAACGGTCAGATATTATTGACCAAGGTCAATAAGTCAAAGACAGCCTCGTTCCAATTCTTCGGTGATAGTATAGTGTGTCCCCGGGTCATTATGTCCTAACGAGATTGAAATGGTGCTTTGGAAATCGTTTAGGAATGAGTGGCACTGAGGACAGTAGCCAAGATGCTATGGAATTGATTTTACTACTGATATTTTGGTATTTGTACAATCAGATAATATTCACGAATAACAGATATACAGGTATATGCACAAATTTACAATTTGGGATCACGTAACAGAAAAGTGGGTTTTGATAAATTACAAACTACAGGGGGTGCAAGTGAAACTTTTGAAAACTTAAAATTTAAAAGAAAATTGAAAATGAAAATGAAATTATAAAAATGATTATTTTAATATTTAATTAATAAAACTATTTAAAATCTAATTTAAATTAACTAATAATTATAAAGATTACAAATTAAACTAAAAATTTGCAAAAATAATTTCTAAACTTAAAAATGAACTTGAAGAAAGTATAAAAAATAAAAATAAATATTTTTGTCTTTTTATGAGTTTTTTATGAATTAAAAACTATTTATATTAATTAAACTAATATAACTATTTTAAATTACTAATAATACTAAATTAACTTAGAAAATTATGAGAAAATTTATAAAACTATTTAACCATCACAGAAATCCTACAAAATTATAAAAACTTCTAAAAATTATATTTTAGGCTATTTCATTAATTAATTGCCTTTTACTTAACTTAAATCTAATTTAAATATTTAAAATAAGAAAAATGGGAAATGAACAGTAGAAACCAAAAATATATTTTCTAAAAGTCTTAACTAATTTATGAAACCTAGAAAAATTATAAAAAGTTACTGTTGTTACTAAAAATTTAAGAAAACTAATTAATAACTAATATTACCTAATTAATTATTTAAACTACTTTTAAATCTAATAAATAGCAAACTGATTAGGAAAAATCTAAGAAAATTATTTTAAATACTTAAAGGTACTAGGAATTTAAGAAAATTATAAAAATGGAAAAGTGCTTAAAAATAAGCTAAAATGAAAAATGAAAAAGATAAAATCTATTAAATAGAAGCTATCACTAATTTTATGTTTTGTTTTTTTGGAGTTTTTCTTTTTGACATCTAAATATATGATGAAAATAAGTAACTTTTGTGGAACAACGTTTTTCTTAGCTTAAAAATAAGTAGTGTGCACCCCCTTTAAGCAAGTCAGTTGACTTTTATTGACCAAGTAGCAAAATAAGCACAAATGACTGTATGTGGGGTCCACAATGGTAAAACTAGGTTCAATTAAGCTAAAGTGAGTTAAGTAAGCTAAAAACAACAAGCAATGAACACTGATAAGCTGTTTGGGACCAAATAAGCACCTTGACACTTTAAATTTTACACAGAAATGGGACAATCTTCAATTGCTGATTCAGGTGGGGTCCACTAAGTCCTAGGTCAAACAAAAGGTCAATTCTTGATCCCTGGTAGGAGGGGGGTTAGGAAAAGCCATAATGAACCACTGGGCCCCACTGAGGTGGTCTACAACAACCACCAAAGGTGGTGGTGTTGTGGTGGTATGCTGGTGCAGGGGAGGTCAGTCCCCCTGCAAGTGAGTTTGGAGTTGTGTGGAGCCCACACAAAAATTCCCAAAAATCAAACAAGGATGAGACCTTAAAGAAGAGCTGGGGGGGGGGGGGTTTAATTAGAAACAAGTTTCAGCTCTTGAACCCAATCACAAAATTCTAATTAATTCTAACCATTTTTGGAAAAATCTGAGAGATGCAATTTGACTTTGCAATGAAAACTTTGAACTTTGACTTTTTCCAACTTTGATGCTTCTTAATGAACTGAGAACATGTGTTTAAGCTATAAGAAAGCTATTTTAAGAATAAACTTCCAATATTAAGCTGATGTGAGGGATTTGAGATCCCAAAACCTCAACAGTTGACTGTTGAGGGTGTTTCAAGTTGATTTTGACTTTTTTACTCTATGACACCAATTATTAAGGTTTGTTTGAGCTAGTTTTATACTGAGAAATAGTTTTCACCCTGAGTTTACAAACAAAAACCTCAATAGCACAGTGAAATAACTAAATCCAAACACCCCTTATTGCAAAAATGTTTTGTGTTTTTCAAATCAATTAGGTGCTAGGGCTTATGAACTTAATCCACAACTACTTATTATGACATAATATCCTTAAATGAGCACTTAAACACAGAAGTTAATAACAATTACACAAGATCACAAAGGGTACTAATTCAACTGCCAATTTAAGAACTTAAAACAACTATGAGAATCAATAAACAACCTACTAATTTTAAGATAGATTATGACTATTTAACGCTTAATAAGCACAAATAAGCAAGAAATAAACTATGCTACAGAAACTATAAGAAATTAAGATTTTAGAGGAATTTCTAAATAAGCAAAGCTTACTAAACCACCCTTAGCATGAACAAAGGGTTTTCCACTGATGCCTATCTTTAGATAGGCTAATTCCTGTTCCAAGCTTGCCCTCAATGCTTCACAATACCTGAAAACAAACTCAAAACAACACAGTTGACTATTGTTGAATTTTTTTATATTTTTGATTTTTTCTATTAATATTGAGTTTTATGGTCTCTAAAAGCTTCAATAAGCTTTAAGGGATCCTAACTGAGCTTATAAGTCCATAATACAAACATAAACACTAACAGAGTAAGATTTAGGATTTTGATATAAAAAGGAAAAATGCATAAACAATAAGGATTAAGGAAACTTAATTTTATTGCTTTGAAAAGATTAAAGGTACACTGAATTTACTTAGAACAATGCTTAAATGCTTTTAATTAGACTAAGATTGCCTAATACACTTCTACGATTACTTTTACACTAAAAATTGAGACAGACTCTTCTTCTTGCTTCTTTTCCCTTTTATAGCCAAGGATTAGGGTTCCTTTGTCTTCTCTGAGCATATCCCAATCAATTCCAAGCCCTTGGATCACTGCTAGGCCACTGATCAACTGCCACGTGTTTTTGGCGGGAAAATTGGTGTGTGGGATTTGGACTGATTCAGGCAAGGGGGGGTGGTGGCATTTAATGTGAGGTGATTTGGGGTGCAGAGGGTATGTGGAGGTGATGATGAGATGGGCAAGTGGTGGTGGTGGGCTGCAAAACCAGGGTGGTTTGGTGGTTTGGCTGTGGTGAGTGAGGGAGAGGGAAAAAGGGGGTGTTTGACCAAGGTCAAACCTTTGACCCCGGTTTTTTTTAAAAAAAGGGGTGGTGTAGGCTGTGGTGTTTTGGGCCTAAAGAGGGAATGGGCTGGGGTTTATTGTGGATTGGATTTGGTATTTGGTTTGGAGTAGTATTATTAAGGGTCCGGATTTGGTTTTGAAATTCACAAGGACCAATTGTGTAATTTCACCAAACTTTTCCACCAAGGACCAATCCTGCCATAAAAGATTAGTGCAAGGACAAAATTTGTTTTTCTCTAAGTTTTAATATCCCAGGGACCATTTTTGACAATTTTCAAAGTTCAGGGACTAAACTTGACATTTTGTGAAACTTTGCACCAAAGGACTAATTATGTAACTTTTTGATTTAAAAGGACCTTTGGTGACTTTTTCAAGTTTTAAGAACAGCCAGGGACTAGATTTGACAACTTTTGAAAGATGAGGGACTAAAACTGCCAATTTTGCAAACTTTGTGCGTTTTTCATCTGTTTTTGATTATTTTGCATTTGAAACATGTAAAACACTTTCCTGGGATATTTTCACTATTTTGATTCAATATTGAGTGTTTTTAGATGTTTTGGCAGCTCAGAAAAGGTAAAAATGATGAGTATTTACACACTCATCACTTCTCTAGGGGAAAGGGGTGGATTCGCGTGTTCCATAATGGTTAACGGAATAGTCAATGAATTTGATTTACTAACAAAGGCACGAAGAAAAAGATAGACTAAAGAAAACCTAAAAAATAAAAATAAAATCTTACTAGAAAGGAATCTAGCAAGTAGACCAAATAAAAAGAGATTCTAACCTAGGCAATAACTATTCCCCGGGCTGCGGCGCCAAAAACTTGATACGTAGGGATCGCACCAGGCTTTACCTCTCGAGGGATCTCGAGAAGCTTACAACCCCCACCAGGCAGTGTACCTGATCGTTGTAGTATAGTATAGTGACAAGTACCGGGGGATTGATCGTTCAGCTAGGAATAGTGTCGCTAGGATTAGAAAACCTAAATACTAGTTCTAGAGATGAGGGATGATTCTTTTTGTATTTTTATATTTTTATGAAAGCAAATAAAAATCTCGGGTTTTGAAGGATTTGGGCGGAATTAGTTGCTAGTCAACTAACCCAATACTAAAGATGCAATCAAAATAAAATACTAAAAATGAAAATAAAATATATTAAACTAAGGTTATGAGCAATAAGTGGGAAAAATGTGTTTACTTAGATTTCACTACTCCCTAGATATCTTTTACACGTTAATTACTTGTTGTAGTTGCGTGGATGACGGATTGTATTCCTTAATACCATTCATGGGGTGGCGTACTTACTTCCCCAATCCTATGAGTGCCTACTTCACTCCTATGTCGAGCCTGCAAGAAGCTCCTAACATGGGATCATTAGAGTTTACTCATGCATTAAATACAACCAATAAAACCTAGTACACATCGGTTCATGTTTCCTAAGACGTTCAAGCATGTTACCATTTGGAGATCTGCCAGTTTTCTTAAGCCTAACATTGAAATCATTCATCCAATACAACCATAAACAAGTAATCAACACATAATCAACATCTAGGTTTCATTAGATCTAAGCAAACACAAGATAAATCTAGCCTAGCATGGTGGAATCAAGACAAGCACAAGATATAGACAACCAACACGTAGACATATTGATTGAATTAAGAAAAGACTTATCTTAATAACACATGTAAGGATTCAAGGGTTGAAAACCCTTGAAAAGCTGTAAAATTCGTATATGGTTCGGCCTTAGGGTTTCTCCCAACTTCTTCCTCTCTATTGAATGAAAATTAGAAAACTATATATAGATATTAGAGGCTGACGGCGTCAAGAACAAATGGGTGACGCCGTCATCTCGCCGCTAAAATAATCCTCGGACTGCCTTGATCTACATCTGACGCCGTCATATTGTCCATTTTTGCAGGCGTCACACTTTTAACTCTTGACGCTCTACTTGTGATGCCTTCATTTCTGTACTTTGTCGTCATGGTCTTTACTCTTGACGCCATCAGGAAAGTCTTCTTGACGCCGTCACACACTATTCCCAGCATGGAAAATTAAGTCTTTGGCGTTTTCTTCACTTTTATGCTCCAAAAACGTCCGAATTGCTTCCTTTTCCAGATTTCACTCCCAAAGTACCTAAAATCACAAAAGGAATGATTTAGGGTAATATTTGATCAAATAAATTCAATTCCGGGCTTAAATGACCCCCTAAAAACGGATCATTTTTCGCCTCATCATCCACCAATACGTAGTCATGCCTTCCAAATCTTTTTGTGTGTTAAGCTGAGGAACACAACATAAAAGTATCATAAAGGTAAAAAATTTGACCATGTATAAATTGCCATGAACCTAAACACTTGTCATTGTTTGCCTCTATGTTTACCCATAATGTAAAATAAGCCAAACATTGAAGTAAACACAAAGGACCAGCTGTTGTAAGATCGAGGGACCAAGACGCCCAACCAATTTTAAAATATGGAACTTTTTCCACCATGTTCTGTGAATCTAAAAAGTACTGTAATTTACTTATATAAGATTGGTACTTTTCTTCATTTAACGTGTCATTAACTATTATAACAACGGATATAAACTTTATAACCTACAACTAGGAAAAAACTGACCAGGACTGGGACTTGGATGAGAAACCACTTATAAGGAGAGAACAAGCTATTGAGACCATGTCAGTGTATATATTAACTTCCACGATCTTTAACCTAATTGAGTATATATAGTTAGAACCTGTCATGAATGATTGTTTATTACGATAAAGGACATGAAAAAATGCTTACTCCATGCATAGCTTCTAAATTCGTTCCTGACCATATTCACTTATTCCTTGAGAAAAGGTAGATTTACCATGAGTTATAGATAAATGAGACTTGAGAAGTTTTTAGTAGAAATTAACAGGTCTTAAGAATGAGGTCTGAATGCATGTTCATCCACATATGCTACTATATAGGGTATTTAGTAACTAAGTTCTTGAGCAATTGTAATAGCTTGAATGATACTAAGCACCCTACTTAAGGCATCAATATCCTTGATGTAAATGCCTTATGTATTTGTGACTTGAGAGTTCTAATTTTGGATGTACTGGACCAGTGTTTTTTTTAGTAATTATAAAGGTGCTCAAGTGCTTGATGATGGAGTAAAGCATAATCTCTTATGCGATACATACAACAATGCTAAGATCTTAGGAGTTGAAGCATAATGGAAATTTGGATTATAAGCAAATTATGTTAAGACGTACATACATCACAGGTAATATTAATGTATAGTCTTTCATTGTTATAGTTTGTGTAAGCTTAAATGAACCATAATGAATATGATTTGTGTATTATAAATACATCAATGTTTGGTGTCGTTACTCCCCTATTTATAATACAAATATAATCGAAAAACACACCATAAAAGTAGAACCTACAAACACCACAAGAACACCAAAGCTTTATCTAAATTCGTGTTTCAATCCCCTGTTGGTGATTTGAATAAATATATTATGCTAATATACTACCATTTAGAAATTTTTATCCAATAAACTTCAATTTCGTGTAATTCATCAGGTGATATTTAGTGGTTCTGTTTAACTGCAAGAAAGCTACTGTACATTTTTCACTACTAATTAAACTGAACTCAATCCAAATACCTGAATATGTTGCATCATCAAAACTAAGTCACACCAGTGTTGAGTATAATTTTTCTCTGTAACTATGTTCGGAATCTTTTAGTATCTATACGTTATTGTTTTGGAATCCAGTGACGATATCGTAGATACTAAAAACAGAACAATTTTCATGTTTGCATATGCTATTGCTTTATATAGAGACCAAATAAATATATTGGAGATCTAGAAACATGGGGAGAATCTGAAAGTGCTGTTGAGGAAATGTCAAATAGACCTTTAATAATAGTAGCTAAGTGACTTATTTGGTTCCTTTAATTGATATCTTTTTCATCTTGGTTTGTTCTGATATATAAACATATCTGTGCATCTAAACAATATCAGTTCAAGTGTATGTATGAGCTTTTAATAGAATGTTGTTTAACGAGGCTCTTAATCATCTCAAGGGTTTTAAAACAAATATGTCAGTAAGTATTTCTTATTAACCCAACCTACCACATACTATAATTATATGTTGTGAGCCGCCACCAAACCTGGTTCTTAATTAGACGTCGCAACTTTCAACTGTTTGCTATATGAGTGTGTCATTCAGGTTATGAAGCTCTAAAAGGTAAAAAAAAAAAGTAAAACATGGCATTAACTTGGAAAGAATTGGTTGAAGTGAGACAAACGGGTAGATAGTCACCTAAAGCGTATACGCATTAAGCTCTGATGTTGTAGGAATAATGTAGGTGGTAACATACCCGTCTGACTATCTACCATACACAAAACTGAGTCAAACAGGTAGAATCGTGGGTTGCCAACCACACTTGCTTCATTTCTAATCGGTGATGCATTTTCATATGTAACGTCAACAACATGGTCTTAAATTTTTTCATTTTGAGTTTTTATTTCCTATTATTTCCTATGATTTGTTTGATTGATTGATTAACAGTTTTGATCTTGAGGTGAACTGGAGTTGCTAAACAAATCCAGTAGATACATGTATGTTTTGAAGAAGGTCTTCTCTTTTTATAAGGTGATCTCATTTTTTTGGGTCGGCTATAGTTAATCCGTGCTGATTAGAATCCAACTGCTTCAAGGATAATGTAAAATTTAACACTGAACTGTTCTTTTAAAAATCCATATAGTGATCATAGTTGCTAGAAAATTTAAAAAGCCAAGGTATCCCACAAAAACCAATCACCCGCTGACACTTCAGCGAGTGGATTATTTTTGTGGATACTTTTATGTGTGTGTAGCACATTTCTATATAATTATGCTTCCGAACAGTTATAATATATATTTAGATTATTACCTCTAGACACTACTTATTTCATAATCTCTTGAGACTTGATAAATGTACCCTCATTAATTTTTTCAGGAGAAAGAAATAGCAAGTGATGGAAGGCTTCTGTGTTGTTGAAGAAACCATGATGTTTAGGTACTTTTCATCATACGAGCCTATGATATAAACTCTTTTTTGCATCCAGCCATGTTGATAGTATGAAAAAAAAATACATACACGAAATGTTTTTTCATCATCATCATATATGGTGTATTCCAATCTATGATGTAAATATAGATATTTTAGCCGTTTGACCTTAAAAATTAAACCTTTCATGATTTTAAAGATTTTAACAATGAAATGAATGGCCGTATTTTTGGTTTTATTATATCTCAAATGGATCACATATTAGACATAGAAAAGAACTAGCTCCAAAGTGTACTTTTGATTCATTCAACTTTCTAATACTTCTATTACAAGATGTTGAATTATTGTTGTAATGATATACTCTATACGTATATATTTTGTGGACATATTGCTGTAATTGACAAATTCATTATCCATAACAATAACAAATGAAAATGAATGGAAAAAAAGGAAGATCCCTTTAACTGTTACATATTTAGCCAAATAACTTAGTTACTAAGGGTGTGTCTGGGATTCTAGCAGAGATCGACACACAGTTGGGGTAATTAGCAGGCTTTGGCCACCGATATTGATATGCTATCATATATTAAAGACAAAGATGGCCACAAGAGGAAAGGCAACAATAAAAGTGATACGCTCGAATCAACCACTCACCCACGGATGGTCAATATAGTCAACCCTAGTGTATGTGCTCCGGTGTGTATAGTGTTTTCCCGGGTCGTTAAGTCACGACGAGGTGTGAAATGCGAAATCGGAAATCGATTTGTGATCGGGTGAATTGAATAGGGTATACAGAGATATGGATTCCTAAACTAAATGAAACAAATATTAACTCAAAATAATACAAATAAACTAGAAACGTAAGCACGTAAATCACAACTTAACTTAAACGTAATCTAAACTAAAAACGTAACGCGCAAAATTTAAAAACGTAAACCTAAAAGGGCAATTATCTAATGTAAACTACGGATATGAATTTGAAAATGAAAAACTATTTAAAACTTGTAAAAACCCTAAACGTAGCTTGAAATAATCTAAAATGTAATGAAAATAAAAAACGGGCCGTTACCGGTCTCGGTAACGGCTTTAAAAGTGAAAATTGTAATCTACAAGGCCTACGAGTACCAATTTACTTTTCCTACGTACTAAACGACAAAAGAAAATTTTGAGATAAAGAAAAACATTTTTTGACTTATAAATAATTTTCTATGATTAAAATATTATTTTAACTAATTAAATTGATAAAAAAAAATGCTAAAACTATTTTGAAAAATCTGAAAATTTTTCTAAAATTTCTTAATGTTAACAGGAACAAGATAAAAATTTTAAAAGTTGCAAAAAGCTACTACTAAGCTGTGAATAATCAGAACTACTCAATAAGCTTAATATAAAACAAAAGGAGATAAAAGAATAGTATTTGCAAACTAAAACAAGAAAAGTCCCTAGGGCATGTGTGTAATGGAGAGCAGTGATGTGTCTATGAGTATGGTCAAAGTCTTGAGTTCGATCCCCACTTTCCCCACATTTTTTTTTTATTTTTTTTTTCTTTTTGGAAACTGATTGAACAAAGAAACATACCGAACTTTTGTAAAAACAACTATTGCAAAAACTGAAAATAAGCTTAGAAAAAGCTAAACATCCCAACAGTTGGCTAAGGACACTAAAATGAATAGATGAAAACTACTTAAAGAAGCTATAAGCTAAATCTAAGCTCTAAATAAGCTACATTAAGGGGGTAAACAAGTTTAGGCATGCTAGGGGAGTCCTAAATAAGCCTAAGGGAACAGATATAAGCAGTTGGTAGCACCTAATAAGCATAAAATAAGCTAAATTACCTAATGGGCTGTAAATAAAAAGTGCTAAAGGGGCTAGTTCAAGGCTGCAAAAAGCTAGTAAAAAATTACTAAAAATAAACTAAAAATACTAGCAAGTAGATAAGCAATAAAATAAGCTATAAACCAAATTTCAGAGCAAAAGACCTAATATCAAAGAAATTAAAATTAAAAAACATCTGGCTGTTGGGACCTTTTTTTTGTAGCAAATTGGTAAAAAAAAATTAAGTGAAAGTGGGTCAAAATGGGTTGTTTTGACCTTGAAAGCCTAAGTATTGGATATTGACTACTTGTGTTATCCTATTGGAGGCTAAAATGAACCAAAAGTAACTACTAAATTGCCTTAACTAAGAATCTACACTAGTGATTATAAGAAAACACTTTTAATAAGAATTTTTGGAATACTAACTCAAAAGCTTTAAAACTAATTGGAAATGCTAAATTTTGATCTAAAATTATTGTTTTAATGAAACTAAAGCTGGTTGAAAAAAGGAAATGCGTCAAAATAGTTTTTTAGACTAAAGAAAAGCTTGTGCCAAACGCCTCTTTAGCAAAGGGCTGTCAGAATTTTTTTGAATGAAAAACAACTTTTTAAGCTAAATTTTTGAAAGACAAAGATGCATTAAGCCATGTTAAGAGTAAAGAAACAGTAAAAACTAGAACTTAGTAGGCAAGAAAACATGAAAAGGTAAATTAGACAAGTAATCAAGAAAGCTGAAATTTATATTAAAATGTAGTAAATGGTACAAGACTTGAAGACTTAAACAATAAGCTGAAATTTAAACTAAGAAAGCTAAAAGCTACTAATTTCCTACTCCTACTTCTTACTACTACCTTACTCTACTTCCTACTTACTAATTCCTACCTTTCTACTTTAACCTACTCCTAGTTGCCTTATACTTTGGCTACACTTTTCTATATATACACTGAGTAGTAGGGCTCCATATGGCCTTGTCTTCTTGTTGTGTGTTTTCTTAGTGAGGGGATGAGCAAAGGTCCAAAGTTGTGCTTCTTGAGAACCAATCACAGCCATAAGATGGCCTTGGAGCTAAATCAATAATTTGTGGCCGTTTGATCATCTTTATGCCCCTTGGATTGCCAAGGTGGCAATGGGAAGGAAACAAGAGCATGTGAATGAGATTGGACTGATGTGGTTGCTGATTCCGAGGTGGATAGTGACAGGGTTGAGGGATTTGGCGAAGGTTTGAGCTGGGGTTTTGGTTTAAGCAGGGGTTTGACGTTTTTTGTCAAAGGGTAAAACAGGTGGTGGTGTGGGTTAGGTTTTGATTGGGTTTGCAGATTATTAGTGTTGGTGGACTTGGGCTAGGGGATGATTTGGGTTGGCTAAGTTAGGATTGGGTGGGTTTAGGATTGTTTAGGTGTAATGTTAAGGATAAAATTTAATTTAAGTTTTTAGGAATAATTAGTTTTAGGAAGTGATTTCTAAAAATAAAAATTGAACTTGTAAAATATTATTGTAGTTTTTTTAATATAATAATAATAATAATAATAATAATAATAATAATAATAATAATAATAATAATAATAATAATAATAATAATAATAATAATAATAATTTTGAAAAATAAAAGGTTTATCAAAAATGTCTTTGTGATGTTATTTGGAAAATGGTTTTTGATTTTGAAAAATGATTTGAAAATGATTTGCAATTAAGTTTTGGGTTTAAGGGGTATTTTGGTAATTTTAGGTTTTTGGTCAAGGGTAAATGGGTCAATTAGGGTTTGGTTTGGTTTTTCATGCTCACCCTCATGTCATGTCCCGGGATTGTCTTCGACTCTTCAATTCTTTAATAAATGCTCCAAATTGTGTCGAATCGATCGGTAATGCTCTGTTTAGCACCTTTTCCCATCCATGCTCCGTTTTGCTTTCTTTTGCCTTGTTTTCAATCCATTTGTACCTGAAATACACAAAAACACACTCCAAGGATATTTTTAACATTATATGGTCATTTTTGGGTGTTTTTGATCGTTTTGGTGGGTTTTTCAGGCCTAAAATGATGAGTAAAAGGCCACTCATCAATCCTCCACACTAAGCAATTGCTAGTCCCTAGCAATCTGATCATATAAAGTAATGAAAGGATCACAAGATTTATTATGTTACCAAGTATACCTCGTTTTTACTTCTTATTCAATTCAACTACATTAAACGATAATAAACGTAAATATATGATTGATTTACAAAAGATGGCATCATGGAACGGGATTCACACAATATGGGTGTCTCCGGGGAATTGTAATCGTCATTCTCTTTTTATTACTTCCCAAACTAAGTCTAAAACCCTTGTGCAAACGTTTTTGTAAAATGCTAACGCTACTTATATTAGTAATTTGTGTAAGTCGAGACTAACTTTTCTCTCCCACAATTATCTATAAGTTATGTGTATGTGCTTGTTTTCAAAATTTTGACCGGAAAAATCGACATTTATTAGGGTTGTTATTTATTTAAGTTAATATTAGTTCACCGAAAACCGCAAAATCTAAGGGCCGAAAGGGCCTGTTCCATGTAGCGGCTTTCTTCTCGGCATATCCTAACCAGATGGTTTAGGTGACCAGGCTTTTGACACCTCACAGAGAATAGTACCGGAATCAGCGGGAATTCGATTCCAAAGATTTACGAAGCTACCGCTAAAGTAATATTAAGTTTAACTAGATAGCAACCTACGACTATTTGGAAATTAGCGATTCAAAGATGAGATCACTCAATGTGGCAACTTTCTTCTCAGCTTGTCCTTAGTAAACTTAGGAGGCTAGGTTTTCACCCTCGAGAATAGTATCAGACCTCACGGGGTCTTTGAAATCAAAAATCTCCAAATATTCGTAAAATCTTTATAAGGTTTTGACGAATACTAATTGAAAGGTTTATTTAAATTTTACAACAAGCAAGTTTTGTACATTTATTCACAATCATCATACATATTTTTTCTTTTCCTTTATTTTATTTTATTTTATTTTATTTTTTTTTCATCATTTTTTTTTCTTTTCTTTTTTTCATTTTTCATTTCATGGCTTTTTACTAACGGAGCTTCACGGGGTAATTCCAAGACCTTAACGCCTTTTAGAATTAAGGATCCAAGGACCGATCTCGAACCTTAGTTTATAGCACTTATTCATACTCAAAACTTTAACTTTTGCAATTTCAAGCAACGTCTCACTTTCATTTGCATTCTTATTATGTTTTCGTGAAAGTATGCTTGTTCCAAAATTTAAATAAAACTTTGAATTAGTACGTGTCAAAACCGTATAAAAACTTTGTTTTTACTAACAAAATGATTTTTGTGTTCAAATTTTTGAAAATAAGCCCGTTAGTTAAGTCAGATTAGGAGCTCCTGGGAGAGAAAAGCCATAGATTACTTATATAAGCTCTAAAGAAAACCGCTATTCCACGCTTAGCATTTTCATTTGCACAATTCGTAAAGATTTAGCCTAAAACGTTAAGGAAAGCAGCTAGATCAACACTCTAGCAGAGTCAGGATTCCCCTTGTTCTAGCCTAATCAAGTCTAAACTTTCCATAAATACCGATGTATTAATGTATAGCAAACTCTTATTTATTGCAATTTTTCAAGTAAATTAAGTAAAAATTTTAAAAGTTTGGTCAAAACGGGGGTACTAGGGACTAGAAAGGTACAACATGTGAAAATTTTGAAATTTTTTGAAAAATTGGGTAAAAAATTTTTTTTGCAAGAATTCCCCCCACACTTAGAACTGAATATTGCCCTCAATATTCAACGTACCGGTACTTAGCCAAAACTTTGAATGGAAAAAGGTAATACCACCATCCAAGTGTGGAAACGAATTCTTGTTTCACACGAAGGATTATAAAGATATCCTTGGATAAACGTTAGTAACAAAGATCGAATATTGGGCGGTTGGATTGAAAACAAGTGCATCAATCATCACGATCTACGGGATTTCCTGAAAACAAAGGCAAATACACAACACACAAGAGACAAATAAGTAGAGGAAACTCCCCCACACTTAGTTGTTAGAAATAAGAAAGAAAGAAGATGAGTGCTTTGTTTTTGTTAACCGAGTCACGAGCTTGACTCGACCCCGAATTCATTCGTCCATGGGGAAGCAACATGTGGAAGATAAAATCTCAATCGGACTTTCATTCAAAATGTTTGGATAAACATTGAAGTATGTGAAAGTTCCACTCCGATGAGATATACCCGGCATGAAAGAATGATAAATCGAGATGCCGGGGTCAAAGATGGTATGCTCACTTACAAAGGAGTGAAGAAGAGAAAAAGTCACCGGATAGGTGAAGAAAAGAAAGAAAGTCATGATAACAATCATGATAAACTCATCAAGAAATGTCTCGGGTGGGAGGGTTGGGATTTGGTCATCAAGCAAATTCTCGTGATTGAGAATGCCTCCCCCTGGGTCACAAAGATCATCTTTGTGAGTTTTCTCAAAAAGTAATATACCGGGTTTGAAGATTTTATCCTCAGAGAGGAATGAGACGGAAATATCAACCACGGCAAAATCCTCAAAAGGAAATGAGTCACTCTCGGGAGACAAAGTATTGAGATCATTTTGCTCAAATAACTCAATTCCCGGAGGAAGAGGATCAATGTGAGCGAGTTCACCGGCAAACTCCTCAAAGGTAAATGATTCATATTCGGGGAGAGAATGATGAGAATGAGAAGTGGTACTGCCACTAATCTTCTCTCCCATATGATCAAAATGGAAAGCTTCAAATTTCAGAAGAGAATCATCGGAAATAAAGTCACCATCCTCAACGGGGATAGGAGATGAAATAGGTTTATCATTTAAAGCTTCGATTTTAGAAATGAGAAGATTGATATTCAATAATTTTTCACGAAGAGCTTCATCTTGGATTTCATTGTCAATAACTTCATCATTCTCTTCTTCTAAGCTGACGAGCTCAGAAGGTAATTCCTCCACATAATCGATGTCTCCACAAGATAAAGAATCGTCATCATCAGAATCGGAGAACATCTCAACACGATCGTTTGGATTGTCAATAGGAGGTAAATCATACTCCTCTGCCATATCAAAAGTATATTTCTCAAAATCGGGTAAAGAATCCTTGAGCTCGGGCTCCAAAGGATCTGACGGCTTAAAAATCTCGGTCGAAATAGAATCATCATTAATAGGAGAAGTATCGATTTGTTCCAAAACAGAGTCACTTCCTCAACCAGTGTGAGAGAAGGAAGGGAAGAGTCGGAAATGTCTTCAGATATATCAAGACGATTATTTTCATCAATTACACAATCACCGTTAGAATTTTCCCCGGACTCACTTGGGATTAGGACGAGGTTCTCAACACTAGACTTTTTGAATTCGTCCGATTCCATTGCTGGAATAGTGTTTAGATGCTCATCCCCCATTTTTAGAGAGTCCTCGGGTTCTATGGGGGGAAGAACGGGTGCTATTTGAAGGAAAACGTTTATCGAAACAAGTCTATCCTCATCATCATCGGAATCGTCGTCATAGCAATCAAAAACCAAAGGTTTATGATATTGAGAACTTAATCTAGCTACTTGTTCATCAGCTAAAAGTTCTTCACAACATTGTTGATGATGATGAGAATCTTGTTTTTGGGCAAGTTCATTAACCAAATCCTTAAGTTCATTAACTAAACCCAATGCATTTTGGATTTCTTGAAGAATTGGTTGTGTTTGAATCATTTGATATTGTGGAGGTTGGTAAGAATAGTCATAATTGTTGCAAGGAAACGGATTCCTCGTTTGACAATAGTAGCTAAAGTGCGGACCTCCACAATACTCACAACAATATGATTGTTGTGACTGATTCGGTGAATAATATGGATATTGATCATAACCAAAATTTTGATTGTTTTGACAATCAAAACTTTGGTGAGGACCTCCAAAATACTCACAAAAGTATGTCTCCATCATATGGTGTGGAGGTTGGTTGAAGAAGTCGGTTGTTTCATTGTAGGGAATTTGGTCGTAGACAAACCTGTTTCCCAAACTCACAATGCTACAACCGGGGCAATTTCTACCATTCGGGGGTCCCCCACCATATTCACAAGAATATTGGTAAAATGAAGACATATGGAAGAATTAAACGGATAAGAGGGTAAGGGATAAAGAATTAAACGGGTTTAGAGGGTACGAGATAAAGAATTAAATGGGAAAGAGGGTAAAAGAAGAAGAATTAAACGGGAAAGAGGGATAAGGTGAAAGAACTAAACATAAAGAGGATAACAAAGATTGTTTTTGGGTTTTTTTATGACGGGAAAATCAAACTAAGATAAAGAAAAACAAAGTTTTGAAAAAGAAAATCTTTTTGGGTTTTTGAATTTAGAAAGAGAAAAGGAAAATAAATTTGAAAAGAAAATATTTTTGGTTTTTATAATATGAAAATATATACAAAAACAAGACGGTAACTTCCTGGGGGAAGGGTCTTCACTTTACTAATCTTCAAAACAATAAACGGTTTCGGCTTTCATTCCTCCCCGGCATTGGCGCCAAAAATTTGATACGCTCGAATCAACCACTCACCCACGGATGGTCAATATAGTCAACCCTAGTGTATGTGCTCCGGTGTGTATAGTGTTTTCCCGGGTCGTTAAGTCACGACGAGGTGTGAAATGCGAAATCGAAAACCGATTAGTGATCGGGAGAATTGAATAGGGTATTGAGAGATATGGATTCCTAAACTAAATGAAACAAATATTAACTCAAAATAATACAAATAAACTAGAAACGTAAGCACGTAAATCACAACTTAACTTAAACGTAATCTAAACTAAAAACGTAACGCGCAAAATTTATAAACGTAAACCTAAAAGGGCAATTACCTAATGTAAACTACGGATATGAATTTGTAAATGAAAAACTATTTAAAACTTGTAAAAACCCTAAATGTAGCTTGAAATAATCTAAAACGTAATGATAATAAAAAACGGGCCGTTACCGGTCTCGGTAACGGCTTTAAAAGTGAAAATTGTAGTCTACAAGGCCTACGAGTACCAATTTACTTTTCCTATGTACTAAACAACAAAAGAAAATTTTGAGATAAAGAAAAACATTTTTTGACTTATAAATAATTTTCTATGATTAAAATATTATTTTAACTAATTAAATTGATAAAAAAAAAAAAAAAAAAAAAAAAAAAAAAAAAAAAAAAAAACTATAACTATTTTTAAAAATTTGAAAATTTTTCTAAAATTTCCTAATGTTAACAGGAACAAGATAAAAATTTTAAAAGTTGCAAAAAGCTACTAATAAGCTGTGAAGAAGCAGAACTACTCAATAAGCTTAATAAAAAACAAAAGGAGATAAAAGAATAGTATTTGCAAACTAAAACAAGAAAAGTCCCTAGGGCATGTGTGTAGTGGAGAGCAGTGATGTGTCTGTGAGTATGGTCAAGGTCCTGAGTTCGATCCCCACTTTCCCTACATTTTTTTTGATTTTTTTTTTCTTTTTGGAAACTGATTGAACAAAGAAACATACCGAACTTTTGTAAAAACAACTATTGCAAAAACTGAAAATAAGCTTAGAAAAAGCTAAACATCCCAACAGTTGGCTAAGGACACTAAAATGAATAGATGAAAACTACTTAAAGAAGCTATAAGCTAAATCTAAGCTCTAAATAAGCTACACTAAGGGGGTAAACAAGTTTAGGCAGGCTAGGGGAGTCCTAAATAAGCCTAAAGGAACAGATATAAGCAGTTGGTAGCACCTAATAAGCACAAAATAAGCTAAATTACCTAATGGGCTGCAAAGAAAAAGTGCTAAAGGGGCTAGTTCAAGGCTGCAAAAAGCTGGTAAAAAATTACTAAAAATACTAGCAAGTAGATAAGCAATAAAATAAGCTATAAACCAAATTTCAGAGCAAAAGACTTAATATTGAAGAAATTAAATTAAAAAAATCTGGCAGTTGAGACCTTTTTTTTTATAGCAAATTGGTAAAAAAAAAAATTAAGTGAAAGTGGGTCAAAATGGGTTGTTTTGACCTTGAAAGCCTAAGTACTGGATATTCACTACTCGTATTATCCTATTGGAGGCTAAAATGAACCAAAAGTAACTACTAAATTGCCTTAACTAAGAATCTACACTAGTGATTATAAGAAAACACTTTTAATAAGAATTTTTGGAATACTAACTCAAAAGCTTTAAAAATAGTTGGAAATGCTAAATTTTGATCTAAAACTATTGTTATAATCAAACTAAAGCTGGTTGAAAAAAGGAAATGCGTCAAAATAGTTTTTTAGACTAAAGAAAAGCTTGTGCCAAACGCCCCTTTAGCAAAGGGCTATCAGATTTTTTTTTTTTTTTTTTGAATGAAAAACAACTTTTTAAGCTAAATTTTTGAAAGACAAAGATGCATTAAGCCATGTTAAGAGTAAAGAAACAGTAAAAACTAGAACTTAGTAGGAAAGAAAACATGAAATGGTAAATTAGACAAGTAATAAAGAAAGCTGAAATTTATATTAAAATGTAGTAAATGGTACAAGACTTGAAGACTTAAACAATAAGCTGAAATTTAAACTAAGAAATCTAAAAGCTACTAATTTCCTACCCCTACCTCTTACTACTACCTTACTCTACTACCTACTTACTCATTCCTACCTTTCTACTTTAACCTACTCCTAGTTGCCTTATACTTTGGCTACACTTTTCTATATATACACTGAGTAGTAGGGCTCCATATGGCCTTGTCTTCTTGTTGTGTATTTTCTTAGTGAGGGGATAAGCAAAGGTCCAAAGTTGTGCTTCTTGAAAACTAATCACAGCCATCAGATGGCCTTGGAGCTAAATCAATAATTTGTGGCCGTTTGATCATCTTTATGTACCTTGGATTGCCAAGGTGGCAATGGGAAGTAAACAAGAGGATGTGAATGATATTGGACTGATGTGGTTGCTGATTGCGAGGTGGATAATGACAGGGTTGAGGGATTTGGCGCCAAGGTTTGAGCTGGGGTTTTGGTTTAAGCAGGGGTTTGACGTTTTTTGTCAAAGGGTAAAACAGGTGGTGGTGTAGGTTAGGTTTTGATTGGGTTTGCAGATTATTAATGTTGGTGGACTTGGGCTAGGGGATGATTTGGGTTGGCTGAGTTAGGATTGGGTGGGTTTAGGATTGTTTAGGTGTAATGTTAAGGATAAAATTTAGTTTAAGTTTTTAGGAATAATTAGTTTTAGGAAGTAATTTCTAAAAATAAAAATTGAACTTGTAAAATATTATTGTAGTTTTTTTTTAATATAAAAGTAATAATAGTAGTAATGATAATGATAATGATAATGATAATGATAATGATAATAATAATAATAATAATAATAATAATAATAATAATAATAATAATAATAATAATAATAATAATAATAATAATGAGTGCTCAAACACTCATCATTTTTGGTCAAATCTGAACTGCAAAACACACAAAAACACTCAGAAATGCATCAAAATACTGAAAATATTTCAAAATTGTGTTTTATATGTTTTAGATGCAAAAAGAGTACAAACAGATGAAAAACGTACAAAGTTTGCAAAATTGGCAGTTTCAGTCCCCCAACTTTCATAAAATGTAAAAACTAGTCCCTGGTCATTCAAAATATGGAAAATTATCACCAAAGGTCCTTTTAAAATCATAAGTTGTCATATTTAGTCCTTTGGTGAAAAATCTCAAAAGTTTTGGAAATTTACAAGTTTAGTCCCTGGAGTTTAAAAATTGACAAAAGTGGTCCCTGGGATGTAAAAACTTTGTGAAAAATAATTTTTGGTCCTTGTTCTATTCATATTTGGCAGGAATGATCCTTGGGTGAAAGGTTTGGAGAAATGTCATGTTTGGTCCCTGGAGTTTTACATTTGGCAAGAATATTCCCTGGAGTTATGGAAAATTACAAAAGTGGTCCCTGGGTTATTCAGCTTGGCAAAAACAGTCCTTGTAAGAACTTTTAAAAAAGTTCACAGCAGGTCCCTCATATTCTGGAATTTACAGATTTGGCCCTTGTGATTTATAATTACCTAAACCTAAATGGACCCTTTTTGTATAAATATAAAACCAATACCAAACCTAAACACAACCTGATCCAGAAACCACCCCAAGCCCAAAACCAGGCCCAATCCCTTTTTAAATAAATAATCCCACTCCCCGTTTTTAATATTCCTGGTCAAACATCAAAGTCAAACACCATCCTTGCCCCTCCCACTTGTGCCCTGCAAACACCAACTCCACATCCCCCCTCCTCACCTCTACCTCACCAAAACTTGTCCTTGTCTCCCTAGCCTCCACAAACAACCAAGATACATTTAATGTCCATGATTTACTCCAAGCAAACCCCAACTGCCAAATTGGCATTTCCCGCCATAACCAAAATAAACGGCCAGGATCATTTTGGCTCATCCAATGGGTTCAATTAGAAGTGGGAAAGTCAAGGAAAATCTCGGGTTTGATTATTTTTGTATTTTTATATTTTTTAGAAAGCAAGTAAAAATCTCGGGTTTGAAGGATTTGGGCGGAATTAGTTGCTAGTCAACTAACCCAATACTAAAGCTGCAATCAAAATAAAATACTAGAAATGAAAATAAACTAAATTATACTAAGGTTGTGAGCAATAAGTGGAGAAAATGTGTTTACTTCGATTTCACTACTCCCTATATATCTTTTACACGTTAATTACTTGTTATAGTTGCGTGGATGGCGGATTGTATTCCTTAATACCATTCATGGGGTGGCGCACTTAATTCCCCAATCCTATGAGCTCTTATCTCCTCCTATGCCATGCCCAGCACAACCATAGGGATTGTAAATAGTGGCTCATGCATTAAATACAACCAATAAAACCTAGTGCACATCAGTTCATGTTTCCTAAGACGTTCAAGCATGTTACCATTTGGAGATCTGCCAGTTTTCTTAAGCCTAACATCGAATTCATTCATCCAATACAATTATAAACAAGTAATCAACACATAATTAACATCTAGGTTTCATTAGATCCAAGCAAACACAAGATAGATCTAGCCTAGCATGATGGAATTAAGACAAGAACAAGATATAGACAACCAACACATAGACATATTGATTGAATTAAAAGAATACTTATCTCAATTACACATGAAAGGTATCAAGGGCTTAGAACCCTTGAAAAACCTGTAAAATTCGCACCAAGTTCGTACTTAGGGTTTCTCCAAAACTTTTCTTTTTTTTAATGTAAAAATTAGAAAACTATATATAGGAAATAGGGTCTGACGGCGTCAAGACAAATCTTGTGACGCCGTCATCTCGCCGCCAAAATATTTCTCGGACTGCCTTGATCTACTTTTGACGCCGTCATGTGTTATGCATTTCCAGGCCGTCATGAATTTTACTCTTGACGCCCTACTTCGTGACGCCGTCAAATCTGTACTGGGTCGTCATGGAAATTACTCTTGACGCCGTCAAAAATTCCTTCTTGACGCCGTCACCTACTGTTCCCAGCAAGGAAAATTAAGACTTTGGCGTTTTCTTCACTTTTATGCTCCAAAAACGTCCGAATTGCTTCCTTTTCCAGATTTCTCTCCCAAAGTACCTAAAATCACAAAATAAACGATTTAGGGCAATATTTGATCAAATAAATTCAATTCCGGGCTTAAATGACCCCCTAAAAGTGGTTCATTTTTCGACTCATCATATACCCTTACACTTGAGATTTGCTTGACCTCAAGCAAATGCGCTTTTATTCTACTCAAAATACAAGTTAGGGGTCATTTAACACTAATATAAAAGTAATTACAACAAATAATCGTTCCACTAAAGACTAATAGACAAGCACGGAGGTCATACACTAGCATCTCACAAATAGTGTTTAGATACTCACATCTCTCGGGTGTAATATAGTATAAATTACAATATGGAAACGGAAGATATCTCTCACTACCTGTCATAGCAAAATAGATTACCATAGGCTTGGGAAAGGATCAAACCTCCACCACATGGCGTAAGCACCTAGGATAAACTATCAAAGAGGTCTTTTAAAGGGTTGTAACGTTAGGTGTAGGGATATGAAATACACGGTTTTGTTGGATAAAGGAAGTTTTACTGGTGGCGAGTTAACAATCTTGGTTAATTACATGTACAATATGGCGTTGCTAAGCCAAGACTAAACTCGACTTAAGCTAATAAATCAAAAATAACAAAAACATAAAATGAACATAGAATGGAAAGGGATGGTAGTCCGTATGTTTTTTTTTTTTTTCTCTTTTTCTTTTTCTATATATATATATATATATATATATATATATATATATATATATATATATATATATATATATATATATATATATATATATATATATATATATATATATATATATATATATATATATTTTTTGCGTACACTCTTACCCTACCATCCAAAATAATACATCATAGGGAATGAACATTCCCCTTACACTTGAATCTTTACATACTTTACAATGAACTATTCTATTGACTCGAATTAAGAAAATCAAAACACTTGGAGTACTTTTAAGATTAACGTACATATGGGGGTAATAAATGATGTTCTTCCCCATTACTCCATAAAATAAGTACTTTACCCATGAGTCTCAATCGTCCCAAAACAATATGTACAAGGATATGACTCGACTTAGCAACCTTGTAATCAATTAGATAGTTAACTTAGGGTTTAACAAATAACAATAATGCACTAAAGATGAGCGCATACACGGAAGGCTAAGGCGATTTGGGTGTACATTTAAGTGGGGTGTAACAAATTCTTCCTTTAAGTAAGATACTTAAAGTTAGAAACGAAAAGATAGGCTCGGAGGGGTGTACTAGGGGTTTCGTGTACTAAAAATGAGTACAACGCTAAGGGTGTGGGAAAAATTAGTTGACATAACTAGCCAAGTAATATGACTTAAATGGTCAAGTAATTATGATACGGGTTTAACACAAGGGTGATCCTAATGCCTCTTATCATGTAGTAAATTCTACCACACGAATGTAGTCTCACTAGCGGTCTCGGGATGCATCACTAACGTAAGTTCTAGAATCTAAATACTACCGGTACACTCATAAGCACTAATAGTAAATGCTTTTCCTATCAAATCTAAAGGCGAACCTCACATATTTGGGTGGAAAATTTTTCTGAATGATACGGTTTTGTGCTAGTCATACAATCTCCTATCCATGAGACGCTTGCTATGGCTAAAGTTTCACTCCTAAATGTTGTAAAAAATTTTAAATTTGGCGCTAAAATTGCGCTAACAAGTATTTCTCATAGTTTTATTACACATCTACCATCAAACAAAACAAACTCAAGCGAAAGTGCATATGTAAGGTACCATCTTTTTACCCTCCCCTTACACTTAAGATGAACATTGTCCCCAATGTTCAAGTAAAGAATGTAAAAGTTAAAAAGTAAAAAGAATGAAATCAAATACTCCCCTGATTCGCTCGGTATGGATAATAAGGTGGCCAGGTTAAATCTTCCTCCAAGAAAATGAACAATCAAAGCTTCCCTTCCAGAATATAAATCATCTTCTTGTCATACATAACCTGTAAATCTGAGAAAACAAACAAAAACAACCTCGCGTAAAATCGGCGGCATCCTATATAAGTTACTAAATCCTAGAAAACAAGATAAGATATAATGCTTGTGGAATGAAGTTTGCATATTTCCTGGAGATTATAAAACTTAATAATTCACAAAAACCATAAGACTCCGTTAGAAAAACAAAACTGGTAAAATTTCCAGATTTTTACACGTGACGCCGTCAAGAGTTAACTCGTGACGCCATCAGAAGTGACCTGCAGAAATTCTTATGTTAAGTTTTCGGAAAATTTCTGGAAAAACTTGGTCCTACTTCCTGGAAAATCCTACAAAACTTCATTATTACGCAATACAAGCATTTGACTCTAACAAATACGAATATACTTGTTCATTTAATATTGTGGAGAATCATGATCGGTTTGTTTCTTCAAAACATATTTGGGGTTTCCCCTTACACTTATCTTTTGCAAAAATATTTTTAGGTGGAGTTAAGACTAGGCCAAAACAACAAAGTAAAGTATTTCCACTATTTAATTGAGAAACATGATCTACCATCAATAAAAATAAAGCATGCATACAGAAGCAAATAACAAACAAACAAAAATAAATTCACACAAAACATGGGTTGCCTCCCAAGAAGCGCTTTTCTTTATTTACGAGTCTTGTAGCTAGAATCAAGGTCATGGATTAACGTGTATCGCTTATGCTCACATAACCAAGTGTGAGCCATCTAATAGTCGCCTCATCTTTCTTATAATCATCTCCTAACTCTAAGCATCCGCGATAGTATCTTTTATTTTTTTCATGAGTATACTTAAGTCCTTTTCTCTTATCATTCTCACTTAGCATTTCTATGGGCGGATATCTACTACATTTTTCCATGGAAAAATCCTTGAACTTAGGGTGTGTGCGGGGCATTTGATAGACAAAATCTTCATCCCCATCCGAGAATGTAATTAACCCTTTTATGAGTTTTTCATCGAGGTTGGTCAACCGTTTGAAAGGTTTTCCAAACACAACTTGGGTCAACTTATCATCAATAAACTCTCCAAGATTCTCCATAACCATGAACTCAACAAGATAAACCAAGCTTCCTACAAACACGTGCAATGGTATTGCCCTAGCAATAATGTTTTCTCCTTTGTATTCTAACTCATCTACCATGATTTTATTATATTCATTACGCGAGATTATGTTCATTAGGAGAGATGAGTTTAGATAGGCGTTAAAGCTCTTAAATCCGATCTTACAAGGAAATTGTATGTTAAACGAACTATCACACTCAATCCTGGTTCTAGGGTCGACATACCTAAGAGGATTTATTTCTTCTTCCATCCTATTCTCATTAATCACATCACCATCATCAAGATCCTCATCGGAGTCTGAATAGTAAAAAGGACTAGCCCTACGGTCATCATCATGATCAGACTCTTCTAACTCAGAATTATTGTCAAAGTGGTGGTTGGGTGAGAGGTTAGGTGGGTTCTCATTCTCCACTAAAGGGAGTGGGGCTGGCATTTGGAAAATCCTACGACGAAAAACACGAATAACAGGAATCAAACGATCAATGTTATTGTTATCCATCGAAATAGTTTACAAACAAAGGACACAAAGAAATAAGATAGACTAAAGAAAACCTAAAAATAAAAATAAAATCTCACTAGAAAGGAATCTAGCAAGTAGACCTAATAAAAAGAGATTCTAACCTAGACAATAACTATTCCCCAGGCTGCGGCGCCAAAAACTTGATACGTGGGAATCGCACCAGGCTTTACCTCTCAAGGGATCTTGAGAAGCTTACAACCCCCACCAGGCAGTGTACCTGATCGTTGTAGTATAGTATAGTGACAAGTACCGGGGGATTGATCGTTCAGCTAGGAATAGTGTCGCTAGGATTAGAAAACCTAAATACTAGTTCTAAAGGTGAGGGATGATTATTTTTGTATTTTTATATTTTTTTAGAAAGCAAGTAAAAATCTCGGGTTTGAAGGATTTGGGCGGAATTAGTTGCTAGTCAAATAACCCAATACTAAAGATGCAATCAAAATAAAATACTAGAAATGAAAATAAACTAAATTATACTAAGGTTGTGAGCAATAAGTGGAGAAAATGTGTTTACTTAGATTTCACTACTCCCTAGATATCTTTTACACGTTAATTACTTGTTATAGTTGCGTGGATGACGGATTGTATTCCTTAATACCATTCATGGGGTGGCGCACTTAATTCCCCAATCCTATGAGCTCTTATCTCCTCCTATGCCATGCCCAGCACAACCATAGGGATTGTAAACAGTGGCTCATGCATTAAATACAACCAATAAAACCTAGTGCACATCAGTTCATGTTTCCTAAGACGTTCAAGCATGTTACCATTTGGAGATCTGCCAGTTTTCTTAAGCCTAACATCGAATTCATTCATCCAATACAATTATAAACAAGTAATCAACACATAATTAACATCTAGGTTTCATTAGATCCAAGCAAACACAAGATAGATCTAGCCTAGCATGATGGAATTAAGACAAGAACAAGATATAGACAACCAACACATAGACATATTGATTGAATTAAAAGAATACTTATCTCAATTACACATGAAAGGTATCAAGGGCTTAGAACCCTTGAAAAACCTGTAAAATTCGCACCAAGTTCATACTTAGGGTTTCTCCAAAACTTTTCTTTTTTTTTAATGTGAAAATTAGAAAACTATATATAGGAAATAGGGTCTGACGGCGTCAAGACAAATCTTGTGACGCCATCATCTCGCCGCCAAAATATTTCTCGGACTGCCTTGATCTACTTTTGACGCCGTCATGTGTTATGCATTTCCAGGCCGTCATGAATTTACTCTTGACGCCCTACTTCGTGACGCCGTCAAATATGTACTGGGTCGTCATGGAAATTACTCTTGACGCCGTCAGAAATTCCTTCTTGACGCCATCACCTACTGTTCCCAGCAAGGAAAATTAAGACTTTGGCGTTTTCTTCACTTTTATGCTCCAAAAACGTCCGAATTGCTTCCTTTTCCAGATTTCTCTCCCAAAGTACCTAAAATCACAAAAGGAACGATTTAGGGCAATATTTGATCAAATAAATTCAATTCCGGGCTTAAATGACCTCCTAAAAGTGGTTCATTTTTCGCCTCATCAGAAACTCACATGGGCTCTTATAAGTAAAGAAAGAAGCAGAGAAGGAGAGGCATTATAATAGTAACAGGAGTAGTATAATGTAGGTAGTCGAATAGTATAATTTCCAAGCTTCCATTGTAATTTTGAGTTTTCAAATTGTATTTCCAATGTTTTCAGTGTAATATAAACTTACCTTGATCTTTAATTTCAGTTAAAAGTGAATTTTCATTATTGCAAGTTTTTCCTGTGAAAATCTCTTACCATTTGTAGTTGTTCAAAATTGTTAATTAGTGTTTATTTAAGCTTATTATAACTTGTTTATAAGCTTCCTTAAGCTTCCTGATCATTGGAATCAAATTAATTTATGAAATCAGGGAACTCTCAACAATACCAAAAAAATAGAGTATAAATTCAAAAGTGAGTGTTCAGAGGTTACAGGTTTGGTACATGGTGAATATGGAATGTCCATAGGTTTAGAAACCTCAGGGAGGTGTTAGGAAGGTTACTTGATCATTGTTAGCTTAGTTCTCAATATTGGATCATTTGTAAGCCTCATCTCATTCTTTTTGGCTTTTCACTGTTTATCAGCTCATGCATGCTTATTTGCACTAATTCATGCTTATTTGATGTTTTCTAAACTGAATTCTTACTTTTACTGCATGCTTTTTCCTTTAAATCACTTATGCCTACTTTTGTTCATTTGACTGTCAACTTAGCATCATAAGAATTCATATGGTATTTGTTGTTTGTTTTGATGTCTCTGTGTTCCAACTAGCTTAATAAGTCATATTAGGTCCTTGTGAATCAATGGTAAGGTTTAAATTAGTGATTATCTTTGAAAATCTCATCTTTATAATTGTAAGGGGGTGTTTGGATCAAGCCTTTGTCATGTGCCCATATGGTTGTTTTGCTGAGAACTTGTCATAGGTAGATTACATTAGGTTAGGTTAAGTCAATTAGAGTCTAAAATCCAAGTTTCAATTGCAAATAGTCAAAATCACAATCAAATCCCTCCAACAGTTAACTGTTGGAAGATTTTGATCCCATTTCCACCCATTTTGCTTAAAACAGTCCCTAGCAACTTAATTTAGTCCCCTTATAGCTTAAAACATCATTTTCAGTTAGTTTAGTAAGATCAAACTTAATGAAAGTCAACTTTAGTGTTTAATTGAAAAAGTCAAATTGCATGTTTTCAGTTTTTTTCCAAATCTTGCATGATTTTTGTAGAATTTTGTATTGAGTTTTAGAGCTTGAGCTTTTCAGAATATGTAGTCTCACAGCTCAACTTTGAAGTCCTTGAATCCTTTCATTTTTGTGATTTTTTCACTGGGCCCCACCTTCACCCAAACTGACCTGCAGGGGAGGGATAACCCCCTGCATCAGCAGGTCACCACCACACCACCATCTTTGGTGGTGGTTTCTGGCCACCGCAGTGGGTCCCACAGGCCCCACTTGGTTTCTTTCAACCCCCCTCCTGGCAACCTTCAAATGTTGACCAAGAGTTTGACCTTAGACCCTGTAGACCCCACCTGAATTCATCCCAAAACTCTGTCCCACTTTCAGTTTAGAAACAAGATAATCAAGTGCTTATTCTAGCTTCCTGGCTTATTCATGTAGCTTATTTGATTGAATCTTGCTTAATCATGTCCAAAAAACTCATTAGAACCAGAATCACCCTTTGTGGACCCCACATAAGCTCATTTGAGCATAATCTCTTGTTAGTCAAAGAAAGTCAAACTGTGGTGCAAATAAGCATCCACAGTGCTTATTTTTGATTTCCAAAAAAGTTGTTTTTGTAAAAGTTAGTTGTTTTTAGTATTAAAATAGTTTTGCAAAAGAAAAATCCAGAAAAACAAATTTAATTATAAGTGATAGTTTCTATTTAATGTAATTTAACTTTTTTATTTTCCTTTTTAGATTTTCGTTAAGAACTTTGTAATTTTATATTTTTCTTAATTTTATTTTATATTAAAGTACTTTCAGTAATTTTTTCAGATTTTTATATGGTCATTTAGTATTAATTAGATTTAATATTAGTTTTATTAATAATTAATTAATAATTAAGTATTAAATAGAAAAATTAGTTTTTATTAAGTAAACCCTAGTTTTTATATTTTTCCTAGCTTTTATATGATATAATATAATTTTAGGAATTTTCTTATAATTTCTACTGTTCATCTCCTAGTTTTTATAATTTAAATAGTTTAATTAGTAATTATTTAATATTTAGAATATTAATTAGTAAAATAGTGTAAAAATACATAAAACAAACTTTTTATAACTTTTTAGGATTCCTGTGATGGTTAATTAGATTTGTAAAAATTTTCTTAATTTTCTAAGCCTTTTTAGTATTTTTAATAATTCTAATTAATTTAATTAGGTAATTAATATTTATTTAGTAATTAATTAATATAAAAATCACAAAAAGACAAAAATACATATTTTTAATTTTAAAATTTGTTTTTAGTTATTTTATAATTTTAGAAATTTATTTTTCATTTTTCTAGTATTAAATTAAAATTATATTGTATTCAAGTTATTTAAATATTAATAATTAGTATTTAATATATATTAAATAATTAATTAGTGTAAAAATTTATTTTCTTTTTCTAAAATTTTTCTTTTATCCTTTAGTTTGTAAAAAAAGTCATTTCCACCCCCTGTGGGTTTTCAGATTTCAGTTTTCACGTTTTATTTTGTACGTTCGCGTAAATTTAATCTGAACGTACACGTTTTTAGATATTAAACGTTTTTAGGTATCTAACTTTCACGTAATCATCTATATAGCTTGTTTAAGCTATTTCTTCGTGTATTCCTTAGTTCAAATTATTCACAACCCCTTTCCCGTCTAGATTCACCCAATCACAAGCCGTTTGAATACAATCCACACTTCGTCGGGACATAACGACCCGGGAAAACCCTATATTCCGCGGAGATTGACTTTAGGCTGTTTGACCTTGTTGACCATTCCCTGGTCAATATAGGTTGACCGTTTGGAGCCAATCAAATAATAATAATAATAATAATAATAATAATAATAATAATAATAATAATAATAATAATAATAATAATAATAATAATAATAATAATAATAATAATAATAATAATAATAATAATAATAAAAGTAATTTTGAAAAATAAAAGGTTTATCAAAAATGTCTTTGTGATTTTATTTGGAAAATGGTTTTTGATTTTGAAAAATGATTCGAAAATGATTTGCAATTAAGTTTCGGGTTTAAGCGGTATTTTGGTAATTTTGGGTTTTTGGTCAAGGGTAAATGGGTCAATTAGGGTTTGGTTTGGTTTTTCATGCTCACCCTCATGTCATGTCCCGGGATTGTCTTCGACTCTTCAATTCTTTAATAAATGCTCCAAATTGTGTCGAATCGATCGGTAATGCTCCGTTTAGCACCTTTTCCCATCCATGCTCCGTTTTGCTCTCTTTTGCCTTGTTTTCAATCCATTTGTTCCTGAAATACACAAAAACACACTCCAAGGATATTTTTAACGTTATATGGTCATTTTTAAGTGTTTTTGATCTTTTTGGTGGGTTTTTCGGGCCTAAAATGATGAGTAAAAGGCCACTCAGCAAAAAGCAAAGGAAATTTCCATAACGAATACAAATTGTTGTGTTATTCCGACGTAAGAGTAGTATTTCCTGAAGAATTATATGCGGTTTTGCTTGGAGTTTCAATAGAAATTGATTCTCAGCCAAGGGGTCTCATGGGATCATTTTTATAATTTACATAGTAGTTGATCTAGAAGTGTGCCATGGGAGTTGCAAGATGATACTAACAATGATGAAATACGCAAACTTAAATGGCTTTGATGGTTTGATAACATGGATTTTGATAAACCTGCTCTCTGGACAAAACTGGTCATTGATGTCATTACTGTCGTATAGGGCAACGTTTGATTATCTAAACACTAATACAATAGATTTGGAGCTTCAAGATAATTATTGTAATTAAAAGATGTATAGATAAAAGGTTTACAAAAATAAGAATAATACAGTATTAACAAATAGAAATAAATTTTTAAAAATATTCAACATTTAAAAACCCGCGCGTGCACGGGTCTTATAACTAGTTTAGTGAGAAAATTGCAAAAATCGTCCTTGTGGTTTGGCCAAATTGCACGTTTCATCCTTACTATTTATTAATTGCAAAAATGGTACGTTGACTGCATTGTTTCGTGCACTTTTGGTCCTTTGACTTAACTGGCATTAAATAGACTCCGTTAGCAGTTACACTTTAGCCCTTTTGGTTAACCACCATTGCAGCACCCATTCTTTAACCTACACTTTAACTTTTTTTCGAATTTTTTGAAAAAAAAAAAAAAAAAAAAAAAAACCCTCCGTTTTTTTTTTTAATATTTTTTTCCTCAGTTACACTTTAGTCCCTTTTGTCCCTTTTTTTTTTTGTTTTTATACATTTTTTTTCGTTTTTATTCGTTTGGTCCGTTTTTATCCGTTTTCCATACGTAATGTCCGTTTTTCTTGCATTTACTCCGTTATTATCTATTTTTATATGTTTTTGTCCGTTTTTTACGTATTGAAAATTTTGAATTTTTTTTCAAAACACAAAAAAAAAAAATAATAATAATAAAAAAATGAAAGAATTTGAAAATTCTTTGTTGAACAAATTTTCCAAAAAAGAAATTTTAAATGTGCCGCAAATACTTTTTAAAAAAATTTCAAATTCTTTTTGGAAAAGAAATTTTCCAAAAAAAAATTTCAAAAAAAAATTCCCAAAAAAAATTTTTCAATGTGCCGCAAATACTATTTTGAAAAAATTTGAAAATTCTTTTTGTAAAAAAAATTTTCAAAAAAAAATTCAAAAAAAAATTTCAAAAAAAATTTTCAATGTGCCGTAAATACTATTGAAAAATTTTGAAAATTCTTTTCGTAAAAAAAATTTTCCAAAAAAGTTTTTCAAGAAAAAAATCCAAAATTTTTTTTTCAATGTGCCGCAAATACTTTTCTGAAAAAAATTTGTAAATTACTTTTGTAAAAAAACAATCCAAAAAATTTTTTCAAAAAAAAAAACTTCCAAAATTCTTTTTTCAATTTGCCGCAAATACTTTTTGGAAAAAATTTGAAAATTCTTTTTGTAAAAAAAATTCCAAAAAAATTTTCAAAAAAATATTTCCAAGAAATTTTTCAAAAAAAAAAAAAAAAACTTCCAAAACTTTTTTTTTCAATGTGCCGCAAATACTTTTTTGAAAAAATTTGAAAATTCTTTTTGTAAAAAAGTTTTCCAAAAAAGTTTTTCAAAAAAAAATCCAAATTTTTTTTTCAATGTGCCGCAAATACTTTTTTGAAAAAATTTGAAAAAAAGTTTAATTATAGGTTAGAGGATGGGTGCTGCAATGGTGGTTAACCAAAAGGGGCTAAAGTGTAACTGCTAACGGAGTCCATTTAACACCAGTTAAGTCAAAGGACAAAAAGTGCACGAAACAGTGCAGTCAACGTACCATTTTTGCAATTAATGAACAGTAAGGACGAAACGTGTAATTTGGCCAAACCACAAGGACGATTTTTGCAATTTTCTCCTAGTTTTGTAGTATATATATTTCACTAGCTTCGTAACCCGCCTGATAAACGGGTTGCTTTAGAGTGCTAGGTGTAGTGACTAGTGAGTAAGGAAAATTACTCGTTTGGGGCCTACGAGTGCCACATCACCTTAACACCTCTTCACAACTAATCCCCTCATCACCAACAACTAACCTCAACTTACTTATTTAGGGTCCATCACTTACAACTTTATTTTTTTATTCGTCTCATTAAATAAAATAAATTTATTTTATTAATAATTAAAAATAATACAACATACTAATTTTATTTTCATCAAAATAAAAAACATACGATACCAAAAAAAGAAAAAATACGAAAATAAAAAAATACAACACATACTACTAATATGAAAATTAAACATTTTATTCGTTCTCGTCGGCATCGAGACTTTGGTATTTCTTGGTTATTCTTGCTTGTCTACGGAAAATGATTTCGGCTTTTACCGGGTCAGATTGCAAGCTGGTATCTAGCATGAGAATCTGCATTTCCTGCATTCCAACGCCCTTTAATTTCTTCCTTCTCCAACGCCTTTTCTTCCCTCTTCCTCCTCGCCTCGTAACAAGCCGTTTGAGCGTCTTCTGCTTGCGAATACTTTTCGGATAATTGTCTTGAAAAAGTGCTCGTTTGACTCCCACCGGAGCTCGCCGCACTCGACGTTTCCGTCGACTTTTGGTTCTTTCCAACTCGTCTATTGTTTCTTTCGGGACGAGGTCGTTTGTCTGGGCCGAATATATCCTCAAGACATGTAATTTCTATTGGTTCCTCGACATCCCATTTCGGGTAATATTTCAAGATCTCCTAAACGTGAACATACAGACAAAACCGATGAATTCTTTTGGAACGAAATTACTGAGGCGTTCAACGATCAAACTATTAGTGACCCTTGTACCAAAAATATGCTAACCGGTAAATGGACGAGGTTAAATAGCGACTGCCAAAAATTCAACACTATTTCTAGACATCTTCAGTGTCGAAGTGGTGAAAATGAGCATGATCACATCGAAAATGCGAAGACGAGCTTCGAAGAACGCTTTGGTACTAGGGGCTCCAACTCATGGGTAATGTTAAGGAGTTCATCAATGAAAGGGCGCAACGTCAACAATGCAGTGACACTATGTTTGATAAGCAGGATACAAACGACAGTTTTGGGACTTATACCACACTTGACGTGGATACATATCACATACTAGAAAATGGCCAAGTTCAATCTGCTGAGGTACATGTCACTGATCAACTCAATGTGCTCCCTAATGAACGACTGCATACTGATCAAGTTATGCCCACTTATGACACATATTTGTTGGAAAAGACTGATAGCAATAGATCTCTAATTTAATAAATATGAATCATAAAGGAGGAGAAAGTGATCAGGATGTTGAACATGATGATGAGTCAGGTTCTTTGTTAACGGCTGAGACTTTTAAATCAAATGATATGGTTGATAAAAAAGTTTTTAATTAACTTTCGAATTCCAAATTTGGTGGAATTATCCCTCCTAAATTTGGGAATCTTTCGGACTTGCACACCCTTTGTCTAGGACGAAGTTTTGAATATGATGGGTGGGCTCTAATTACAAGGGTCGTGAATATGGAGTGGTTGTCAAATCTCCATTTGTTGCGTCACCTGGACATGAGTAACGTAGACCTTAGCAAAGCAATGAACTGGTTTCAGGTGATCAACACTCTCCCTTCTTTAACCGAACTACATCTTAAAAGCAGTCAGCTCATGGATGTACATCCCCATGCTCCTTGTCTTAATATCACATCCCTTTTGTTGCTTGATCTTTCTGGAAACCAATTTACTAATAGTCTCGTGCCACAATGGATATTTAGTATAACTAGTCTTGTTTCTTTGGATTTAAGTTGGTGTTATTTTAATGGCTTTATTCCTAGTAGTAGTGCTCATAGCTTCCGTAACTTGACTTCTCTTAAGTGGTTTCACGTTTCTGGGAACACTTTCATGAATTCTTCATCAGTATTAAAAGAGTTGTCTAGTGGTATTGGTAGCAATCTAATTTCGTTAGATATTAGACAGTGTGATATATCGAGTACAGCTCTTGATTCCCTTCACAACTTGACCTCTCTTCTTAGCCTTGACCTGTTAGGGAATCAACTCACCAACATATTACCTAAATCATTGGGCAACCTTTGTAATTTGAGAGATATTGATTTGTCATCAAACAGTTTTCAAAACATTAGTTTAATATCCCTTCTTGAAAGTTTTCTTGAATGCAAATCACCTCATTTGGAGTCCTTATCCGTATCCAGCTCTGATCTTTCTGGTCATCTACCGAATCAACTTGGACAACTCATGCATATGAAGCACCTAAATCTTGGCTCTAACAACTTCTCTGGTACAATTCCAGATTCCATATGGCTGTTATCTTTTCTTAGGACCGTAGATCTATCTGACAATTATATTTCTGGTCCTATTCCATTCTCGATTGGAAGATTATCATTGTTGGAGGATTTAGATCTTTCAGATAACCAACTAAGTGGCAGTCTTCCTGACTCGTTTGGACGATTGTCATTATTGAAAGATTTGGATCTTTCATTTAACCAATTTGATGGCAGCCTTCCTGACTCAATTGGACGATTGTCATTGTTGAAAAGCATGGATCTTTCATATAACCAATTTAATGGCAGCCTACCTAATAGCCTTGGTCAACTTTCAAAGTTGGAAAGGTTAGATTTTTCTTCCAATTCTCTGACAGGTGTCGTAACAGAAACCCACTTTGTCAAACTAGTGCACTTGACATATCTGTATGGAGGAGAAAACAACTTAATCCTAAGATTGCGCCTTGCAAACTGGATTCCCCCTTTCCAGTTGAAGCAATTATATTTGAACTCTTGGAGTTTAGGGCCTCAATTTCCATCATGGCTTATATCGCAGAGGGATTTAGAAGATTTGGAAATAAGCAACACAGACATTTCTTCACCCATACCTGAGTCATTTTGGAGATCATTCCCCAATCTAAAGTGGTTAGATATGTCAAAAAAACAGATGCAAGGTAGGCTAAATCTGTCGGGTATCCCTGCAGGTATCTCACTCGACTTGAGCTCTAATAGGTTTGGGGGGAAATTACCTGATATCTTAAATGGTGTAACATATTTCGATCTATCAAACAATTTATTTGTTGGATCGTTACATCATTTAATGTGTTCAGATGGTTGGAAAGGGAATGTTATGCTTGATTTAGGAAATAACAGTTTTTCGGGTGTCATTCCCGAGTGCTGGGAAAAGTGGAAGTATTTGTTATACTTAAACTTGGAAAATAATAATTTTTCCGGTGGGATTCCAAGAACACTGGGTCGTATGCTTAAAATAAAATCATTGAACATGCGTGGGAACAAGCTAGAAGGGAAATTGCCTGCTTCTCTAATGAACCTGACATCCTTAGAGATCCTTGACCTTAGTGGAAATGAGCTTGCTGGAAGCATTCCATCTTGGGTTGGGACAAAACTTTCTTCTTTGGAAATTCTCAACATTAGATCCAACAAGTTTGTTGGAAAGATTCTTTACGAGGTTTGCTATCTTACACATATTCAAATATTGGATCTTTCCAATAACAAGCTGATGGGTGATATTCCAAAATGTTTCAACAACTTTAGCGTTCTTTCTGGGAAAGAAACTAGCTCAAATGATTATAGCATTTCTTCTATGTATAAAAAAAGAGATTTCTTTAGCGTTGCATTGGTGACGAAGGGACACAAGTACATGTACAGTAGTATTCTTGAATTCATGAGGTTGTTAGACCTTTCAAATAACAAACTTGTTGGCCACATTCCAAGTGAGCTAACAACCCTCATCAAGTTAAAATCGTTGAATTTATCGAGGAATCATTTGACTGGAAGGATCCCGGAGAAGATTGGAGACTTGAAAGAACTTGAATCTTTTGATTTGTCACTAAACAAGCTTTCAGGGGAACTTCCTATGAGCTTGTCAAGCTTGAACTTGCTGAGTAGCTTCAACGTGTCTTACAACAATTTGACAGGAAAAATCCCATCAAGTACTCAACTTCAGAGCTTAAATGAGTTGTGCTTTGTCGGCAACAAACTTTGTGGAGATCCCCTCACCGAGCGTTGTCCAAGAGTTGAAGCACCTGATACAGATAATGAGGAAGATGATGGATCAGATGGAGAGAATTGGGGCTTGATTATTAGTGTACTGTCTGGATTCATTGTTAGTTTTTGGGTCATTCTGGCTCCTCTGATAGTGAGCAGGTCATGGAGGATTGCATATTTCCGTTTCTTGAGTGAACTCAGGTATATGGTTTATGATGTTACGCGTAACATGTTTTCCAGGTGATCAAAAGTGTGGTCATGTTGTAATATGTTTTTTACTTTTACTTTGAAAATTATGAAGTATTGTTCTAGTAAAGTTGTAAGTTTGTATTCGAGAAGACTTTTTATTGTGAATAATTATTTTAGTTGTTATATAAGGTTGAATAAGTTAAGCTAATTAACATGATTGTTTGGACTCTGGAGCACCTTGCGAAAAACAGATGATGGGTTATCGTATATAAACTTGCACAATAGTGTATTTTGACAGTAGAAATTATACTCATAATCAGCGAAATATCAAGACGAACTGAAATCTGCAATCTGCCTAACCACAACTTGTCTTGTCCAGGTCACTAGTTCTTTCTCCTCACCGGCTGTGTTCCAACTTAGGACTTGGGCGAGCTGTTGGATTAAATTAGAAACAATTACTTTCTAATGCTATACAATCTCATAATCTTAAACATGTATAGTTCACACTCTCATAACTTATATTAGATAAAACAGCTTTACAGCTCAATCCAACCCAAGCCTATTCAAAATTACCCGTTGTGACCCGTTACCAACCCATCCAATATGCCACCTCTTAAGGAATGGTGACATTGAAACAAAGTCCAACAATAGTAATCAATAGAAGCAGTTGTGAGTAGAAGTGCCTCTGAATCCTTTGGCATGGAAAAGTCTTGAATATTTTCCTTATAATTTCTCATCAACTTGTCATCGACCACAATGTTCGAAAGTATCTAATCCATGACCCACAACATAAGAAAAAATAATAATAATAATAATTAAAAATAATTATCGATTACTTGGATCATGTACACGTGATTATGGTAGGGTCACACAATTATATACCTTGCGTATACGAAGAACACCTCCAGATGGTTAAAAGCTACATGAAAAATAATCAAAGTACCTTGAATATCGACAATAGTGGCAGAGTAACATTAATCTTCTATGTACATTGAAAGAATGTTATCTATAGAATCACATATGCATTTGAAATCTATGAACATAAACACAAAAATTCAAATAAAAATAAGAAAAAAAACAAATTTAACAACTCTTAAGTTGACATTCTCTGACAAAGTATTATATATTTACTGTGCAAGCATGACCAAATCATCTAATCTTTGACATGAAACACACTTATAAAACTACAATTTCAACAATCTTAAGCATTTTTCTTGTTAGATAATAAAGGCCTATTGGCTCGGCCAACTTGTTTAGTTCTAAGGTTTATTTGTTTTATTTTCTATTTAAACTCGTGCAATTACAATTATTTAGTGAATCTGATAATATATTTTTCAGTAGAACACCAAAATAAGAGTAAGCATTTAAACTTTTCTCTAATAACCAAACATAGTGCCATGTCACGTCCTAGTGGCATTTATCTTGTACACATGGCATTTATTCTTGTCATGTTATCATTAAAAACACTATATAGGTTTGGATGATCATGTATAAACTAGTTTAGCAGGTGATACTTTATTATGACATGTATGTAGATATAAATTAGTTTCTTTTAACAACATATAAATTAGTAGACTTAACTTAATTAATGGAATTTGGTAATGCGCTTAGCAATGCAAATCTTCTACTAGGGCCCCAATGTGTCAAATTTTTTGGAGTTTGGGTTAGTTTATCTACTCACGGCCCAAAACATGCTAAGAGCATCTACAATGTGCAAAGTTGGCAAAAGCTTTTTACTATTCTAAAAAGTCATTTAAGGGAGTTTTTTGCATTGCATCAAAAGGTTTTTAAAAAGCTTTTCAATGAAGACTTGGTAAGTACCAAGTCTTTGCTCAAAGCTTTTGCTATTAAATAGTTTGTGCATTTAAAGCATTAAATGCAAAAAGTCATTTGGGTTTTTACCATTGGGCATGCTCTAAGCTCTAAACTCTAAAGCAACTTCTTGATTAAAAAATTATATGTTGACAATAAAAGTTATAGTTAATCATAAATTAACCATAAGTCAAAGTTATATTTATATAGAAAACTGGATTATAGAGTATGTTTAATTCAAGTTATTTATGTAAAATATACGTACACATGTAAAATTCTTGCAAAATAGATTTAGTTATATGTAAAAAGATGTATGCTCTTATTTTTTTTCTTTGAAGTAGACGTATGCCTTTATCGATATTGTAAAATGCGGAAAGGAATAAGAGACGCGGTAGCATCATCCAAAATTCCAAATAGATGAACACATTTAGAATTTGATTGAAGTTTTCATCACTTAGCCCAATGATAAGGGACATACAACGTAAAGCGGATGTCATGAGTTTAAATCATATCTCTGAAACTTTTGAATTATTTTTATCATGATGTTACGCAATGTAGCAGTCGTGAGACTAGTGATGTACCCTTGTTTGGTAAATCGAGATTCATTTGGTGGGCTATTCCGTTAACGAGGGCTTGCACTCTTCATCAGTTATACATAATAAAAACAAGCTTTAAACAAACCAGCTTATGTAAGTACATTGACTAAGAAAATCCAATGTGTCAATATCTAATTTACTTTAGAAATGTGCTATCGTTAATATGGTGGTTCAACTAATATAGTGATCAAACCATCTTTGACTATAATTTTTAACTTTGTAAAACATCAGCCAATCAGGAGACTAAAATTCCATTGGAATGAAATCATATGAATTCATTGTTATAAGAAAAGTTAATCATGGAAATATATGCGTGAATAATGTTTCAATGTTTTATCACATTACTTCGTTCTTATAATCCATCATTATATTCGCAGAATTGTTACATTTTTCATCTATACAACATTAATATGTCTCATTTTAGAACTCGTGTAAAACGACAACAGACACTATTTTTCGAATTTGTACAACTTTTAGTTTCTCACATGATTATTACAAACTTAAAAGTGAGGCCAGAATCCAATCTTTCTTCATGGTCACCAACCAAACCAACAAAAGAGTCATGACTCATGACTTGTATTTTAGCCTAGAATTTACCTACTCCTTTAATCTAATATTACATAATCAATATTTATTACGTACACGAGCTACACTTTTGTAAACATGATACTAATTTGTTTGAGTCTTAAGTAATTCGAATATATATCCTTGCAAATAATTGAATCTGAGTAATAAACAAAACTAGTTACAAAATTGTTTATTTGTCATTGTCATATTAAAATTTGACCCAAGTGACAAACTTTTTTCTCCTACAACCTTCATGTTAGTTAGCGTGACATCACATTTACACTAGTCATTTACTCATCTTCCTATTTATCATTTACTATGCATTAATTATCCATTGACTTATGAAAAAATGTAACTTTTTATTTAGTGTTACATGAATGACGTGTAATACTAAGAAAAATAAGAGAATAATTTTTCTTTTAAAATGCTCCTAGTTTTTATTTTTCTTTTTTCAACTAACGTGTTTTGTTAATATATCAATAATAAATCATTGTGGTATTGTCAATGTTATACATTACACATTATAGTGATTCGTACGTTAGCTTGTGTTGTTTAGTTTTTGCTATTAAGTATTCATAAAAAAACAAAAAAAATCATGTGATTAACAACGTAACTTCACATATCAACACAGTAATGGAAAGAATATTTGCAATCAAGATTACAAGTCTAAATGTAATGTGCGTGACCATTAAAATCGGTAATTAACACACATATATTTTGTTTTTAAAACGAGAAATGTTAAATCTATATAAGTTTTACATAAAAAAAATCTTACACGATAATGTGGCATGGTTTATGATATTATTATTATTTTTTTTAATTTTGTAAAACTTATATAAATCTAGCATTTTTTTTATAAAATTTATAACTTATATCCGTTCATCAACTGTCACAAATATAAGTTACATTTTCTTTCATGGCACACCTTCTTTTTCTCCTTAATATGTGGATTATAATTATTATTATTTTTTTTTATGAAACTTGGGTTAATATTAAACAAGCGGTAAAAAAGTTTAGGATGGAAAGAAACGTGGCGAGGAAAGAGAAGAGTGGAGTTCGTGGTCCAAGAAAACAGAAAGTGGTTGGTTTTATCTAGATTAACTCATTGGGCCTTGTCTTTGCCGTTACAACCCCCCATATACACACGTTCACGTAATTTTTTCCCATAAACAAATATTACTATTATAACTTTACTTAAAAAAAACCAGCCATCTTTTAGTGGGACTAGTACTATAAAAATGTCACCACCCAAATATACTTAATTTGAAACAATACTTTCAGCCTAGCAAATTTCTCAGCTATAACTTTTTTCATATTGGTTCTTGCTTTTATGTAAAAAAAATGGGTGATCATTTTGTGTTGTTGGTTGATCGGTTGTTAACTGAGTCTACTTTAGAAGCTGCTATTGAAAGTGGGCAACGTTTGTATCCAGTTAATGAAACAGTGATTGATTGTTCTTCTTCTGGTGATGTTGTTGATGATGATAATAGTGGTATTAAGGGTGATGTTTTTGGTACAAGAAAAGTGGTTGAATGTAGGATATGTCAAGATGAAGATTATGATTCTAACATGGAGTCTCCTTGTTCTTGCTGTGGTAGCTTGAAGGTTAGTTTGTACAATACTTATGTTATATGCTTTGGTAAGATGTTTTTTTTATATATACATAGTTTGAGATTGCTTGTTAAGAACTGATTGTTTTTGCTTATAAGCATAAGTTTATTAGTTTATGTTCTCAAAATGCAATAAGCCTCAAGGGGATTAATTGCTTGTTTTGGAGAAAGAAGCTGTTCTTATTTAGACTTATTTTTAAAGTTATACCTGTAATTTTCTTGTTGCTATCCACGTATTGAATGTGCTGTGCTGATTCGTCACTTTATCATTATAAACTCATAAGCTAATCCAAATACTAGTCATGCTTGTGTGTTTTATGTGTGTTTTGATAATACTTAAGCTCTTGGGCCATTTTTTATAGACAAAAAGCTGAAGTTCTTTAAATAAGCTAATCCATACAACCCCTAAGCATAAGCTTACCCAGACAGCCAGACACCTCCTTAAGTAAGCAATCCCAAACACCCTTTGGAATTGGTGCCTGCTAATTAGGAGTAACAAATGTATTAGTATGGGTGGGTTGTGTTTTGGATGAGAAGGAATTTGGGTCGAAACAAACTGTTTTTAGGACATGTAAAGATTGTGCGGGGTCAGGTTGGCTGACTAACACGTTGTTTCTATCTTTTAAAAAAAAAGTTACGGGGTGATTTTTATTTCAAAAACAAGAATGCTGCAATGAGAGTCCAGATATTTTAATATAGAAAACATTTTGAGAGGTTGTATCTATAAAAGTATACTTTGCTGCCCACACGACCCGATCCCCTTTTAGCTAATATTTTTTGTTTGACGCAAGCTTTGGTTTTTATAACTAGATCCTTTGGTATGCGACATTTCTGCAAACTTCAATTTATGTGACTTTATGAATCTACGAGGTTACACAAACCATGGGGCATGGGTTCTAGTTCCACTAGGGACAGATGTGTCATGTGTGAGAAATTGCCATGTCCAAAAATTTTTACAACGAAAAGAGATATATTGATGCTAAGTTGTTGATCCTGAACTCCTGATGCGTAACTAAATTCACATGATTGACCTAAGAAGCAGAAATTATTTGAAATCGTCTAAATCCTCATAGTGTAAAAGTTAGGCCGTTTGAAGTTGAGCCCCTTCCCAACAAGATACCAGGTGTTACTACTTCATATATGAAATTGCTAATATCATCGGGTTTTACTTTTTGTAGTATGCTCATCGCAAATGTGTTCAAAGATGGTGCAACCAAAAGGGTAACATCATATGTGAAATATGCCACCAGGTGTGCAGTTGTATCCCTTTCTCACCTTTAAATCCTGCTAACCTCACATGTGTAAAGTCCTTATAATAATAATTATCTTCTGTTGAATACGACTAACTGTAGAAATTTAAGCCGGGATATACGACACCACCTTCCGTGTTCCGGTTAGGAGGTATTCCTTCAAATTTCAGGTACATTTCTATTCTTTAAAGCTGGTCAAACACTTCTTTTAAATTTGTTTGACTTGCAAAGTCAAACTTTACTCTTTTAAATATGTTTTCAGGGGGCATTGGCAGATTTCCAGGAGGGATATGAGCTATACTCCTCGAATGATTACCGTTGCTTCTTCTAATCATGATTTTCTTGCACAAGAAGAATATGATCAGTACTCAGATTCCACTGTCCGAAGCATTTTATGTTTCCGTTCAGTTGCTTTCATTGTAATCTCTCTCTATTCTCTTTTATCTTCAATGAGTCAAATGGTGTCAAATAAAAAAACTTTAGCTTAAAAAGAAATGTGTAAGAACTCAAAAGTCAGCCACAGATTGCTTTTAATGTTCTGCTAAAAAACGTGGACTATTGTTGACTTGTAATTGTTTAACCATTTTTTTTGTTTTGACGAATTGGTTCAGGTCAACCCAACCCAATTTGACCCGTTACCCGCTTCACACTTGATACACGACCATACTCACTTTAAATTTTAACATTTATTCAATTTCATTTGCAGTTTATGATTCTATTGATCTTGCGTCACACACTACCCATATTTGCAAACGGAGTGGGTGATTACTCTTTACCAGTACTTTTGGTGAGAACTTTTTATTTTTTTCATCTTTTTATTCATATTTCATCTGTTAACAAGAAAAAGACACAGCTTAAAATTATAAGAGCATAAAGATAGTGGTTCTGTCTTAAAAAATGTAAAAGGATTGTACACTATTCCTCAAAGAACTAACTAACCATTAGTATTGAGCAATAATGCAATATATTGTAACAAAATCTTTACTTTCGTTTCCAAAATACGCAATAGAATAAGGTGTATCTTTTTAGTTCAAGATTGAAACAGATGGACTATTATTGTAATTAACTTTATGAATGGAAGTTCTGGATCAACACTTAACTGGTTTGCCATTTGTCACAGTTACTACTTGTACGAACTTGCGGAATCATTGTACCAATCTACATCATTCTAAGAGCCACATCAGCTATGATACATCGGCGACAGCAGCTGGTTAGTATTCTGATCATTATATTCTTCTTTGTTTTGGTAGAGGTAGCAAACTTGGCGGGTCAGGCGGGCTGGATAACGGGTCAAAATGGGCCAGCTGGTGTTTGGCCTCAAACATTTAAAGTCCATTTATTTTTCGATTCTACCATAAGTTAATGTGTTATACGTAATTATATAAATTGCCATTTCATAATTATATTGCATTTGTTTGAGTAACTCGATGTACAAGGCTGAAAATCTTGACACGACATTGTCCCATTTTAGAGCAAATCCAAACGCTGTTTAGTCCTTGGATCTGTGTTAATGGAGGGCCTTCACTCAGAAAGTGAGTAACACCAAACAACTACTAATAACTTTTTTCTTGTCAACTCTTTTCAGGCTTCTAATGCATCAACATCGTCTTTGTCTTCTTCTGATGCGGAAGCCGGCCCAAGGCCTATGCAACATCAACCACACATTGGTCATGTTAATTGATTTGAGCATGTTTCACATGTTCTTGATTCTTTAAGGTGGTGCTCCATTTTGAGATGCAACAGTTGTAAAAAATGCACCTGTCAAGGTTAACCTGTGTCTAGTGATATAGTCATGACTCTTGATGCCTATGCGCGGACATGTCTTGAAAACGTATTGTATAGCACTCTCTAAAGTTCAAATGCAAAGTTTCTTAGTTCATCTTTCATACGAGACGTTATTTGCCTTTTTCATATCTATGACCGTTTGGACCCTGGAACAGACTCGAATGACCCATTTATGTTGTACATAAACCTTACAGGCCAAACGATTGTTATAACGTAATTGCAAATAAAATAAAAAAGTATCACAAATCACAATCAACATCATGGCCAAATTTGACATTTCCACATATATCCACCTACTTGAGAGTTATAGTCCCTTGACCAATTCAACACCCGTGAAAATGTGGAGTTTGGAATCACGCCGTTGGATCTTGAAGGTGTCCGGCATTAAGCTGTGAACTTTGACTGCACACTAAGTTTTGGACAACCTGTAAGTTGACGAACATGAACTTATTACAACTTATACGTCTTAGAAATATACTAGTAAAAAGATGAGGAATAGCAACATAATATTGGCTTGCAGTCAAACCAATCAATGGTAATTAGTTAGGAACTGCGAGAGCCAAATCTTATTCTACGTAATTCTTTTAGCATTTTTCGCCAGAAAATTTCGTATGACTTCGCTGTATGAAAAGTAATGGAAAATTTGACACTAACATTAGGAAAGTCAATAAATCAATCTGAATTGGCTCTTTGATTCCAAAATATGCTTTATTATTAAACAACTTAAGTGGTACTAATGAATCTTTAGTTAAAGAACACTTGCTAATAATTAAACTGTAATCAATAGCCAATTATGTCCTACCAAATCTGGAAAGTGTCCATAACAAAGCAAATTAAAGACAAATTGCATACAAATTATTGACTTCTTCAATTATTGACATTAGCCGAATGGTGACAACGACATATTCAGTAGGTACCAGGAAGTTACCTGATTTAACAACGATGATCACGGACTGATGGAAACAAACCTACCAAGTCAAGGTCAATCCAACAATATCTTCCACAAACATGACAAGAATGCTTGAATCTTCAACATATTTGTTGCTTCCTCACCGTAACTACTTGAAGTAACTGTACAATCAACCCAAGATTTACAACTTTTATTTACACAAACACTTCATAAACTTATCAAATATATAGTTCATCATATGTAAATACAACAGATATCAAGTACAAGCAATAATGTGTGCGGTGTGCACCTTCTAAAGCTAAAGCGCCACCAAAAATCTATTCTTTTGTGATATAGAATCAATAGAAGCATAAGTAATAAAGTTTACAGCAAAATGAAAAGTAACGTTGGTATTTTATATCTTATTTCATCATCTTTCGTGACTTGCCTGAGCTAGGTAGAGTCGGGATACTTTGCTCATTTCGGAAGAAATTATCAGGATCAACTGCGGTTTTAATCTTAACCAACCGTTCAAAATTCCCCATAAAGTACTTTTCACCATAAACCTGACCTTCACTATAACTGTATTTACCCGGGGTCATCACACCTATATCAAGATCACGGTAATTCAAGAACGCGCCTCTAGGATTCTTTGATACATAAGGTGTCATAAATTCGTACATAACTCGACTCTGGTTCAAATAGTTTGCCTCAAGTTCAGGGTCACCTTCATTCCAGTTAACTGAATACTGAATTTTGTATAAATTACCCGCACGATGAGGAAAAGGTGTTGCATCAGCTGCAACCTCGTACATTCGCCCACCATATGGGTTAAAAACAAATCCGATTTTCCCCAATTCAACCAACTTGTTAAAAATTGATGCAAAACCAGATACAGAAATCGGGGATTGTACATAGTCCGACTTTCGTTTTCCATAGTTAACATTGTCCGAGTGTCGGTCTAAAAGGATCTCAGGTTTAGTCGTGTTTAGATCAAAATTAGCCCAATACAAAACCGATTCAATCCAGCTTCCTTCAATACAATCCTCCTTTTTCAACCCCAACTCCGGAAACTCTTTGTTCATTAAGGCCACCAATGTATCAGAATCACCTAAATAATGTGCTATAAACGAAGCACGACCCACTTTCACCTTATTAACCGTAACAGGTTGCAACAAGACCCTGATAAACAACCCATCGTCAATATTGGGCATAATCGACTGCCACTTATACACAAGCTCCGAAGCATTTTCCGCAACCGTTTTCATTATTCGAAAAACAGTATTAACTTTCGGAACCGAAACTAAATTCACAGTATACGATAAAATAACACCAAAACTACCACCCCCACCGCCCGAAATAGCCCAAAACAAATCCTCACCCATAGCTTTTCTATCCAAAACTCGCCCATTAGCATCAACAATACGTGCATCAATCACATGATCAACTGCTAAACCATATTTTCGTAACATGGTACCGTAACCACCCCCACTTAAATGTCCACCTACTCCAACTGTGGGACAAACTCCCGCAGGAAACCCTAAAACATCACTTTTTTCCCATATTCTGTAATAAAGTTCACCTAACTGGGCCCCGGCTTCAACTATAGCAGTCTTCTGTACAGCATCAACTTTAATATCGCGAAAGTTAAACATATCTAGTATTATAAAATCCGGCTCGGATGAAATGTAAGATATTCCTTCATAATCATGTCCACCACTTCGTATCTTGATCTGCACGTTGCCTTTTTTGGCACATAGTACGGCTGCTTGTACTTGTGATACGGTTTTTGGAGTTATAATGACGGCTGGTTTAGAAGTTGTGGTCGTGTTGAAACGGTTGTTTTTAATGTAGGCTTGTAAGACAGTTGTGTACGAGGATGAGTTGGCTGTTGAGCTATATACAACGTTGGATAATTCGGCTAAGGATTCAGGTGAGTTTAACGGTAAACATTCTAGGAATGATTGGTAAACCGTGTCTGGATCCATGGCGGCGTTTGTATAGGAGAAAATTAGTGTGACTGTTAGAAGAGTAAGTGTTAAGGAAAACATGTTTTTTGATGATGATGAGAGTATCATTGTTATGTTTTTTTTTATTTTTATAATTATTTTAAGGTGACTGTACGTTGATGGTATATATAGGGAAATGTTGTGTTTGCGCGTAATAATATATGACTTTTTGTTGTCGGCTATGTTAATAATTGTCACATGGGGTGTGTTTTTGAAGGTATTTTAAAGGTGAAACGTGGAAGGTTCTTGTTTGCATGTATTAAACGGTTGGAAGAAAGTGATGTATAGGAATGGTCAAAGGGGGAGATGATGTTGAAGCTTTCAAGGGTTATCAAGTGTGTTTGGGCAGGTAATAGTTATAGATCTAATTGTTTTGGTTTTTATTCTGTTAACGGTGATTAGTGTTCTGATTTTATTTGGTAAGCAGCAAGTAGTTTTATTTATTATTTTGTAATGTTTATTTTTCAATGTTTTTTTGAAGTAGTAATTAGAAATGTTAAGCATTTAAAAGCTGTTTTAAACATTATAGTTACAACTATAACTATGTTACCAAATATTTTTTTTTAATTAAAAAATACAGCTACTGCTAATTGCCACAGCTTACTGGTACTGTTACTTTTGCCAGACACACATTATGTTTGTACTTTTGGCGTGCGAAGTTTTGAAGGGTTATTAAGCGTGTTTCTAATAATCGTCGCCATAGTCTATCTTAACTATAAAATATGTAAGTACTTTTGCTTAATTGGTTAATCCATAATAATTTAGGCAAGTTTGACAAAAGAATTGAAAAGTTATTAACTAATATAAGCAACACATTTAATATAGGCAACACATTTAGGATGCATTTGATATGTTGTCATAAATCACAATAGGTATAGGCATATGTATAACGTGGGTCCTTCAGAAATGAAAGATCTATACATTCTCTTTTTGATTGATACTTTCTCTGTCTCATATTAATTGTCATGTTTGACATTTTGTAATTTTTTTTTTTTTTTTTTTTTTTAAACTTTGACCTTAACTATATCTTTTTAGGGTTTTGTTAACCACAACCTCATGGGTTGTGTTTAAAGATACTATAAATAAAAATTTTACATTAAATGAATTAGTATATTCTATAATTATACATATTTTTCATTTAAATCATGGAATGTGATATTAAACTTGGAATGTTTATTGTTCATTTAATACAAAAATTTTAATTAAGATATGTTTAAACACAACCCTATGGGTTGTGATTAACAAAACCCATCTTTTTATGTTATAAAATACTTGATACAAAATATATGAATGGATTATATTTTAAATGTATTTTCTTTGGTATAATTTTTCTCAAGTATTCTATAATACAAACAAAAATATTTAAGGTCAAAGTTGACAAAGAAATAATGCAAAAGTTAAAACATGACAATTAATATGGACGGATGGAGTATGAAGTATGGAACATATCTATATTTCATTCTCATATTAGAAAAATTTATATCTTAAACATACACATGATTGGAATAAAAATTCATTCATTGATTCCCATTCCGGAATACCAAATGTACCCTTAATAATTCAATGTTTATGTGTAAATAACTAAAAAAGATGAATTTGTGACAAGGAAGGAAATATCGAAACTGAGCGTCTACGTATGTTGTTGTTGAAGAAAATGCCGTGGACACACACATTTACACGACGCGATGAGAGTTTTAAATTTTTGTGTTAGTGTTGGTTTCGTAAGACTTATTACACGAAATATCAGTTATCTTGTATTGCCATTTCGAGAACTTGTATAGTTTTATTAGTGATTCAAGATGATAAAACATCTACAGTAACATTCTTCTACATGAATATAGAAAGCTAGAAGGATGGGGCGCATACCTTACTCATTACAGAAAGAATTATGGTTTCATTTACACTCCTGAAAAACGAGAATAACATGGACTAGCCAACTCAATTTAAATTTCACTCACACCAAAAGAAAAAGAAAGTCTTAGATCGTTCAAAATTGGTAAAGTAAGATATTATATTACTCATAAATATATCATGATCAAATATTGTGGTATAAAATTCGTAACGAAATTGAACGTGGACAGAAAATGTTTATACAGCAGTCAGCATATCGTTTCATACAAAGATATGATAATAAATAAACAAAAAAAGTATAACGCCAAAAGAAAGTTTAGAATCCATCATCGATTGGACTAGTAAGGATGGCCGTCTAAAAGCGGCTGAGGTTAAGTCATGCGTGATTTGTGTTGATAAAATTGAAACTTGTATAGACGATTGATTTGTTTTCTAGTTGTTGTCAATATCATGCAGAAAAGTCGATCAATGAAAGGATTATGGACGTGTGTTTCGTCCAAATTTATAATATTTGGCAATGAATTAAGTTTTTCATCACTTTTAATGGTTCAGAGATACTCTTGCAGTCTTGCACGATTCCAAAACCCCAAGTTTCTTTTATATTTGTATTTAAGTTATAATTATAATTCCAGAAAGAAAAATTTAAGATTGTGACTTGTGGTTTATGCCAAGCTCCGTGAAAAAAAATGGTGAAAAAAAATCATTAAAGGTTTTTAAGATCGGGATATTATTCAAGATCGTTTTAATCCTTATAAGAACGATATCGTAAAATCAAAATCAGATTGAAATCTTAAAATCCTAATATAATGTCATTTTCTTAATAGTTTATGTAATAATATACAAATTTACATATAATAATAATAAAAATAATAATAATAATAATAACAACAACAACAAACATTAATTGAAATGTTGTTTTAAATCATGAATATGTAATCTTTAAGATTAACATGTTGTTTTCAAATTCTTTAAAACTTAAATCAATAACTTTGTAGTTTTTTGGTTTGTAGTTTGTAAAAAGTAAGATCGAATCAGATTAGATTTTAAGACCCTATGACCAAAATCGAGATCATATAAGATTTTAAGCTTGCAAAAATTCTACGTAAAATCCAAATTATTTTTGCTTTTATAGTATCGTGAAATCATAAGATGCTAAGATCATGATCGTGATTCTAACAATTTCATGCATTTGACTATTTCATAAAACTCAACTTGAATCATTTAGCTTGTTTTATAAGTTTGACTATTCATATCACTCAACTAGACAATTGGACTATAACTGCGAAATGACGTATTATGTCGACATCCGAATTGTGGAAATGTATTCAAGATGAAAATTTGATAGAGGAATTGAGGAAATAACGAGAGAGGTAAATGTATATATGTTGGCAACTTGGCATGTTGTTGCCTTGTTGGTTATGAAGTATACTATAACACATGGTATTAACAAAATTACCAATTGATCTCTACTTCTACCAACGGAGATAACCAAAAACGAAACTAATTTTTTCAAATAACCAAAAACTACACTACGCAGCAAATGTCGCAGGCAAAAACCATTTGCTCACTATGCCACTTCACATTAGTATTGGTTGAATAATTGATTAAGAAAATAACTTACGCGCATAAAACCTTTTGACCACCTTCCAATTTGCGAGCATATTCGTTTGTTTGAAAGTCATTTACAGTGTCGGCGATTAGCATGTGCAAGTGGAGCAATCGCACCGGGCCCCCCTTTGTAAGGGGCCCCCAATTTAGTAGACATCAATTAATATTTATAGTTTTATATATAAACGTTTTGAATTTTTAGTATCTTTGTTAAATATTATCAAAGTTGAACCGGATCACATACAAAAAATAGAAGACAAACTTTGGGCCACATACAAAAAGAATTAAAGACTTGGATTATGGGGGCCTCATTTGTGATTTCGCACTAAATCAGTGAGACGGCCCTGGTCATTTAATATCAACAATTTTTAAAACTAAGGGTCCGCTTGGTTCAAAATGGTGAAAGGTAAAGGTAAAAAGAAAGGGAAAAGGAGTGCAAAGGATTGAGTGAGGTGGGTAATCAATACCTTACCCTTTAATTTACTCTATAATGTTGATTACCCACTACGGGGTAATCAATATCTTTGCACACCCCTAACCAAGCACCTAATTTGAATGAGGTGGACCCTTTTGAATTCCTTACCCATTCCCCACACCCCTTAACCCCCTTACCAAGCACCCCCTAAGTGTAAATGTGTAATAAGGGGAGAAAACTCGTTCAGTCGGCCTAATTCTGACACGCCCCCCTTATTAATTCCGGTCGTCAACGACGCGTCAGACGAGAGAAAAAAGAGAATAAGGTCGCTGAGGTGACCGATTCCTTTACCAAAAAAACCACAACTGTCGTTTAGGTATTAAAATAAATAAATAAATAACTTTTTTTATTTAAAAAAAAAAAAAAAAAAAAAAAAAAAAAAAAAAAAACATTTAAGACTATAATTACATCATTCACATTGTCATTTTATACACAATTTCAAACCACTTTACTATAATCTTCTTATCTCTCTATAAATGTCTCAAAAAACTCACAAAACCAAAACCTCACAATCCCGACGTCAACAAAACATTCCACACTTAATACTGGATCCCAATTTTTGTTTATCCGGTCTCTCACCACCCATTCAATTTCAACCCGCAAGTTTCAATTATCAATCACAACAACCACAAAACCAATGTTGTCAAAATAATCCGTTCCATCCTCCATACAACCAACAACAACAACAACAAGAATCTTTTTACAAACAACAACAACAACAACAACAACAACAAAATTCGATGTATCGTCCGACGTTCGAATCACCACCACCATTCCAATTCGATTCACAACAACCTCAATCTTCTCAACGATTTTCTCCGGTTAACCGTCTTAATCTTGACGTAGATATGGGTCCGGTTTTTAGTAGTCAAGATTATTCCACAGGCAAGGTTCGGGTGGTCGTCAAGATTATTCTATGGGCCAAGGTTCGGATCAAGGTCCATTCCAACCTGTTCCTTCGGATGACTCTCCCGTCGAAAAGGTGGTGCCCGTCAAAGATAAGAAGATTACAAAACGGCGTCTAAAAGCCAAGACGACCGTAAACGCTACCTCGTGAGTTCCATGGAGCTCGACGAAAAAGGTAGTGTTGTGTAAAGTGTGGATCGACACGTCGGAAAATAGCGTCAAAGAAAACACACAAAAGACTAGGAAGTTTTAGGGGAGGTGGTGACTTACTTTGAGAATGAAATAGTGGAATCGACAAGAAGATACAATGCCATTTGAACCAAATGAAAAATAAGCTTCGTCCTAAATTGGTTAATTTTGTGTCATTTACAATAATGTAAAACAGGGGCACAAGAGTAGGGCATGTGACCTACTGTGTACGAAAAAGCGTGCAAGGAATATTACGTGATGTACAATCAGGACTTCACATGACTGAATGTTGGAGACTTTTGAAGGACCATGCTAATTCGAGAGATGTTGAGATGTCAATATTTTACAAATCACAAAAAATGGGTCAAAAAATTCGAAACCACCTCACACGGCACATCAGCCTCATCACATGGTGGTTTGAATCTGAATGAAGAAGCGAATGATTATGAGGACGAGGTTCAGGAAGTAGTGCAACCAATGGGTCGGGACAAAGCTAAGAAGAAAGAGTCATCCTCCCTCGATCCTTTGGAATCTTCAAATGCTGAAGGAGATCTTATTGATAGCCGATAAATGGAAAAGCATCAAAGCGACTACTTGGGGCAAAACAAAAGAAGTGCAAGATTCTTATATAGTATTGAAGAATCGGGAAATGGAAATCGAAGAAGAGGAGCGTCGGGAGCAAGCAGAATTGAAAAGAAAGAGACTTGCAAACCAGAGAGAAGAACTTGCACTGCAACGTGAACTACTTGAATTTCAATGACAAAAGAAAATAGACAAAGACATCCGCTTCTATAATAAACGCATCGATGAGACTTTTCCCGAATTGCAAAAACAGACATTGTTGGAGATGAAGCACAAATAAAGAAGAATTATAGTTTAGATTATTAGTTTAAGTTTTTATTGTATTTTTTTAATTTTATTTGAATTATTATGTAACGCTTTTTACTATTAATGAAATTTTAATTGAATTGTTAAATCAAAATGAAAAAAATGGAGATGTCGGTCTCCTTATTACACAAAGTTGGTCATGAAGTAGTTTAAAAGAGATAAACCTAAGATGACAGGGGAGATGTCGGTCTCTTAGGGTCCTTATTACACTTAGTCTAAAAAAATTGTTTTGAAAAGTATCATGGTCCCATATAAGATAGGGAATTGATTTGCACATATTAAAAATTGATTAAATACTTAAATGTATGCATTGGATACTTGTACGATTTTGACATTCTATTTTAACTATTTGTACATTTGAGTGTGTAAATAAAAATTTAAAATGTACAAATTATCTCTCTTTCAAATATCATGTCTGAATTACGACAACCTGTCACTTCATGTTTGAATAAAAATATGACATATTTTATATGTTGAAACCAGAAAGGTTATCTTCATTATCAGTACAATCTACTTTACTTTTACACCATTTTAAATCCGTTTTAAATCTTTCATGAGTGGCTAATTTAAATGAAGTACCTAGGCGCGCAAATAAAAAGGGTGAGCAAAGTTTGCTCACACTGTCACATGCAACATATTAGCTATCTTTTTAAACTAATAGTGCGCGTAAATTAGAGGGTGCGCAAAAACTTTTGCACTCACTGCCACATGTCAACTTAATAGCCTATCTAAATTTACTAAGGATTGCACGAAAATAAGAGGGTGAGCAAACAATAATGGGTGCACTGCTACGTGTCACCTTCTTATTTAATCTAAATAACAAAAAAGTAAACGTGCAGCAATCCAAAATACCACGCGCAATTAATTTGCGCACACTATATCTGTGTGGTATTTTTTAATGTTTTTTTGTGCATTGTGTCATAACACAAATTTCAAAGGTGGTATTTTGTAACATAGCTTCTATGCGTCAACTAGAAATTTCACCATGGTATTTCTATCACATTTTTCATCAGTACAGAAATTACGTGCTATAGAATATACATGTATCTAGTCTCTAGAATCTTAGTTGTTGAACATGTAGGTATGTACAATTACACTTCATTGGAAGTGTTTAGTTTGCCTTGCAAGGCAAGGAAAAGCCTTATGGTCGGTTCTATAAGGAGAACCGGCTCCTACATGGTATCCTACCCCATTATCTCTATAAATAGAGGTGAGGGTGAGTAGTTTTACACATTCTTCTTTCCCGTTGTAATTGTTAGTGCAAAATGTGCGAATGGGTTAAGATTGGGCTTAGTCCGATGTAGGCCGTCCTTGGTGGATCGTCTGCTATGTGGTTTATGCACTAATCCAAGTAGTAGGTTGTATTTCCTGCATAGACAAAGGAAAACCGTTAGCCTTATCGTGGGGACGGACCCACCGATTAAGCTCCGGCGTGAGAGTAAGTACTCATGTTGTCAGAGAAATATTTGTGTATTGGGATGAGTGACAAAGTCATACCTCGAGAGTGTGTACTAAGGTTACCTTTTATAGGTGGTCGAAATGCTAGGGTTCCCTTGTACGTCCGGACTGTACCTTGCTCGTGGCTTAGGCTTTAGTCAGATCCGGTTTGTTGGGCCGGGGCCGGGTTTGTTTGTTTTTGGGGCCGGAGCCCGGTATTCTAGTTGTATTGGGTCGGAGCCTCATTGTGTATAATACGGTCTAGGCCCAGTAAGCCTGCTATCCGTATTATACATCATCAAGTCCCCTCAGTCTAGCGTGTTTATTGCTCGCGTGCCTTTGTAGCGTGCGATGAATGTTGCTAGACTTAAATTCTGGATGCTCCGCTCTTGGCGCGAGGCTTCTCCGTGACGGAATTTTCGTGGTCAGCGGATAAGATTATAGGGGAACGTGGGCCATTACTGGCCCTTTTACCTTCTGGGCATTTTAACCATCTAATTCTTCTACTTAGCTGTCATCCTTATCTTTTATTGTCGATCACAACCATTAATTGATGCGTTCTTGACACGCGTCATGTATCAAACTTCTCAGTTGTACCGCAGGTATAAATACCTAGGTTAGCATGTTGCTATTTTTTCCTTTTCTGCTCTTACTTTTCCGCTTTTCAGGGAATTCTTCCCCTCTTCTTCTTTCTGTTTCCTTACCTTATTGCATCCTGCACGTTGTCTTTTAAATTTTTTGTGTGACAATGGTTAACATTACGGAGGTTATGTCACATCTTACGGACGAAAGACTTAACGAGCTGTGTCGTCAATGTCATATTCCGTCATTTGTCCAGCCTGTTTTGCCTGATCTCGGTCAAATCATCAGCCAGTATCCGCCTGGGAAGATTGGTCTTTATAGTTGGTTTTTTTGATTATGCCAACTTTTGTCTACCGCTCTTCTTTTTCTTGGTTGAGATTTTGAAGCATTACCACATCAATATTTCTCAGCTTTCTCTTTTTGGGCCGTGCAAGGTTTCTCATTTTGAGGTTTTATGTCGTGCTCATAATTTTACTCCAACAGTAGCATTATTTCGCCATTTTTATGTTAATTCGATAAAGAATGGGTGGCTGTCGTTTAGCAAACATACTAAAGATACTGGTATTTTCTATAGTAAACCATTGGATTCCATGAAAGGTTGGAGAACCCGTTTTTGCTGGGTTGATGCGTTTGCCTGCCCGAGTATCTTCCCTTAGCATGCGGGCGATATTGTTGAGGCGGACTTGGTTCCTGAGCCTAACGAGTATAGTGAGGAGGAGGAGTACCGTACCCTTATTGGCCATCCATCTCCGTTTCGTAGGTATCCGGAAGCTTTCCTTTGTTGGGTCGGCCTGAGTCGTTATTACTCATTTACGGAGAACGATTATCCCATATTCCGTCTCAATGGAGAAGGTTGATGTTTTATACTTGCTTTCTCTTGTTTATTCCGCTTTCTTTCTCTTCTCTTTCTTTGCTAACTTTTTCTTTTTTATCTTGTGCAGAGATAAGCGCGCATGCCTTTATTACTCACGCTGATCCTAGTGCGATAACAGTTGAAACGAGACAGCGGGTTGGGGATGAGCCCCCTTTTTCGGACACGACTGCTGGTCAAGTTGTCCCACTTTCTTCGCCTCATCATGTTCAATCGGGAGGTGAGGTAGGAGCTGATGGAGGTATATTGCCCGGTCAGGGTGGTGGTATGGGACCAGGTGGTTCTGGTACTCATGGTAATGTTGACGCTCAAGTTTGCAAGCGTGCTGGCAATGCTCCTCCTCATCATACTATTATATCTCTTAAATGGGGATGGAAAGAGTTAAGTATGGTAGCCAATGCGAGTGCCCCCACCCTTCCGTCGAAGAGATTGAGGGCGGACCATGGCTCCTTGAATAGGTCTACTGCTTCCGGTAAGTCCAAGGCCGCTATCCAAAGTATGCTGACTACTAATATTCAAGGTTTGCATCATACATTGGAGTTGTCATCCCATATTCCTTCCTTACCTTTTGTTTCAGAATAAGAAATTAGTGATCAGCTTGACACATCTGCTGGACCTCTACTCCGTACCGTGCATCATGCTGAGAGGTTTGTTGTTTCCTCTGACTCTTCATCTTTTGCTAGTGCTCGTGATATTGAGGTCGGTTCTTTTGCCAGGCCTTCTGCTACTTCAGCGCTAGTTGTTACAACAAACACTGCTTTCGCTACTTGTGCATCATCGAAGGGAAAGGGTAAGGAGGATGTTTCTGAAGGTTATTTCGAAGACAGCCAAGAAGGTCACTCCGGAGATGGGTTTTCATGTGGTCGTATCCGCTATACTGCTGATGTGGATCCCAATGTCTTAGGTGAGGTCTTTATTCCAGAATGGAATGTGCCTTGCGACTCTCGCTTTGATACTGTCGTTGATTGCCGTTAGGTGCTTGATTAGATTACTCCTCCTAAGTTTTTTTCTGAGCTCCGTATTATGGGGCATAAAGAATTTTTTGAGGAGTTCAATTATCTGACGGCTCTTCAGATTTCCTTTTGTTCGAAGCGCGGTCGGCCGAACATAATATTGCCCGGAAGCAAAAGTTGTCCGCTTCTAGCGACCGCCAGGCTGGTTAGCTAGGGGATAAGGATGCGGAGATTGATAGGTTAAAGACAGAGGTGTCTTGTCTCCGTACTGAGATAACATTCTTGAAGTCATTTGATAATCCATATGCTGCTGAGACTTCATCTTGATGGCAGAGAATTTGAAGCTTAAGGGTGAGCGTGATTCACTCAAGTCAGAGTTGGTGGAGTTGCGCTCTTCTGTAGATAGCCAAGCTGCATCTTTTGAGGCGGAACGTGGCGTATTTTCAACAACACTGTGGAGGCAAGGCGCCAAAGCAAGTGGTTCGCATATCGGGTATGTGCTGTGTTATGTTTTTTTTGTTCCATATTCTTATCCTTTCCTCCTCTTTATTTACTGAGCAGGCTCACTTATTTCAAGCCACTATTGACACTTTGGAAGGTCTTTTTAAAGAAAGCCAGGATACTCAGATGGAAAGGGTTACTGATAGGTTGAGCCAGCTGGATATCCGTCTTGCAGATATAGCCGCTAATCTTGATTAAGAATTTTATCCCCGCCTACTTACCATTGTTGCTAGCTGCAGGTGGCTGCTTGAACGTGGCATGAAGTTGTTTCTTACTAAGTGCATAAACTCTTCAGAGTATATTGCAGTGCTTAGCAGACTGTTGAGTTGTGCTATCAGGAAAGGGATGCAAGCGGGTTTGGATGCTGGTATTGAGCATGGTAAGAAGGGTAGGGCCCTTGCGAATATTGACGCAAATAATCCTGATGCGGAGGCGGATTATGAGTCCGCTTATCAGGCATTCCATGATTTTGATTTTCCTCTCTTGGCAGATTCGCATTTGCGCAAAGATTCTGATATTGAGGATGTGATGCACCTTCTCCGGCTTGAGGTTGATATTGTAGTGAAGCTTGGATTGTCAAATTTTCAACCTAACTTAGAGCAACTTTCCGTGCCCCATATTAGAGGTGGCTCAGTTGTTGGAGAATTTGCCCTATCGTCATCCTTAGTCGCTGCGTGTCAAAGGGTTAAGAAGATTAGGGAGAGTGTTTCTACTGGTCAGCCTGTCCTTGCTGATGTGTTTGCCTCTCTAGTTGATCCTTTATCTTCTGATCTTTTGTTGGGTTCAGGGACCGCTTCTTCTAGTAGAGCTATTAGTGTGAACACTTCGTCCATGGCTTATGTTCCCGCTTTGCCTACCAGACCTATTTCAACGGATGATATCCCGGTCTCGGTTGTTGAAACAGATGGGGATGTTATTACTTTGATTCATTCTGTCGTCCCTCATGGAGAAGAGCTCGAAGTTTTGCCAGAGTATAATCATGCAGGATGAGCTTTATTTATTTGCCTCGGCCGCTTATGGCCTTTCTTTGAGCGGACCTTTTGTATGTGAAGTATTATTCCACTTTGTTTTTGGTAACATATTTTGTATTCCATTGTAATTTCTCGCGGTGCGTGCCACGATTGGACATGATATTTTGCCTTGGTCTTTTTATTGACATGGTTTTTGCGTTCTTGCATATATCATGGTTGCACATGTATAGCTTTTGTGAACGTCTTTGTTTGCGCTGCGGTTACGTCTAACCTTGTTGCGGCTTGTTTGCACTTTATGATTTGTGCTTTGTTAGTATCAAATGACGTACTGGTACGTAATTTATTATTAGTCTTAATTGGATACTTGTGGGTTATCCTCCCGGTACTGGGCTAGCAATCTCTCTTCCGTACATGCGGTTAAATTATGAGGTTCTGCACCCTTTTTGTTATACGAAATAAAGTTTTAGGGTTGTGCCCTTGTGTGCGCGTCTTACTCACTTGTGTATGGGTTTGTAAAGTGAATATTTAAAAACTTGTAATTGTAAAATGGTGAAGGTAGCTAAGTTTCACATTTTCTTTTATTAAAATACTTAAAGTAATACAAATAATCAATTGTGTCTTTATAAACGTCTAAAGGTGGGTTCCATCAGAGTGGCCCGCTACAGATTATGACTAAAACATTGATGTTTTATGTTTGCGGATACGGATTTCCATCTTTGGTTCTTTGCCTTTCTTTTGTCGTTAGCTTGCATTCTTGCTCCTTGGTTTTTGTGCTGCGCATGCTTCCGGCTGCGTTTACGTTCTTCTTGCATTTTAGGCTTAGTGAGCACTGGTGCTTGTTCATGTTTTTGTACTTGCTTGAGCATATATGTAGTCCGGAGACTTTTCATAACATCTTTCTAGCTGATTTGCGTAGCTTCCCTTGATGCCGTGCCGCTGGCAGGCGGGATTGGTTTGTCCAGGCTGCTGAAGACCAGCGATTGCTTTAGTTATTGGCAATTTTACACCATGCGATAGGACACTTGTGTAGCTTTTCCTTTTTTCTAAATGGTGTCCTTGCCGACCGTAGTCTCGCTTGTGTGCATTGCTGCAACTAAGGATTGGAAGTTCGTTGACTCCATCCTTGATTGATTGACGTCTGATACGTGCGATATGTCAGTGTAGCATAGGTGTAGTTTTACCTAATCAAGTTTTAAATTTATATTTAGCCGACTTATTACTTACGCACACATTTAGTGAGCAGTGTACCCGATCAATATGTATATAGTGGTAAGTAGAGTGTTGAACACTAAGAATGGAACATAATATCTAGTTGATTTAATCAGTATTTTAATATCTAAGTTAGTTTTACAATCCAATCTAACAAAAGGGGGTTTTCGCCTGAGAGACTAGCACGGATTTGGTTTAAACAGAAAAGTAAAACTAATGAGAACAAATCAGTGAAGAGCAATCACGTACACAGATAGATAATAGAAACACGTAGAAGACCTGTCCTATGGTTAAGTAGCTTGTCACTTGTTTTATTGCTAGTTTTATATGATGAGTATCGTAATCTAATCTGTCTCGTTGGATCCTACTATAGGCGAGTAAACTCTTAATGATTACTTATGTTTATCCTACTTTCTAGACGCTAGATAAGTAGGCGAGGAACATGTATGGTAGCCCAGAAGACTTAACTAAACACAGAGGTTATCAATGCACATATAAAGTCACCAAAAACATCATCATATAAACTTTAATTGATGGGAAAGAAATTTTAAGTGGAGCAGTATGGTGGCCACAAGCCCATCTATCCTGATGAATTAAAGCTTACTAATACAATAAACAAAACTACTTAATGAATTATAGACATGTAGGACCTTCTTATGGCTCTAAGATCTTCGTTTGGGGCGTGTCATGTGATGCTTCTTCGACTGAATTCGTCTCCTTAGGGTTTTGTTGCACACAAAATTCGTATCTGTCTTGGGGTATTTATAGCTTCTGTCTGAGGGATCGATGCGGCGCATCATGATGATAGATGCGGCGCATCTTGATGATAGGTGCGGCGCATCTACTTAACTTCGTGTGGGGTCCAAGATTATTATATTTTGGAATATTCGTACACCACCTTCAGATGCGGCGTAACTTGTTTCTCTATGTGGCGCATGTCCTTTAACGTTCTGGATAATGTCTAGTGAATTCTTTAGCTGATATGTCGCATGTTGTAAATGAGATGCGGCGTATTTGGAGTAGAACAAGTTGGTTATCCTTCGTTGACCAAAGTTTCATATGCGGCACATGTTGTAATAAGATGCGGCACATTCTTCAAAGTCAGGCAATGGTCTTCGAATTCATCTAAGTATGATGTTGTGTGATGAGTGCTTAATCACACATCCTTTTTAGAGCCAAATTCAGACCAAATACAGCAAATACTAACCAAATATGCCAAGAGAATGTGTGTTTTTGTATTTGTGTATGTGCAGGTACGGATATGTGATAAATGAACAAAAAAACAAGACAAAACCCACAAAAACGAGCACGGGATTGGAAAAAGGTCATAAGCCGGAGCCGGGGAAGAAAAATGATCAAAGAAAGCTCGTAATATCATTAGAAGTCCTCAGGAATTCCCAAAGCTGCATAAAAGGTCCCTGACCAAAGTTTGAGTATTTGGCGATTTCAGTCCTCAAGTTTCAGAAATTGTCAAATTAAATCCCCGGGAGAATATTTTAAAAGAAATGACATGAGAAGCCCTCCGAAAATTCATAATGATCAAGAAAGGCCCTTGAAAAATATTTGTGAGGAATGGCAATTTTGGTCCTTGTAAATTCTGAATTGACAACATTGGTCCCTAGGATTTTTAAGTTTATACACTTAATCCTAAATACTGATCCAAACATAACACTAAACCAGCCCAAAATATTTTAGCCCAATCCAATTTCCCAACAACCCGATCCATAACCCACCCCACCTTACCCTCGGTCAACCCTTTATTCCCGGTCAAAACTCTAATAAAAACACCCAATACCCCCAAATCATATTTACCCGCCCCCAATCTTACTCTTACCCAGATAATATGAACCCTAACACTGTTCACCAATGTAAAATTCAATTTAACAGCAATTAAGGGTACTTGGGTCTTTTGCACAAGTTTTTAGAAGGTATCTGACATGGCAGGCCTGCCATGTCAGTGATCCGTGTGAAAGTGCGTGAGAACAATCAAATCCAAGGGTCAATATTGAATGGATATATCTGGAAGATTAATCAAGGGCTGTGATGGATTCAAAAGAAACACAAGGTGTGTGGATTGCCAACATGGAATTGGGGGATACTCACCTCAGCTCAGGCTATAAATAGCCCTTTCTCACCCACGGAATGAGTAGTTAGATTTTAGGAGTAGATGTTAGGATTAGAAGTAGGATTAGTAAAATAGATTTAGAATCATTTTTAGCCTCAGCTTATTGTAATTTCTAAAACTTTTAAGTTGTATTAATTTTCAGTATCAATAAAATTCTAAGTCTTCATTTAAATTCCCTGTCATTTAAATTTTTAAGCAATTTATTGTTTTCAGAAATTATTGTTAAGTTTTCATTTCATAAGCTTACTCAAGTGGAAATTAGCTTTTTCATTCTGTTCTATGTGAATACTATTGTTCTCAGTCAAAAATAGTCAGGGTATTTGCTTATTTGCTGATTCAGCTTATTCATGGGAATTAAAGGCAGCCATATGGAGCTTTTTGGCATGTATTAGAGATAGGCTGTGTGGGATTCATCCTTCTGTTTGGCTGAGGGATGAGTTGTAAGTTTTCAATTTTCATTTTCAAAGCTAAATATTGCATCATATAGATTAGTAGTTTAGATCTGCTTAATGTTGCTTATTTCTGTCTCATGTTAGTAGTTTAAATTGTTATTCAGCTTTGTTTAGTAATTTGTAGTTAACTATTATAGTTTACATATTATTAGATATTTACTAGTTCATTACTGATGCATTAGTTAAATCTGAGTTCCTGTTGTTTATTGTGTTTATGATCTGTGTTTCTGGTGCTTATTAGTTTGTTCTATCATACTTAGACCTAAGTTTGGTGTTTTGATTGCTTAAGGGTTCATTTGCTTGAATATTAGATCACGTTAGTAGGATTTAGGACTGTTTGGATCTGCTAGGTTTGTGGTTAGTTGTTGGTAATACTGGTTAGCCTTTTGTTTCATTTTTCTGCCATAGCTTATAAGTGTGTTACTGTTTCATTCACTATGCTACTGGTTCATATCAGCTTGTTTGATCTGAATTATGTTGGTTTGTTTCAAACATTAGTTGCTTAGCTGCTAGTGGTAAACAGTCACCATTAGAGTGGTGTTTGGATCTGTTGGTTCTTATGTGTTCTTGTGGTTTAATTGGTTAGTTTGCTGCATCAGTGGTTGGCCCTAGGTTAATACTAGTCAACTAAGTCAAAGTTTAAGTTTAATCTTAATTTCAGTGCATACTTTCTGGAATCAGTTGCTATTAATTGAGATTTTGGTAGAAATTTGTTAAACTTAGCATTATTAGGACTTAAACTAGCTTAATGTTACATTTATAATCAGTTGTTATCAGTAGGATTTCCTTTTGGTCAAAGTTAAAATGCATCAATAAGTCAAAAACTTGGAATGTAACTGTTTGAACAGCAGCTGATCTCAGTCTTATTTAGGGGTTCAATTGGGTATTAGATTTAGGGCTTTTAGACTTTTTAGATAGCCTGTAGTATAAGGTTTCTAAATCTGCTCTTATGATTCTCTAATTAGCTTATTAGGTTACTCAAATTAAGCTGCAAGTTTAGTGTATTGAGCTAGGTGTCATCTGATTTCAATTCTGGGCTGCAAGTAAATTTTACGCTTGAAACTTGAGATTAGCTGTTCATATCAGTTCTTTTGTGCCTTAAGCTGAGTTTCTCATTGAGTATTTGCTTGTTGCTTCATCTGCTTATCCACTGCTTATTTCATTAGAGCTTATTTGAACCTATTTTGTGCTTTATCTGTGTTTCTGAGCTCCTATTAGTCTGAGTACTGCTCCTTTAAGTTCATTTTGGTCTCAAAATCATCTGGTCAAAGTTGGGTTACTTTTGGTCAAGATTGCTTATCAATAAGCATTCCTTAATAAGCAGTTTTAAGCTAATCAGCTGTTCTAATGCTTATTTTTAAAAATTCATATTTTTCTCAAGTTCAAAATATTATTTTAGATTTTCCCTGAAATTTTCATATTTTTCCAAGTTGATTTGCTATTTTTCTTATTTTATTTTCATTTTTAACCATTTTTAATTACTTTTTGATTACCAAAAAAAAAATCCGAAAAAATCAGAAAAATCCCAGAAAAATCCAAAAATATTTTAGAAAATTATTTTCATTTATTTTATAATTTTAGAAATTTATTTTGCAATTTTCCCATTTATTTTGAATTTTTAATTAGATTTAATAGTTTTTAATTTCCAAAAAATACACAAAAAGTCAAAAAAAAATAGTTTTTAGTTTTAAAATTACTTTTTAGTTATTTTATAATTTTCAAAATTTAATTTTCATTTTTCTCACTTAAATTCCATTTTCTTTTAATTTTTAATTAGTTAATTAGTTTTTAATTCATAAAAAATAAATAAAAAGTCAAAAAAAATATTTTTCTTTTTCTCAAAATTTTCTTTTATCATTTTTAATTTTTGAAAATTATTTTCAAGTTCGTAGGAGTCGTGTAGCTTAAAAGTCGCGTTTTATTTCGTACGTTAACGTTTATTTTCCGTTTAAGTTTACGTTTTTGATTCTACGTTACGTTTTAAGTTTCTTTATTTGATTAACGTGCTTAGTTAGTTATTTGTGCTTCATTTACTATTTCATTAGCGTAATCTCATAAAAATCACCTTTTTACCACTTTCACGACACGTTTCACGATTCGGGAATTGAAAATTCTATTCACACCTTCGCTGGGACACGACCCGGGGAAATACTTTCCTAAGCATTTCTTCGGTAAAATAAACCTATACTTAAAACGACAACATCAAAATTTTTGACGCCGCTGCCGGGGAAGGTTGAAGTGAATTTTTCGTTTTCGTTTTTCGAAATTGTGTTTTGAAAACCTTCCTTGTATATATTTTCTATAAAAACTAAAAAAAATTGAAAAATCAAAAACACTTTTCCTAAAGTGTTTTCAAAAATACCAAAAAAATAATAAAGTTACAGCCTCGTCTCGACCGAAAGGAAGAGCGTTGTAAACCAAATAAACCTTACAATATAAAAACGCGTGAAATTAGTTGCTAATCGGATTACTTTAATTCTACAACCGAATAAGCGGAAAATACGAAAGCTTTGACATTAAATTGCAAGCTAAAGAGAGATTCATTCTTCTCTCCCGTTCCGTCGCGAGTAGATTTAGAGGAAACGGTTTACGATTAACGTAATGTTTGAAAAACAAAAGAAAATAAAAGTTTTAAGTTTTTGAATTTTGTTTTCCAAAAATACAAAAAGATTTTCCTTTTCCATTTTGATTTTCCTTTTATTTGATTTTATGATAATTAAAAACCAAATAATAATAATAATAATAATAATAATAATAATAATAATAATAATAATAATAATAATCTTCTTATCCTTTTATGGATCCGATGTGTTTTAAATGTGGAGAACCGTTCTTTGAAGGTTCATGTGTTTGGTGTACGTGCGAACAATGTGGTAATGATATTCACGATGGAGTTTGTATGTTTTGTAATACTCCCGAGTATGTTCGAAACGCAATCTTTCAAAACGTTCCCTATTACTATCCAACACCACCGCCGTCTCCGTTCACTTGCTTTAATTTTGGAAACCCATCTGACGAAGGATTACCGTGTGGGCAATGTTTTTGTAACCAATGTGGAAACACGAATTGTATATGTTACACCCCGAATGCTGAAACGTCTTACGCTTGTGATACGAGTTTTGATAATTATCCTCAAAACGATTTCAATCATCCTTTTCAAAACTTTTATGAGCAAGTACCATATTTTAATGAAAATTCGTTCCAAGATTCATCAAATTTTGAAAATTGTGGGGGATCGTTTGAAAATTTTTATGAGCCGAATTCATGTTACGATTCTAATGGTTTTAACCAACCCCCACAAACTTCCGATTTTACTAATAATATTTGTGAAATTAAATCAATGATCGAGAAGTTAAAAGAGTTGGTGCCTAATCGTTATACGCATACTCCCGAGCCTCGTGAGAAGTCTATTGCAGAATTACTTACTGAAGAGAGAGCATCTAATCCTTTCAAAAATTTTGTTTACTATGATTCCGACGACGATGATGAGAAAATTACGTTCGTTCTCAATCCTCACAAAACTTCCGATGTTTCTCCCGTAATACCCGAGGACTCTCTAAAAATGGGGGACGAGCATCTAAACACTATTTCGGCAACGGAATCGGACGAATTCAATAAGTCTAGTGTTGAGAACCTCGTCCCAATCCCAAGTGAGTCCAGAGAAATTTCTAATGGTGATTCTGAAATTGTTTCTGATACTTCTTATCCTTCTTTAACACCGGTTGAGAGGAGTGATGAGATCGAGGCTTGTCTTGCTAACAATGATTCTAATGCGACGATGGTTGATGATACTAATTTTGATCCTGAGGGAGATATTCGTGTCCTTGAAGAATTATTGAATGAAGAACCGTTAACTTCTCTCCCTCCGATGAGCAATGATGATTATGATGAAGATGATGATGCAGAAATTCAAGATGAAACTCTTCGTGAGAAATTATCCAAAGTTAATCTTCTCATTTCTAAGATCGAGGCGTTGAAAGATCCTCCGACTTTTTCTCCTATTCCCGATATGGATAGTGATTTCTTACCCGAGCTTGAAATTTTTCGATTTGAAGAGACGATTAGCGGCAATCCCACTATTCATGCTTTCTCTCTTCCGGATTATGAGCATTTTGATTTTGAGATCGATTATGAACTTGTTTCTGATAATCCGTCACGTGACCCTCTTTTAGGGGATGTTGATCGATTTCTTGCTACGGATGACTCGATACCACCGGTTATTGAGAATGACGAGAATGACGTTCAAAGAAATATTCTTTTCGATTTACCTTTTTCTCGTCCACCGGCGAAACCACCCGATGTAGATTGTGAATCAGATACGAATGAAGATAATTTTGGAGTGGTGGACGAGATTTCTGAACATGATGTTCCTGTGCTTGATATTTTACCCACCTAACCCACCCGTGATTCTGCACTTGAATTTGCTTTTACCATCTGGGTGTTTAAACCGGTCTTTTCTTATCCCCTCATTTCTTCACTTTTTCACTCCACCGGGAGTGAGGATACCGTATTTGACCCCGGCATCTCCGTTTATGCCGGGTGTCCGTTCTATCTGCTCTCCCCAAGGACGAATTAATTCGGGGATCGAGTCAAGCTCATGTGGCTCGGTAAACAAAAACAAGCGCTTCGTGGGAGGCACCCCATGCTTATCCATTTTTATTTTCTTTATTTTCTATTTTCTTACGTAACGTGACGTGAGGGGGGCGACCCTTTCCAAACTCGTGTTTTTGTGGTTGTTTGTGAATGTTCAGGAATTTCCCCGAAGTTTGAGGACTCTCGTGCTCGTGGTTTGTCATTCTTTCCACTCGAGTCTCATCCTTCGCTGCTCTTTCGGAAATTTCCCATATCCAAAATCTTATCGACTAACGTTTATCTCTTGGCATACTTAATAAACGGCCTTAGATTTTACGTAGGATTACCTTTACCCTTAAAACATTGAGGACAATGTTTCACTTTAGTCTGGGGGGGTGAATCTTCGATTCGATTTGACCTGTACCATCGTCTGAGCTGTTAACTTACGCAACTCCGTTTTCCACCAAAATTTTAATTTTTTGTCACCTCTTTATAATCAATATATATATATATATATATATATATATATATATATATATATATATATATATATATATATATATATATATATATATATATATATATATATATATATATATATATATATATATATATGCTATGAATAATAAGATTTGACACCTTGTTTTGACTTTCCTACCGGCGAGAGTAGAAATAAATGTTTCGACTTGACCGGGCGTGTTGAGCCCTAGCTCGTCTCCCTTAACCAAAATAATCATAAGATTATGGCTAAGCATCCGCGGATCTCATTACTTGGGATTTTAAATTTGCGGAGATCGAGGAATGATAGAGTTTATTTAGAAGTTTCGTGCTATACACAGATCGCATTACTGGGATTTAAAAAACCCACGAGAGGTACTTGTGGCCTCCTTGTTCCCATCAGAAACGTCACCAATATATAATAGATGTCTAGGATTAATTAAGGGTATACGGTTTGGGCAATACTTAGTTTTTTCTCGTTCCCAACAAAATCTCTGCATATGGGGGTTTGGTACACATAGGGGTACTGCCAGTGTTACGGTAAAATAGACTATTGCATCTTGCCGGTTCGCAGCCGATGTTGTGATCTTAGTAAAAACCGTAGGACTCGGGGTTTGGCATATGATTATGAATATCGATAATAATAGTCCAAAGCCAAATAAAAAGGCAGAGGAATCCAAAGCTACAAAAAGCAGCGGATAGAAATCCAAAGTCATAATAAAGCTCTTACATCTTGGAGGCTCATAAACCGTTGACTGTAAAAGAATAAAGGACTAAGGACCAAAGTATTATTAAAGTGCTTATGATTATGCAAAAATGCCAAGCTTCGACTCCGGGGGTTTCCCTAATAAAAAGCTTCCGTTTCGGGTATCAAACATGGTATGTCTCGGTCGTAAATAAAAAGGGGGACCTCCACAAATCGTGTTAAATCAGAGACCTTCATGTGGACCCGATTTCTGTATGCAGGGGTTTTTGAGGGAATGTTTGGAAACTACTTAGCGTTCAAATTTTGTGCTCTTATCGGACTAATAACTATCAAAACGAGAAAATATGAAGCAATTCATTTCTCACAATTAAAATCTTGAGATACAAAACTTAGGACCTGGGAACAAGAGGTAATACACAATTAACTTTTGTGGGCAGTGTTAGCATCTAACTTCTGGATAAACAATGATCTCGATTTTACGCTTAGTTTGGGAGCTTCTGAAAAATCAAGGATGACGATTTTTATCCGTACGGTCTCTTCTCTGTGAGAAGTGTTTCTACTCGTTGACCCTGAAAATTATCAACAGATAAGAATTGATAATGAAAGTCAAAGCAAACCGTCACCTATTGATGCGTGGGAATCGCAACAGGCTTTACCTCTCGAGGGATCTCGAGAAGCTTACAACCCCCACCAGGCAGTGTACCTGCTCGTTGTAGTATAGTATAGTGACAAGTACCGGGGGATTGATCGTTCAGCTTAGGAATAGTGTCGCTAGGATTAGAAAGCCTAATTACTAGTTCTAAAGATGAGGGATGATTATTTTTTTGTGTTTTTATATTTTATGGAAAACAATTAAAATTCTCGGGTTTTGGAAGAGTGGGCGGAATTAGTTGCTATTCAACTAACCCAAAACTAAGATGCAATCAAAATAAAATACTAAAAATGAAAATAAACTAATTTATACTAAGGTTGTGAGCAGTAATTGGAGAAAATGTGTTTACTTAGATTTCACTACTCCCTAGATATCTTTTACACGTTAATTACTTGTTATAATTGCATGGATGACGGATTGTATTCCTTAATACCATTCATGGGGTGGCATACATAACTCCCAAATTCTATGAGCTCTTATCTCCTCCTACACCATGCCCAGCACAACTATAGGGATTGTAAACAGTGGCTCATGCATTAAATACAACAATAAAGACCTAGTACGCCTCGGTTCATGTTTCTTAAGACGTTCAAGCATGTTACCATTTGGAGATCTGCCAGTTTTCTTAAGCCTAACATATAAAATCATTCATCCAAGACAAGAATAAACAAGTAATCAACACATAATCAATATCTAGGTTTCATTAGATCTAAGCAAACACAAAAGAGATCTAGCCTAGCATAATGGAATTGAGACAAGAACAGGATATAGACAACCAACACATAGACATATTGATTGAATTAGAAGAACACTTATCTCAATTACAATGCAAGGTCTCAAGGGTTTGGAACCCTTGAAAAACCTGTAAAAGTTGCACCAAAATCGTCTTTAGGGTTTCTCCAAAACTTCCCTCCTTTAATGTGAAAAACTAGAAAACTATATATAGGAAAATCGGGGTGACGGCGTCAAGAACAAGGGTGTGACGCCGTCATCTCGCCGCCAAATACTTCCTCAGACGGCCTTGATCTACTTCAGACGCCCTGTGTGACGCCGTCATCAACTACGGATTTTTATTCTTAGGGTTTTGACGCCGTCAAGAACAACTCTTGACGCCTTCATGAGCTACGGATTTTAATTCTTGAGGTTTGACGCCGTCATGACCTTACTCTTGACGCCTTCATGTACTGTTCCAGCATGGAAAATTGAGACTTTGCCGTTCACTTTTATGCTCCAAAAACGTCCAAAATGGCTTCTTTTCCAGAATTCACTCTCCAAGTACCTAAAATCACAAAAGGAACGATTTAGGGCAATATTTGATCAAATAAATTCAGATTCGGGCTTAAATGACCCCCTAAAAACGGACCATTTTTCGCCTCATCATATACCCTTACACTTGAGATTTGCTTGTTCTCAAGCAAATGCGCTTTTATTCTACTCAAAAGACAAGTTAGGGGTCATTTAACACTAATATAAAAGTAATTACAACAAATAATCGTTCCACTAAAGACCAATAGACAAGCACGGAGGTCATACACTAGCACCTCACAAATAGTGTTTAGATACTCACATCTCTCGGGTGTAATAAAGTAATATAACATTATGGAAATGGAAGATATCTCTCACTACCTGTCATAGCAAAATAGATTATCATAGGCTTGGGAAAGGATCAAACCTCCACCACATGGCGTAAGCACCTAAGATAAACTATCAAAGAGGTCTTTTAAAGGGTTGTAACGTTAGGTATAGGGATATGAATTACACGGTTTTGTTGGATAAAGGAAGTTTTACTGGTGGCGAGTTATCAATCTTGGTTAATTACATGTACAATATGGCGTTGCTAAGCCAAGACTAGACTCGACTTAAGCTAATAAATGAAAAATAACAAAAACATAAAATGAACATAGAATAAAAAGGGATGGTAGTCCGTATGTTTTTTCTCTTTTTTTCTTTTTTTTTCTTGATTTTTTCGATTTTTTTTTTTTTTTTTTTTTTTTTTTTTTTTTTTTTTTTTTTTTTTGCATACACTCTTACCCTACCATCCAAAATAATACATCATATGGAATGAGAGTTCCCCTTACACTTGAATCTTTACATACTTTATATTAAACTAAACTAATGACTCGAATCAAGAAAATCAAAACTCTTGGAGCACTTTTAAGATTAACGTACATATGGGGGTAATAAATGATGTTCTTCCCCATTACTCCATAAAATAAGTACTTACCCATGAGTCCCAATCGTCCCAAAACAATATGTACAAGGATATGACTCGACTTAGCAACCATGTAATCAATTAGAAAGTTAACTTAGGGTTTAACAAATAACAATAATGCACTAAAAATGAGCGCATACACGGAAGGCTAAGGCGATTTGGGTGTACATTTAAGTGGGGTGTAACAAATTCTTCCTTTAAGTAAAATGCTTAAAGTTAGAAACGAAAAGATAGGCTCGGAGGGGTGTACTAGGGGTTTCATGTACTAAAAATGAGTACAACGCTAAGGGTGTGGGAAAAATTAGTTGACTTAACTAGCCAAGTAATATGACTTAAATGGTCAAGTAATTATGATACGGGTTTAACACAAGGGTGACCCTAATGCCTCTTATCATGTAGTAAATCCTACCACACGAATGTAGTCTCACTAGCGGTCTCGGGATGCATCACTAACGCAAGTTCTAGAATCTAAATGCTACCGGTACACTCATAAGCACTAATAGTAAATGGTTTTCCTATCAAATCTAAAGGCGAACCTCACAATTTTGGGTGGAAAATTTTTCTGAATATACGGTTATGTGCTAGTCATACAATCTCCTATCCATGAGACGCTTGCTATGGCTAAAGTTTCACTCCTAAATGTTGTAAAAAAATTTAAATTTGGCGCTAAAATTGCACTAACAAGTATTTCTCATAGTTTTATTACACATCTACTATCAAACAAGACAAACTCAAGCGAAAGTGCATATGTAAGGTATCATCTTTTTACCCTCCCCTTATACTTAAGATGAACATTGTCCCCAATGTTCAAGTAAAGAATGTAAAAGTGAAAAAGTAAAGAGAATGAAATCGAATACTCCCCTGATTCGCTCGGTATGATTATAGGTTGGCCAGGTTAAATCTTCCTCCAAGAAAATGAACAATCAAAGCTTCCCTTCCAGAATATAAATCATCTTCTTGTCATACATAACCTGTAAAACCTGACAAAAATAGACAAGACAACCTCGCGTAAAATCGGCGGCATCCTATATAAGCTACTAAATCCTAGAAAACAAAGTAATATATAATGCTTGTGGAATGAAGTTTGCAGATTTCCTGGAGATTATAAAACTTAATAATTTGCAAAAACCATAAGACTCCGTTAGAAAAACAAAACCGGTAAAATTTCCAGATTTTAACTCCTGACGCCGTCAAGAGTAAACCTCTGACGCCGTCAGAATGGACCTGCAGAAATTCTTATGTTAAGTTTCCGGAAAATTTCTGGAAAAACTTGGTTCTACTTCCTTGAAAATCCTGCAAAACTTCATTATGACTCAATACAAGCATTTGACTCTAACAAATACGAATATACATGCTCATTTAATATTGTGGAGAATCATGATCGGTTTGTTTCTTAAAAACATATTTGGGGTTTCCCCTTACACTTATCTTTTGCAAAAATACCTTTAGGTTGGAGTTAAGACTAGGCCAAACAACATAGTAAAGTATTTCCACATTTTAATTGAGAAACATGATCAACCAACAATAAAAATAAAACATGTATACGGAAGCAAATAACAAACAAACAATTAAAATCACACAAAACATGGGTTGCCTCCCAAGAAGCGCTTTTCTTTATTTACGAGTCTTGTAGCTAGACTCAAGGCTATGGGTTACTACGTGATTTCATCATTGGTTCCATTCTCTGATTGTAGATATTCCTTGTAGAAACCAATCACCTTTTTCTCAACCGCCCCCATAATCATTTGGGCAAATTCTTCATCGACTTTATACCTTGGTCCAAGGGCCAAGCAATCTTTGTAATAAAGACTCCTTTTTTCCCATACATAATCCATGCCCTTTTTCTTATCCTCCTCATTAATATCCTCAAAAGCACCAACGTTGTCCTTATCAAAACGAGATATAAAGCGAAACTCTTTCATCCTATTAGGCATCCTATAAGTGATACTATCGGTGTTACTTGCAAATCGGATCGTGCCTTCTACCTCATCATATTCCAACTTAGACTCCTCAACAAATGGTTTGCCAAACACAACATTGGATAATCGACAATCAATAACATTAGCAAGATCCTCCACAATCATAAAGTCGGTGACAAAAGTGAAATTACCAATAAAGACACGTAAACCTTTAACTCTCCCGACAAAGTTACAAACTCCACCGGGGTACTTGGGATCCCTTCTAGGTTCAAGTCTTGTGTTCACTATATCATTATAAACCGTTGAGGACATAATGTTGATTGGAGATTTAAAGTCAATGTAAGCATTGCTAATGTGCCTATATCCAATCATACACGGTATCTTAGCATTCTTAGGATCGCCTCTCTTGATCTTAGGTTCAATTATGGTGAAAGGAGATCGCGGGTTATCAATAAGATTGTTATAATATGCAATCTCCTCCTTAGTGGGGTATAGATTAAAGTAGTCATTAAGCTTCGGATCTATTTCCTCCTCTTCTATTCTTTCAACAACATTCACAAAGTCATTAGGCCCTAGGTCCTTATTTGAATACAAGGCGGTTGCTAGGTCACTAAATGTATGTTCGAGCTCAATCTTAATCAACCTATTAAGCTCTCTAAGCTCCCTAATCTCACTCTCAATTTGTTCACGTAACACAGCCACTTCACTAGGGGACAGGGGTGGATTCGCGTTTTCCATAATGGTCAACGGAATAGTCAATGAGTTTAATTTACTAACAGAGGCACAAAGAAATGAGATAGACTAAAGAAGACCTAAAAATAAAAATAAAAATCTTACTAGAAAGGAATCTAGCAAGTAGACCTAATAAAAAGAAATTCTAACCTAGACAATAACTATTTCCCCGGCAACGGCGCCAAAAACTTGATGCGTGGGAATCGCAACAGGCTTTACCTCTCGAGGGATCTCGAGAAGCTTACAACCCCCACCAGGCAGTGTACCTGATCGTTGTAGTATAGTATAGTGACAAGTACCGGGGGATTGATCGTTCAGCTTAGGAATAGTGTCGCTAGGATTAGAAAGCCTAATTACTAGTTCTAAAGATGAGGGATGATTATTTTTTTGTGTTTTTATATTTTATGTAAAGCAATTAAAATTCTCGGGTTTTGGAAGAGTGGGCGGAATTAGTTGCTATTCAACTAACCCAAAACTAAGATGCAATCAAAATAAAATACTAAAAATGAAAATAAACTAATTTATACTAAGGTTGTGAGCAGTAATTGGAGAAAATGTGTTTACTTAGATTTCACTACTCCCTAGATATCTTTTACACGTTAATTACTTGTTATAATTGCATGGATGACGGATTGTATTCCTTAATACCATTCATGGGGTGGCATACATAACTCCCAAATTCTATGAGCTCTTATCTCCTCCTACACCATGCCCAGCACAACTATAGGGATTGTAAACAGTGGCTCATGCATTAAATACAACAATAAAGACCTAGTACGCCTCGGTTCATGTTTCTTAAGACGTTCAAGCATGTTACCATTTGGAGATCTGCCAGTTTTCTTAAGCCTAACATATAAAATCATTCATCCAAGACAAGAATAAACAAGTAATCAACACATAATCAATATCTAGGTTTCATTAGATCTAAGCAAACACAAAAGAGATCTAGCCTAGCATAATGGAATTGAGACAAGAACAAGATATAGACAACCAACACATAGACATATTGATTGAATTAGAAGAACACTTATCTCAATTACAATGCAAGGTCTCAAGGGTTTGGAACCCTTGAAAAACCTGTAAAAGTTGCACCAAAATCGTCTTTAGGGTTTCTCCAAAACTTCCCTCCTTTAATGTGAAAAACTAGAAAACTATATATAGGAAAATCGGGGTGACGGCGTCAAGAACAAGGGTGTGACGCCGTCATCTCGCCGCCAAATACTTCCTCGAACGGCCTTGATCTACTTCTGACGCCCTGTGTGACGCCGTCATCAACTACGGATTTTTATTCTTAGGGTTTTGACGCCGTCAAGAACAACTCTTGACGCCTTCATGAGCTACAGATTTTAATTCTTGAGGTTTGACGCCGTCATGACTTTACTCTTGACGCCTTCATGTACTGTTCCAGCATGGAAAATTGAGACTTTGCCGTTCACTTTTATGCTCCAAAAACGTCCAAAATGGCTTCTTTTCCAGAATTCACTCTCCAAGTACCTAAAATCACAAAAGGAACGATTTAGGGCAATATTTGATCAAATAAATTCAGATTCGGACTTAAATGACCCCCTAAACAAGGACCATTTTTCGCCTCATCACCTATATAAAAAATGAAAAAGAACAAAAATAGTAGTTGTAGTTGTTATTCATGAAAATCGGAAAATGGAGCGTTTTTGAGAATAAATAATTTTACTATCTCTTTTGAACATCATTGCTACTTTACAACGTCAGTAAAGAGAGGTTTTGAAATTATTTATCTCTTAAGCGTGAGGTGATGACATTGCGTGAGGGCACGACAATACCTTAGTCTGGGGGATTTTGATGAGTGCTTAATCACACATCCTTTTTAGAGCCAAATTCAGACCAAATACACCAAATACTAACCAAATATGCCAAGAGAATGTGTGTTTTTGTATTTGTGTATGTGCAGGTACGGATATGTGATAAATGAACAAAAAAACAAGAGAAAACCGACAAAAACGAGCACGGGATTGGAAAAAGGTCATAAGCCGGAGCCGGGGAAGAAAAATGATCAAAGAAAGCTCGTAATATCATTAGAAGTCCTCAGGAATTCCCAAAGCTGCATAAAAGGTCCCCGAGCAAAGTTTGAGTATTTGGCGATTTCAGTCCTCAAGTTTCAGAAATTGTCAAATTAAATCCCCGGGAGAATATTTTAAAAGAAATGACATGAGAAGCCCTCCGAAAATTCATAATGATCAAGAAAGGCCCTTGAAAAATATTTGTGAGGAATGGCAATTTTGGTCCTTGTAAATTCAGAATTGACAACATTGGTCCCTAGGATTTTTAAGTTTATACACTTAATCCTAAATACTGATCCAAACATAACACTAAACCAGCCCAAAATATTTTAGCCCAATCCAATTTCCCAACAACCCGATCCATAACCCACCCCACCTTACCCTCGGTCAACCCTTTATTCCCGGTCAAAACTCTAATAAAAACACCCAATACCCCCAAATCATATTTACCCGCCCCCAATCTTACTCTTACCCAGATAATATGAACCCTAACACTGTTCACCAATGTAAAATTCAATTTAACATCAATTAAGGGTACTTGGGTCTTTTGCACAAGTTTCTAGAAGGTATCTGACATGGCAGGCCTGCCATGTCAGTGATCCGTGTGAAAGTGCGTGAGAACAATCAAATCCAAGGGTCAATATTGAATGGATATATCTGGAAGATTAATCAAGGGCTGTGATGGATTCAAAAGAAACACAAGGTGTGTGGATTGCCATAATGGAATTGGGGGATACTCACCTCAGCTCAGGCTATAAATAGCCCTTTCTCACCCACGGATTGAGCAGTTAGATTTTAGGAGTAGATGTTAGGATTAGGAGTAGGATTAGTAAAATAGATTTAGAATAATTTTTAGCCTCAGCTTATTGTAATTTCTAAAACTTTTAAGTTGTATTAATTTTCAGTATCAATAAAATTCTAAGTCTTCATTTAAATTCCCTGTCATTTAAATTTTTAAGCAATTTATTGTTTTCAGAAATTATTGTTAAGTTTTCATTTCATAAGCTTACTCAAGTGGAAATTAGCTTTTTCATTCTGTTCTATATGAATACTATTGTTCTCAGTCAAAAATAGTCAGGGTATTTGCTTATTTGCTGATTCAGCTTATTCATGGGAATTAAAGGCAGCCATATGGAGCTTTTTGGCCTGTCTTAGAGATAGGCTGTGTGGGATTCATCCTTCTATTTGGCTGAGGGATGAGTTGTAAGTTTTCAATTTTCATTTTCAAAGCTAAATATTGCATCATATAGATTAGTAGTTTGGATCTGCTTAATGTTGCTTATTTCTGTCTCATGTTAGTAGTTTAAATTGTTATTCAGCTTTGTTTAGTAATTTGTAGTTAACTATTATAGTTTACATATTATTAGATATTTACTAGTTCATTACTGATGCATTAGTTAAATCTGAGTTCCTGTTGTTTATTGTGTTTATGATCTGTGTTTCTGGTGCTTATTAGTTTGTTCTATCATACTTAGACCTAAGTTTGGTGTTTTGATTGCTTAAGGGTTCATTTGCTTGAATATTAGATCACGTTAGTAGGATTTAGGACTGTTTGGATCTGCTAGGTTTGTGGTTAGTTGTTGGTAATACTGGTTAGCCTTCTGTTTCATTTTTCTGCCATAGCTTATAAGTGTGTTACTGTTTCATTCACTATGCTACTGGTTCATATCAGCTTGTTTGATCTGAATTATGTTGGTTTGTTTCAAACATTAGTTGCTTAGCTGCTAGTGGTAAACAGTCACCATTAGAGTGGTGTTTGGATCTGTTGGTTCTTATGTGTTCTTGTGGTTTAATTGGTTAGTTTGCTGCATCAGTGGTTGGCCCTAGGTTAATACTAGTCAACTAAGTCAAAGTTTAAGTTTAATCTTAATTTCAGTGCATACTTTCTGGAATCAGTTGCTATTAATTGAGATTTTGGTAGAAATTTGTTAAACTTAGCATTATTAGGACTTAAACTAGCTTAATGTTACATTTATAATCAGTTGTTATCTGTAGGATTTCCTTTTGGTCAAAGTTAAAATGCATCAATAAGTCAAAAACTTGGAATGTAACTGTTTGAACAGCAGCTGATCTCAGTCTTATTTAGGGGTTCAATTGGGTATTAGATTTAGGGCTTTTAGACTTTTTAGATAGCCTGTAGTATAAGGTTTCTAAATCTGCTCTTAGGATTCTCTAATTAGCTTATTAGGTTACTCAAATTAAGCTGCAAGTTTAGTGTATTGAGCTAGGTGTCATCTGATTTCAGTTCTGGGCTGCAAGTAAATTTTACGCTTGAAACTTGAGATTAGCCGTTCATATCAGTTCTTTTGTGCCTTAAGCTGAGTTTCTCATTGAGTATTTGCTTGTTGCTTCATCTGCTTATCCACTGCTTATTTCATTAGAGCTTATTTGAACCTATTTTGTGCCTTATCTGTGTTTCTGAGCTCCTATTAGTCTGAGTACTACTCCTTTAAGTTCATTTTGGTCTCAAAATCATCTGGTCAAAGTTGGGTTACTTTTGGTCAAGATTGCTTATCAATAAGCATTCTTAATAAGCAGTTTTAAGCTAATCAGCTGTTCTAGTGCTTATTTTTCAAAATTCATATTTTTCTCAAGTTCAAAATATTATTTTAGATTTTCCCTGAAATTTTCATATTTTTCCAAGTTGATTTGCTATTTTTCTTATTTTATTTTCATTTTTAACCATTTTTAATTACTTTTTGATTACCAAAAAAAATCCGAAAAAATCAGAAAAATCCCAGAAAAATCCAAAAATATTTTAGAAAATTATTTTCATTTATTTTATAATTTTAGAAATTTATTTTGCAATTTTCCCATTTATTTTGAATTTTTAATTAGATTTAATAGTTTTTAATTTCCAAAAAATACACAAAAAGCCAAAAAAAAAATTAGTTTTTAGTTTTAAAATTACTTTTTAGTTATTTTATAATTTTCAAAATTTAATTTTCATTTTTCTCACTTAAATTCCATTTTCTTTTAATTTTTAATTAGTTAATTAGTTTTTAATTCATAAAAAATAAATAAAAAGTCAAAAAAAATATTTTTCTTTTTCTCAAAATTTTCTTTTATCATTTTTAATTTTTGAAAATTATTTTCAAGTTCGTAGGAGTCGTGTAGCTTAAAAGTCGCGTTTTATTTCGTACGTCAACGTTTATTTTCCGTTTAAGTTTACGTTTTCGATTCTACGTTACGTTTTAAGTTTGTTTATTTGATTAACGTGCTTAGTTAGTTATTTGTGCTTCATTTACTATTTTATTAGCGTAATCTCATAAAAATCACCTTTTTACCACTTTCACGACACATTTCACGATTCGGGAATTGAAAATTCCATTCACACCTTCGCTGGGACACAACCCGGGGAAATACTTTCCTAAGCATTTCTTCGGTAAAATAAACCTATACTTAAAACGACAACATCATTGCGGCATATCTGTTGAGAATGATACGGCGCATCTCCTGGATTTCAGTAGACTTTTCCAATCTTGATCATTTAGCTCCATAATTCATCCAAAATCATCAACGTTCACCAATTGCTTGTTTTTACCTGAGAATTACTAAAGTAAACAATTAAGTATCGATTCTCATACAAAACAATATAAACAAGTCAATTAAATAGGATAAATGATGTTAATAAAATATACTTATATGATCTCATCAACGTCGTAGGGTGAAGCTCCTTGATATCCGGATGTCCATTTTCATGATGAAGCATCCTTTGGTCATGCTTCAGCGTGTTTCCCTACAGACGTTCATGTATCCACATCCTATCCTTCCCATTAGCGGATCCCGATGACACATTCTTCCCCTTTATGCTTACCCGCCAGGTGGACCGATGCTCGTGTTTTGCCACCATTGACCAGGTGATTAATGGGAATACTAGCTCGGAGCTAGGCCCTATCTGTTTACGCGATCCCAGTTATACATTTGGGTCCGTGCTCCTGGTATTCCCGTCTGATGTGCTGAGACTTGGCCTCTTTTCTAGTTCTCGGTCGTTTGGGCTGGTCGTTGCGCACGTATGTGGGGCAAGGTGAGACCTCTTCTTTTGTGCGAGTGTGATGAGGCGAAAAATGATCCGTTTTTAGGGGGTCATTTAAGCCCGAATCCGACTTTATTTGATCAAATATTGCCCTAAATCGTTCCTTTTGTGATTTTAGGTGTTTGGAGAGTGAATTCTGGAAAAGAAGCTATTTTGGACGTTTTTGGAGCATAAAAGTGAAGAAAACGGCAAAGTACCAAATTTCCATGCTGAAAATACAATGTGACGGCGTCAAGACCACCATCTTGACAGCGTCAGACATGAAGAATTAAATATCGAAGGTGGTGACGGCGTCAGACGGATTCGTGACGGCGTCAAAGTGGCAAAATTAATATACCGTGGGTGGTGACGGCGTCACATAGGCCGTCATAAGTGGATCAAGGCCGTCCGAGGAAGTTTATGGCGGCGAGGTGACGGCGTCAGATGTTACTCTTGACGCCGTCAGACTATTTTTCCTATATATAGTTTTCTAGTTTTTTCATTAGAAAGAGAGAAGTTTTGGTGAAACCCTAAAGACGATTTTGGTGCCTCTTTTACAGGTTTTTCAAGGGTTCCAAACCCTTGAGACCTTGCATTGTAATTGAGATAAGTGTACTTTCAATTCAATCAATATGTCTATGTGTTGGTTGTTTATCTCTTGTTCTTGTCTCAATTCCATTATGCTAGGCTAGATCTCTCTTGTGTTTGCTTAGATCTAATGAAACCTAGATGTTGATTATGTGTTGATTACTTGTCTATTCTTGTTTTGAATGAATGATTTATATGTTAGGCTTAAGAAAACTGGCAGATCTCCAAATGGTAACATGCTTGAACGTCTTAAGAAACATGAACCGAGGCGTACTAGGTCTTTATTGGTTGTATTTAATGCATGAGCCACTGTTTACAATCCCTATAGTTGTGCTGGGTCATGGTGTAGGAGGAGATAAGAGCTCATAGAGTTGGGGAGTTATGTATGCCACCCCATGAATGGTATTAAGGAATACAATCCGTCATTCATACAAGTGTAACAAGTAATTAACATGTAAAAGATATCTAGGGAGTAGTGAAGTCTAAGTAAACACAATTTCTCCAACCACTGCTCACAACCTTAGTTTAATTAGTTTAATTTCATTTTTATTATTTTATTTTGATTGCATCTTAGTTTTGGGTTAGTTGAATAGCAACTAATTCCGCCCTATCTTCCAAAACCCGAGATTTTACTTGCTTTCATAAAAATATAAAAATACAAAAATAATCATCTCTCACCTCTAGAACTATTAATTAGGTTTTCTAATCCTAGCGACACTATTCCTAAGCTGAACGATCAATCCCCCGGTACTTGTCACTATACTATACTACAACGATCAGGTACACTGCCTGGTGGGGGTTGTAAGCTTCTCGAGATCCCTCGAGAGGTAAAGCAAGGTGCGATTCCCACGCATCAAGTTTTTGGCGCCGCAGCCGGGGAAATAGTTATTGTCTAGGTTAGGATTTCTTTTTATTAGGTCTACTTGCTAGATTCCTTTCTAGTAAGATTTTTATTTTTATTTTTAGGTCTTCTTTAGTCTATCTTATTTCTTTGTGTCTTTGTTCGTAAATTGTTTCGATGGATAACAATAACATTGATTGTTTGATTCCTGTTATTCGTGTTTTTCGTCGTAGGATGTTCCAAATGCCCGCCCCACTTCCTTTTGCAGAAAATGAAAACCCACCTAACCTCTCACCCAACCACCACTTTGACAATAATTCTGAGCTAGATGAGTCTGATCATGATGATGACCGTAGGGCTAGTCCTTTTTACTATTCAGACTCTGATGAGGATCTTGATGATGGTGATGTGATTAATGAGGATAGAATGGAAGAGGAAATAAACCCTCTTAGGTATGTTGACCCTAGAACTGGGATCGAGTGCGATAGTTCATTTAATATGCAATTCCCTTGTAAGATTGGATTTAAGAGCTTTAACGCCTATCTCAACTCATCTCTTCCAATGAACATAATCTCACGTAGTGAATACAATAAAATCATGGTGGATGAGTTAGATTACAAAGGAGGAAACATCGTGGCTAGGGCAATACCATTGCATGTGTTTGTAGGAAGTTTGGTTTATCTTGTTGAGTTCATGGTTATGGAGAATCTAGGAGAATTTATTGATGATAAATTAACCCAAGTTGTGTTTGGAAGACCTTTTAAACGGTTGACCAACCTCGATGAAAAACTCGTAGAAGGGTTAATTACATTCTCGGATGGGGATGAAGAAATTGTTTATCAAATGCCCCGCACACACCCTAGGTTCAAGGATTTCTCCATGGAAAAGTGTAGTAGGTATCCGCCTATGGAAATGCTAAGTGAGAATGATAAGAGAAAAGGACTTAAGTACACCCATGAAAAGAATAAAAGATACTATCGCGGGTGCTTAGAGTTAGGAGATGATTATAAGAAAGATGAGGCGACTATTAGATGGCTCACACTTGGTTATGTGAGCATAAGCGATACACGATAACCCATGACTCTGAGTCTAGCTATAAGACTCGTAAATAAAGAAAAGCGCTTCTTGGGAGGCAACCCATGTTTTGCGTGATTTTTATTTGTGTGATTGTTATTTGCTTCCGCATGCATGCTTTGTTTTTATTGTTGGTTGATCATGTTACTCTACTAAAATGTGGAAATACTTTATTATGTTGTTTAGCCTAGTCTTAACTTCAACCTAAAGGTATTTTTGCAAAAGATAAGTGTAAGGGGAAACCCCAAATATGTTTTTAAGAAACAAACCGATCATGATTCTCCACAATATTTAATGAACATGTATATTCGTATTTGTTAGAGTCAAATGCTTGTATTGAGTCATAATGAAGTTTTGCAGGATTTTCCAGGAAGTAGGACAAAGTTTTTCCAGAAATTTTCCGGAAACTTAACATAAGAATTTCTGCAGGTCCATTCTGACGGCGTCAGGGTATTGCTCTTGACGGCGTCAGGAGTTAAAATCTGGAAATTTTACCGGTTTTGTTTTTCTAATGGAGTCTTATGGTTTTTGTGAATTATTAAGTTTTATAATCTCCAGGAAATCTGCAAACTTCATTCCACAAGCATTATATCTTACTTTGTTTTCTAGGATTTAGTAACTTATATAGGATGCCGCCGATTTTACGCGAGGTTGCCTTGTCTACTTTTGTCAGGATTTACAGGTTATTTGTAACAAGAAGATGATTTATATTCTGGAAGGGAAGCTTTGATTGTTCGTTTTCTTGGAGGAAGATTTAACCTGGCCAACCTAAAATCCATACCGAGCGAATCAGGGGAGTATTTGATTTCATTCTCTTTACTTTTTCACTTTTACATTCTTTACTTGAACATTGGGGACAATGTTCATCTTAAGTGTAAGGGGAGGGTAAAAAGATGATACCTTACATATGCACTTTCGCTTGAGTTTGTTTTGTTTGATAGTAGATGAGTAATAAAACTATGAGAAATACTTGTTAGTGTAATTTTAGCGCCAAATTTAAAATTTTTTACAACATTTAGGAGTGAAACTTTAGCCATAGCAAGCGTCTCATGGATAGGAGATTGTATGACTAGCACATAACCGTATATTCAGAAAAATTTTCCACCCAAAAATGTGAGGTTCGCCTTTAGATTTGATAGGAAAAGCATTCACTATTAGTGCTTATGAGTGTACCGGTAGCATTTAGATTCTAGAACTTGCGTTAGTGATGCATCCCGAGACCGCTAGTGAGACTACATTCGTGTGGTAGGATTTACTACATGATAAGAGGCATTAGGATCACCCTTGTGTTAAACCCGTATCATAATTACTTGACCATTTAAGTCATATTACTTGGCTAGTTAAGTCAACTAATTTTTCCCACACCCTTAGCGTTGTACTCATTTTTAGTACACGAAACCCCTAGTACACCCCTCCGAGCTTATGTTTTCGTTTCTAACTTTAAGCATTTTACTTAAAGGAAGAATTTGTTACACCCCACTTAAATGTACAACCAAATCGCCTTAGCCTTCCGTGTATGCGCTCATTTTTAGTGCATTATTGTTATTTGTTAAACCCTAAGTTAACTTTCTAATTGATTACATGGTTGCTAAGTCGAGTCATATCATTGTACATATTGTTTTGGGACTATTGGGACTCATGGGTAAGTACTTATTTTATGGAGTAATGGGGAAGAACATCATATATTACCCCCATATGTACGTTAATCTTAAAAGTGCTCCAAGTGTTTTGATTTTCTTAATTCGAGTCATTAGATTAGTTAATTGTAAAGTATGTAAAGATTCAAGTGTAAGGGGAACTCTCATCCCCTATGATGTATTATTTTGGATGGTAGGGTAAGAGTGTATGCAAAAAAAAAAAAAAAAAAAAAAAAAAAAAAAAAAAAAAAAAAATCGAAAAATCAAGAAAAAGAAAAAAAAAATAGAAAAAAGAAAAAGAGAAAAAACATACGGACTACCATCCCGTTTTCATTCTATGTTTATTTTATGTTTTTGTTATTTTTCATTTATTAGCTTAAGTCGAGTCTAGTCTTGGCTTAGCAACGCCATCTTGTACATGTAATTAACTAAGATTGTTAACTCGCCACCAGTAAAACTTCCTTTATCCAACAAAACCGTGTAATTCATATCCCTACACCTAACGTTATAACCCTTTAAAAGACCTCTTTGATAGTTTATCCTAGGTGCTTACGCCATGTGGTGGAGGTTTGATCCTTTCCCAAGCCTGTGGTAATCTATTTTGCTATGACAGGTAGTGAGAGATATCTTCCATTTCCATAATGTTATATTACTTTATTACACCCGAGAGATGTGAGTATCTAAACACTATTTGTGAGGTGCTTGTGTATGATCTCCGTGCTTGTCTATTGGTCTTTAGTGGAACGATTATTTGTTGTAATTACTTTTATATTAGTGTTAAATGACCCCTAACTTGTCTTTTGAGTAGAATAAAAGCTCATTTGCTTGAGGACAAGCAAATCTCAAGTGTAAGGGTATATGATGAGGCGAAAAATGATCCGTTTTTAGGGGGTCATTTAAGCCCGAATCCGACTTTATTTGATCAAATATTGCCCTAAATCGTTCCTTTTGTGATTTTAGGTGTTTGGAGAGTGAATTCTGGAAAAGAAGCTATTTTGGACGTTTTTGGAGCATAAAAGTGAAGAAAACGGCAAAGTACCAAATTTCCATGCTGAAAATACAATGTGACGGCGTCAAGACCACCATCTTGACAGCGTCAGACATGAAGAATTAAATATCGAAGGTGGTGACGGCGTCAGACGGATTCGTGACGGCGTCAAAGTGGCAAAATTAATATACCGTGGGTGGTGACGGCGTCACATAGGCCGTCATAAGTGGATCAAGGCCGTCCGAGGAAGTTTATGGCGGCGAGGTGACGGCGTCAGATGTTACTCTTGACGCCGTCAGACTATTTTTCCTATATATAGTTTTCTAGTTTTTTCATTAGAAAGAGAGAAGTTTTGGTGAAACCCTAAAGACGTTTTTGGTGCCTCTTTTACAGGTTTTTCAAGGGTTCCAAACCCTTGAGACCTTGCATTGTAATTGAGATAAGTGTACTTTCAATTCAATCAATATGTCTATGTGTTGGTTGTTTATCTCTTGTTCTTGTCTCAATTCCATTATGCTAGGCTAGATCTCTCTTGTGTTTGCTTAGATCTAATGAAACCTAGATGTTGATTATGTGTTGATTACTTGTCTATTCTTGTTTTGAATGAATGATTTATATGTTAGGCTTAAGAAAACTGGCAGATCTCCAAATGGTAACATGCTTGAACGTCTTAAGAAACATGAACCGAGGCGTACTAGGTCTTTATTGGTTGTATTTAATGCATGAGCCACTATTTACAATCCCTATAGTTGTGCTGGGTCATGGTGTAGGAGGAGATAAGAGCTCATAGAGTTGGGGAGTTATGTATGCCACCCCACGAATGGTATTAAGGAATACAATCCGTCATTCATACAAGTGTAACAAGTAATTAACATGTAAAAGATATCTAGGGAGTAGTGAAGTCTAAGTAAACACAATTTCTCCAACCACTACTCACAACCTTAGTTTAATTAGTTTAATTTCATTTTTATTATTTTATTTTGATTGCATCTTAGTTTTGGGTTAGTTGAATAGCAACTAATTCCGCCCTATCTTCCAAAACCCGAGATTTTACTTGCTTTCATAAAAATATAAAAATACAAAAATAATCATCTCTCACCTCTAGAACTATTAATTAGGTTTTCTAATCCTAGCGACACTATTCCTAAGCTGAACGATCAATCCCCCGGTACTTGTCACTATACTATACTACAACGATCAGGTACACTGCCTGGTGGGGGTTGTAAGCTTCTCGAAATCCCTCGAGAGGTAAAGCAAGGTGCGATTCCCACGCATCAGAGTGCGGTACGGTTTTTTCCGCACCGCTCAAGAGAAGAGGTGGAGATCGATTCGATAAGGAACTTGGATGAATGGGATTTGAGGAGCCTTATGGCTCTATGTTATTAGTCGTCATTTAAGAGCAACTAAGTTTTATTAGTAGTCATTTAAGAACGCGTTTGTGTTCCGTGGACACCTTTCTCCTCTGCTCTTGGTTACCAGCATTATCGTTTCGCCTGGGTGAGCCATGAGTTTGTATATGATGATCGTGATTACGTGACGTTTTGTCAGTAAGCGATTGTTGCCGTTTTTGGTGATCGGTTTTGTGTTACAATTTTTGTGTAACGTCTTCATCTTTTGCTGGGGGAGGATTTGTAGGTGTTTATGTGTTTTGTTTATTGGATTTTTTGTTTCCCTTTGACCACTATTTATAGCCGATCGGTTTTGGCATTTTTCTCGGTTTTTGAATAAGCATTTATGACCCGTAGGCGCGTGCATAGGCCTTGCAGTTAGGGTTTCTTGTTGACTGACTAGGCCTGGCAGAAAGTACACAGGCTAGTCATTCTAATGCTTTGGGAAGGAACATGTATTTATATACCCAAGACTGTCTTTTTGAATCGTCCAGCGGATTGGGATTTATCCGTACTGGTTTTTCATCCTTCAGTCGTCGCGTACTTTTTATCGTCTTTAAGTTAACTGATATGGACCCGTTGCTTGTGTTAAGAAGTTAACCTTATATTATTATTATTATTATTATTATTATTATTATTATTATTATTATTATTATTATTATTATTATTATTATTATTATTATTATTATTATTATTATTATTATTATTATTATTATTATTATTATTATTATTATTATTATTATTATTATATACTCCCCACCGTTTCAACTTCATACTTCATTCGTTGGGTTATGGCGGACCATGCACCACTTTGCTCTGTCTTCTTGAGTGCCTTACGACCTCGTATTAACCTTTATTTTTTGTTTAAGCTACACGGACGTCCTATTGATCAAAGAGGCATCGTGATTCGTTGACTGATGACTCATTCTTAGCTTGTATTTGTGAGTTGTGGAAGGTGCAGAATGTCTTCTTGTGACTTTGCTCCTTTAATTTTTGTGTGGGAGCCGCGTCCATTGCTCTAGGTTTCTAGCTGCTTCTTCCCCTCTTTGGTAAAATATGATTATCTTCATCAACTTTTCTATTGATTCCGGAATGCTCTTGTGTAAGTACTTTATCAATCCCAGATTGGATACTTTATTCATGAATGTCGCAATCTTTGTAGCGTCTGAAATTCCCTTGGCTTTTCTGCTTTCCGTCAGGAACCTTTTTGTGAAGTCTTCTAGCGTCTCGTCCTTCTTTTTCTTAGCACAATGGATTTCGTTATCGTTTCTCTTGTGTCTTTCCATTTTTTTGAAAGTTTCCAAGAACGCATCTCTTAGGTCGCGGTAATTGCTTATGGGCTTCTGAGGGATATTTTCAAACCAGACCCTGGCGGCTCCTCTAAGCGTGAATTAGAACATGCGGCATTGGTTAGCCATGTCCCAATTTAGCACCAGTGCTGCTGACTGGAGCATCATGGCGTGGTGTTCAGGGTCCTGGCTTCCGTCGTATAATTGGACGTTATCTGGCATGCGAGTATTTTTTGACAGCTTTGCATTGTGGATGTTTTCTGTGAACGGATCAGTTTCTTCAGGTTTGTATACCTGCCTTTGGTTATCTTCCTCCGTATCTATTTTTCTGACCGCCATTCTATTGCCTAGCCCCTCGTCATTTACATGGATGGAGTGCTCTTCCCTTTTTTGAGGTCTTTTACGGTAGTTCCTAACTTTCGTCATTTTACCGCAGCTTAGTTGTTTGTAACGGCTTCCGGGTTCCTTCTTGGGCTCCTTTCCTGACGCGGTTTTGGTTGTTTGCCTTCTGGGATTTCGCTTTTTCGCAGACCTTGGGGTTGTTCAGCCCTTCTTTTTCCACTTGTGCTTTTACTTTGTTTAGTTGCTTCATATTCGACTCGTTTTGAATTCTCTGTCAGGTCTGGTTGAGCTTGTGCTCCACCAGGTTTTTCCTGCGGCATCTTTGTTGGATGAGCTTCCTCACTCCGGAAGATCGGTAACTGGTAGTCGTGACCGCTATTGTGCTCTCGGGGAGCAGCACTAGGTGTCAGCCTGCTTTGGCCTTTCAGCCTTCCGTCTTTTCCCATCGTCTTCCACGAGGCAGGTGTTGACGTGGAAGTAATATTGCCTGATTGCTTGCTTGTGGTGAATAGTTTTTAATGACGCAGTTATGCACTGGGTCCCACAGATGACGCCAACTTGTTAGTGCAAAATGTGTGAATGGGTTAAGATTGGGCTTAGTCCGATGTGGGCCGTCCTTGGTGGATCATCTACTATGTGGTTTATGCACTAATACAAGCAGTAGGTTGTATTTCCTGCATAGACAAAGGTAAATCGTTAGGCTTATCGTGGGGACAGACCCCACGATTAAGCTCCGGCGTGAGAGTAAGTACTCATGTTGTCAGACAAATATTAGTATATTGGAATGAGTGAGAAAGTCATACCTCGAGAGTGTGTAATGAGGTTACCTTTTATAGGTGGTCGAAATGCTAGGGTTTCCTAGTATTTCGTATATTGCTGTAGTGGCCGGTGTGGGACCCTTTTCGGGCAAGGATCTGTAGCTCAATCGATGATTGTGGACGTGAATCACTTTTCCGGACCGTGGGCCGGTCCGTGGGCGTACTTCGGGAGTGCCGCTCAAGTGATTCATGCGCGTCCTTGTACGTCCGGATTGTGCCTTGCTCGTGGCTTGGGCTTAATTCAGATCCGGTTTGTTTGGCCGGGGCCGGGTTTATTTTTTTATTGGGCCGGAGCCCAGTATTCTAGTTGTATTGGGCCGGAGCCTCATTGTGTATAATACGGTCTAGGCCCAGTAAGCCTGCTATCCGTATTATATGTCATCAGTAATCTTTATTGGTATTAAAATATGGGTGTTCAGGGGTATATCGGGTGCATATTATTTTTAAGCTTGTCAATTTCTTTGTAGTTACTTTTCCTTCTTCGTTTGATTGTTCAACGTGGGTTTCATGTTTGGTGTTGCAGCTTGGTACTCGAATTGGAAGCTCTAGATTATGTGTCTCGATATTCAGGTTTGTTGTTAAATTATCTAACAAGTGGTATCAAGAGCTACGGGTATTGTGCTTTTTGAATATCGATTGCTAGAAGTGAGTTTATAGAAGTAGAAAACGGTTTTGGTTTTCTTGGAGTTGTGGTTGAGAAGACCAAGAAGGAGGATTTGGTTTCTCTTTTGGCGGTTGTTTTTCAAAAACCTAATTGTTGTACCAATTTAGAGGCCATTGATTCTCAACTAGGATTTGAATAGAAAATGCCATAAGTGTATATGAAGTCTCGAAATGATAGAACATTTAGAAAATGATAGAACATTTAGGGAGTCATCTTCAAGAGTTGTTTAGAGACTAAAGAAAGTCTCTCCACTTCCTGAGGCGGAATTCAGCAAAATGAAATCTGAAAATCAAAGAAGATGATTGAGTCAGTAAGTAATGACAATAGCTTAGTGACTTCCCTTGATCTTCTCAGCAACCTAAATCCTTAGAAGTGCCTAAGTCTATGAAAAAATTAGGTGGGAACTTTATTGAAAAGATAAGTGATAACTACTTATTAATGAAAGTCAATAAAGTACAAGAATTGGTTCAAAATGAGAAAACAGTTGCTAACACTGTACCCTAAAGTAAAGTTGGACATGTTCCAAAAATAGAAACATTTAATGCAGTAAGGAACTAGTGTACCGTCCCATTTAGATATTTGACAAGCCATGGGTATACACCTCGACTTTGCCTATAAAAGAGAATGTTGTAATGGAGTAAATGTTACCTCGTACAATTAATGTGTTAGCATTTACGAGAGCATTTACTCCTCCTAAAACTAAGTCCCTAAAGCCTTTCAGAGAGTTAGCATAATTATTACTTAAACACGTACTTTGGTTTGTGTTTAAGAAAGTTGTGAAATTACTATACTTTGTCATTCAACTTTAATTGTTATTCCGAAAACAATAATAGTAATTTTTTTGAATTATTTATAGTAAGAAAAAATTTGAAAACTTTGTTGTGTTTATTATTTAGATTGCTTTTCGTATTATTACTCCAAAGTGTTTAAAACTTACATCAAATTACATGGAAAATGAATTAACTTAGTTATCTTAAGTTATGTTCACTTTAAAAGGAATAACAAGTAGTATTGAAGCGGTTTGATTATAGAACTTTTCAAACAAAGTTGCTGAAAAGTTTTTATTAAATCAAGATCCTATCATGTCAACATCTGATGTTCCTCAACGTCTAGATATAGTAATGGCTTTGTGAGAATATCAAGTGCATGAATATTGTAGTGACCATCCGGTTTTTGAGTGATCGAATGACGCGCCAGCAATCTAGTGCGTATTTTGGTGACCATCCGTTATGAAAATAACGCGCCAGCGAACCAAGGTATAATCTAGTGACCATCCGTTAATCGAGTAAATCAAGAATTCGCGCCAGCGAACTATTATGTTTTTGTATGAGATGTTTGAACATAAGCCTGGTAAAACCCTGAAGCCTTACATTACAACCCGAATAAAAGACCTCTTAAGATGTTTACACTTGGTGCTTACACCACCTTGGTGGAGTTTTGTTTCTTGTACAAGCCTGTGGTAATAAACGGATCATGACTGAGCAATGAGTGTGATTTATCTTATATACTCCACTACCTAAATAAATGAGTGATTGAGTGAATTATACTTCGTTCCTTTTTCGTGAGGTGTTTAGAAATGTTAATCATGCAAGAAAATCTATGGGTATTGTCAAACATCTCGAATTTTCACCATTAAGCTTATAAATGATGAATCGTATCTCGTACTTGTACTTGGTAGATTTGCATCATATTTTTCTAATCATTCTTGTGCACCATGTGGGATCTATTTTTCTTAATTTTTGTTTGAGGACAAGCAAACCCTTAAGTGTGGGGGAGTTTGCGCTCATTTTCGTTTATTTATCTCATTTTCACTTGTTTGGTTCAGAAAAAAAAAACCAAAAATGTTTTTAAAATTTTTATAGTTTTCAAAATTTTCTTTTCGTTTTTTTCATTTAGGTATGGTTTCGATTTTTCTTTTTCTAGATTTGCTTGAGGGCAAGCAAAGTTCAAGTGTGAGGGATTTGATAACGCTCAAATTGTACATGTTTTTATGAGCATTATTGAGGATTTTTATGATCACTTTTATGAACTTATGGTACTTAATTGAGCATAATTCATGTTTTAGGTTCATGGAAGCTAAAGTACAAGAAAATGATGAAAAAGACGAAGAAATGATCAATAAACGAAGATTTATGCATGTACGAAGAATTCCCGACAAATGAAAGTCTCTTGGAGTATATTCGAGAAGATAAAAGTCATGAAGTTGTCACTCCAAAGACTCAAGAATAAAGCACAAGAAGGAAAACGAGAAGTTAAATGAAGAAAAGAAGCTCAAACGAAGAATTATTGGAAGACTCGTTGTTCCCGACACACCTTCACCATTTTTGCCATAAGTTGTGCATACGAACTCGGATTTGGTTGATTCAAGCGGCCACGGAAAGCTAAAAGAAATATCTACAACTTTCTTGTTTATGACTTTTGCCTAACCGATCGGCAAGGCCTCGAAACCGATCGGTTGGTCAGCTCATTAAACTTTTGCAAAACTCATTCTACCTCATTCTACCCGATTCTAGGCTCTTCCTTATGGTATTTTAGGTTCTTCTATTTACCTTGGAGGCCAAGTTGCTGTATTCATGAGCCTAAGCTTGTGGAATAGTATAAATAGAGAACTTTGCAAGCTTTTCTAATCATCCCTTACCATTTCTCTCTATCTCAACTTGAGAGAACACTTCTCTTACCACCATTACTCCCTCTCATACCAAAATTCGTCCATAAAATCCCATGAAACTTTGGAGGTCCAAGAAGTCATCATTTGGAGGTCAAAACATCAAGAAGTCATCACCAATACTTGAGGCATCATTACTACATCATTTGTTATCTTATTTCAATCATTATAAGACTTTTAATTATGATTTCTAATGTTCAAAATTCTGAGTTTATGTTCATGTTTACTATGAGTGGCTAATGCCTTTGTGCACTTGCTTAGATGATGTTTATTATTTAATGGTTTGCTTATGATTGTGATAACATGTTTTAATTCAATTTCAAGTTAATTCTAAAACCCAATTGTACTTAAGTTTCATAGTGACATTTGTTGAATCAAGTTTAACTAGTTGCTAATGATTTTATAGGTCGAAAGATTAATTGTTATTCAACTAGTTATAATCATTTGTCTATGAATGATTGTTTTCCACCAAAATTATTCTTGGTTAAACAAAGAAACTAAAGTGTGATTGTAATGAGAAAACTTTTGTCTATCAAATCGGATTGATTATAAAACGCCTAATTGGTCGAAAGTGTAGTAGTTTGCAATCAATTGTAACCTTTTGTCTATGATCGGTTACCTTTTGTATTGACCATTTCTTAAGAGTATTTGATAAAACAAAAGATTATTTTTGTGTTTAAGATTGTTAACCCAACCTTATAAACCTTGAATTGATCTTGAATTGATTGGTTAAACTTAATGCTTGTTTTTTATAAACTAAGATCTTGGCCAAGGTTTAATTTGTAAGAACAATTGATTAGAACACCAACTAATCATCATAACCAACATGTTAAGAAGAGTTATCACAATCATGCTTATCAAGGATGTAAACTAGTCTAAGCAAGTGTAGTTTTTAATCTTGTTGAATTTACATAATCATCATTTTCGTGTTACTTATTGCTTATATGGTATTTTGGATCGTGACAACCAATTACCACCCCTTTTATTGCTTATTGTTACATATATTCTTCACAACTGAAAACACCCAAATCCTAGTGAACGACCTCGGCTTACTAACCAAAACTAACTACATACGAAAAGGTCATACTTGCCCGTGTGTTCTTAGCTTTATCCGGTAATTCGTGTTATAAATTTAAAACTAGTAGTCGCGAGACACATCAAATTTTTGGCCCCGCTACCGGGGATTTGTTTGTGTTTTTGTTTATTTTGTTTATGTGCTTTAATCATTCCCTAGTTGTTTCGTTTTTGCTTTCAAAAAAAAAAAAAAAAATCCGAGCAATCCAACCGATCGGTTTGATATCTAACCGATCGGTTAGACCAATAAGTCGGCTGAACCTTTTTGCAAAACCATTTTTTTTTTCAAAACCCATTTTTACCTTTTCACCTTAATTCGAAACAAACACCACCCAACCCACCCTTAGGAGTGATTTATTTTTCTTGTGTCCTTATTATTTTCTTTTCTTATTTGTTTATTTGGTAAATTATTTTATAAAATTGTCTTTTAAGATTTTTGAACGTCTTTTAGTTAAAAGTTAACAAAAAGTTTTGTCATAATTAGTTTATTTTTCTTAAACTTCTAGTAGTTATAATAGTAACGATTTTCTTATCTTAGTTAAGCTTAATTTTGTTTACTTCAACTTAAAAAAAAATACAAAAAGATTTTTCTTAGTGTTCATTTTCATTATGTTTTTATTTTTATTTTTTGTGATATTTTACGAATCACTCCGGGTTTGTATAAACCCACACTCATGGGGTAAACAACTTGTTTGTCTACTTTACGAGCTTAAACGCAAAATCAAAAAGAGGACTAAAACCGAACTTTATCCAAAATCAACATTCATCGAGGAACTTTTTGTGGTAATCGACATAATCGAAGAGAAAGTTGAAACTCAACACGATCCCTACCTGTAACCGTCATTGATCCCGATGACCAACCCATGTAGTCAAGCACTAGGACCTTTGCACCAACACCTAGTTCCGCTATTATTCAACGCCCTTTTCCAAACAATTTCCATATCAAGGGTACCCACATGCAAATGATTCGGGAGAATCAATTCGATGGGAGAATCCGATCCGATCCTCACCGACACATAGCTGATTTTCTTGAGATTAGTAACCTATTCCATTATGGTGAAAATCAAGAGGAAGTGGTTAAATTGAGGATTTTTCCATTCTCATTATCCGGAGAAGCAAAGATTTGGTTGAATGAATTAAATGAAGGAACAATTACTACGTGGGAAGAGATGAGAGAAGCTTTTGTTAGCCGATACTTTTCTCCCGCAAAGTTTAAACGTCTCCTAAATGACATTCACAACTTTCAACAACTCGATCACGAAACTCTCATTGATGCTTGGCTCCGTATGAAAGATATGCTTCGCACTTGTCATGGACACGGTCTAACCAAAGGAGCGATCATTCAAACATTCTATCATGGTTTAGACGATCCAACTCAAGGAATTCTCGATGCCGGAGGAATATTCCTCTACAATACTCCCAACGAAGCATTCAAAACCCTTGAGGACAAGGTCCAACTCAAGCTTGATTTCTCGAAAAATTCTCTAATCGTGCCCAAACCAAAAACCGTTGTTTCCGTCGGTGGAAGCAACATCAATGCCAATAGGAGCAAGCACTTTGCTCAGTTTGATGAATTCCGCAAGGCTGTGGAGGCAGCCTTGGAGACGCAGGAGGGTAAGTTGCGCAAGCTTAGCATCGAATACGATGAAAAGCTATACCCTCATCTGGTGTCTGCTGTTGCTGAGCGCAGGTATTGTTGATTTCTTTACCAGCTATTTGCGTTTAATTCCTGTGAAATTATTATCTTTTAATGCGTGTGTTGCTGTATTCGTAGGTGGTTGATCAGTCATGGTCTTCGCTTGGCTGCAATGGGCACGTTGGAGTCCCAAGAGGTTATGGATGCTTTTGGGGATGTTGTTAGGTGTGCCTTAGCGCGTGGCAAGGTTGAAGCCATGGAGGAGCTGCACAATCGCAAGCTGTTGACGGTGCCTCTTGCAGAGGTGCCAGGCTACCAAGGAGATTGCTACGCAGAGCTCATTGCAGCGATGGAGAAGATGAAGATCTTCGAGTTCCCCCGCATTGCTCAACTGGAGCGTGACTAAGATTACCCCATCAATGTAATTATGAAGGAGTTGACTCTGGGGAGGCACATAGCGGATGACGCGGAGGCGCAGCCTGACTTCTTTTTGAAGCCGGATGAATCGCAGCTGCAGGTGCCCGTTTTTGCTCGCCCCCGCGGCATGCTGAATCCTTTCGCCCTGGAGAAGGAGATATCTCTGAAGGCGGCTTTGGAAGCCCATATCACAAGGATAGCGAAGAAGAAGGGCGTGAAAGGAAAAGCTATCTTGTGCGGTGTTGGTGCAGCGCATCTTCCGAGATCTGATGGAATTCCTGTCAGTGTGCCAACAGTGTCGCAGGAGGATAGCAGCCTACTCAAAATGCTTGAGGAAGCTGGGCGTATAGCGTCTACTGCTAGTAGTTCAGGGCATAAACGTACGCGTAGTATTTAATCTATTATAGATTCACCTTTTTTGTTGTATATGTTGAATCTATAACTTGTATAAACTCGTAGTTTATGAATAATAAGATTGGTTTCTATACGCATGTTTGTATCATCTTGTTTGTACTTAGATTTTTTGGCTTTTTCATGAAAGACTTTCCAAGAGTCAAATCGTGACCAAAACATACTTAGAAAAAATTGTATTAAGTCCATAACTCAATAAATATATGTGAATAAAAATTCATAAGTATATGAAGTAACTTGCAGCGTGCTGCAAATACCATATCAAGGAACCAAGAGTCTTGGCTACTAAATTGCTAAACGTGCACAGTGTGCATTGTTGAGTATCCTTCATGGGATGCACATTAAACTTACTTCAACGTTTTGAGAGTAAGGTGTTTAGGAAGGATGCGTGATCTAATTGATGGGTTTGCAACCCTCTTACTCAACGAGTTATTTATTAGGTTTACTCATCCTTTCTACCATCGTGGGTCTTAATGAATGCAGGCACGCCATGTAGGCAAAAGTATAAATTAACAATATTGAGACATGAATAAAATGTAAGCAATAAAGTTAAATGTGTCACGGAGTTAGCTAGAAACCGTGATGTTTAATTAATTCTTGCAAGTTTTTGACAATAATAAGACAACTTCCTAAACAAAAGAAAAATGTAAATACACGGATATTTATTAGGCACTTACTAAAGTGCAGAGGTGTCTGTGCGTGGGCCGTAGCCTTTCCTAAAGATAGCATCTCTTAAGATTGCAAATGTTCCATGTGCATTGTAGCTCATGGCCATCCATATCACGCAGCTTGTATGCGACTTTGCCTAGTGCTTCTGTGATCTCATAGGGTCCTTCCCACTTTGGTCCAAGCTTTCCTGTATCTTTTGCGTGGCTTGCATCATTGGCACGATATACAAAGTCTCCTGGCCTGAATGAAGTATTTCTGACTTTAGCGTCACAGTATCCCTTCATCTTTGATTTAGCCCTTGCCTCACATATAGCTGCACGTTCGCGCCTTTCTTCCAACAGATCCAAGTCTATACGTCGCTCGTCGTCATTGGTTGTAACATTGACTTCTGCCGTGCGTATAGTTGGCATCCCAATTTCGGCTGGTATGACAGCTTCTGTCCCATAGACAAGAGAGAATGGTGTATCTCCAGTGCTGACTTTGATTGTTGTGCGGTGCGCCCATAGAACATGCGACAATTCATCCACCCATCTTCCTTTGTGTTTGTCAAGACGCGCTTTAATTCCTTCGCCCAGACTCTGATTCGTGCGTTCAACCAAACCATTGGTTTGTGGGTGCTTAACTGACGCGAAGTGTTGTGTAATATTCAGCTGTGCGCACCAGTCTTTGAACGGGTTATCACAGAATTGTTTTCCGTTGTCCGAAATAATTTCTCCAGGTAGTCCAAAGCGACATACGATGTTGTCCAAAACAAATCGCTTGACCTGATTGCCTGTGATAGTTGCTACTGCCTTTGCCTCAATCCACTTGGTGAAGTAGTCTATAGCCACGATGAGAAACTTTAGTCCCCCTGCTGCAACGGGAAAAGGGCCTGCAATATCAATACCCTATTTATAGAAAGGCTATGGTGAAGTTATAGGTGTCACCTCTTGTTGTGGTCGGCGTGGGATGGGTCTATGGACCTGGCAGTCGCTACATTTCTTTATCATGTCTCGCGTATCGCGATGCATAGAAGGCCAATAATATCCTGACCGCAAGGCTCGTGCCACAACGGACCGTGGTCCTGAGTGCGTACTACATGAACCAGCGTGGATCTCTCGGAGTACGTAATCTGCCTGAAGAGGTCCAACACACCGAAGCCTTTGTTGCAAGAATGAACGTCGATATAGGATACCATCTCGAAGTTCGAACCTCTACGCTGTGCGCCGTATCCGTCGAGCGTCCTTCTGTTCTTGAGGTAATATCCCTTTGCTTATGAATTCGATGATAGGTGTCATCCAAGTAGGATCCTGCTCTTCTATCACTGTGGATATCTCCATATCTGAGATGGATTTGTTCTTCAAGGTTTCCACCAATACTTGTTTTGACAGGTGCGCAAAGCTTGTGGATGCGATTTTACTTAGTGCATCCGCTTTTCTGTTTTCTCCTCTAGGAACTTGTTTAATGGTGAACCTGTAAAAGTTCTGGATTAGAGATTTAGTCTTGTCTAGGTATTGGATCATGTTATCCTCTTTAGCCACGTATTCGACCAACACATGATTGGCTACCAATCGGGAATCGACATTTGCTTCTAGGTTACGTACACCCATTTGAGTTGCAATGTGTAATCCAGCAATTAGGGCTTCGTATTCTGCCTCATTGTTTGTGGCTGTGAATTTAAAACGCAGTGCGTAAGTGAATTCTATTCTTTCTGGGCTGGTGAGGATAAGACCTGCGCCTGACCCATCCACGCACGAAGATCCATCCGTGAATAGAACCCATGGTTCTTGTAGCGCTACCTCGTTCTTTGAAGGTGGAGTATCGGTATCTGGTTTCTCAATGATGAAGTCTGCCAATATCTGCCCTTTAATCGCAGTGTGTGGTCTATAAGAGATGTTATGCTCACTTAGTAACACACTCCATTTTTGTAGCCGCCCCGATGCGTCGGGTTTAAAGATAACTTGCTTGATAGGTTGATCCGTAATCACTGCTATTGGATGTGCTTGAAAGTATCTGCGCAATCTTTTTGCTGCAAATACTAAAGCTAGGACCAGCTTCTCCATTGCGGTATAGTTAACCTCTGTCTTTTTGACTGCTTTGCTTACAAAGTATACTGGTGTTTGTATGGAGTTCCTATCTGTCAATAGCACCGCGCTGACTGCTCCATGAGTTGCAGATAAATACATGATCAATTCTTCCCCTGGTCGGGGTGCGACTAGTGTAGGAAGCGCTGCGATATGTTGCTTAAGTTGTTGAAAAGCTTCTTTCGCCTCCGCAGTCCAACGAAAGTCTCCCTTTTTTGTACACTTCGTGAGTGTTTTAAAGAGAGGGAGTGACTTATCCACTGATTTGGACAAGAATCGATTTAGCCCAGCTAATTTTCCGTTCAATGACTGGACCTCTTTCAATGTGCGTGGTGAAGGGAGTTGGACGACAGCCTGTGTTTTTTCTGGGCAAGGTTTAATGCCATCAGGTTCTATCAAATATCCGAGAAACATGCCTTCTGTAGCGCCAAAATTACACTTCTTGGGATTTAACTTCATATTGATCCTTCCCAGTGTTTTGAATGTTTCTTCAATGCCGCGCATCAACTTTTCTTCGGTATGACTCTTTATGACAAGGTCATCAACATAAACCTCCAGGTTTGGGCCTACTTGCTTCTCAAATGCATTGTTTACTAACCGCTGGTAAGTGGATCCCGCATTCTTTAGGCCAAAGGGCATCTTTGTATAACAGTAGACCCCTTGACTTGTGTGGAAGGCTGTTTTCTCCTCGTCTTCCTTGGCCATCTGAATTTGGTGGTACCCTTTGTATGCGTCTAGGAAGCATTTAAATGGATATCCGCACAAAGATTCTATCTTCCAATCTATCTCTGGTAATGGATAACAGTCTTGTGGACATGCTTTGTTGAGATCAGTGAAATCCACGCACATCCTCCGGCTGCCATCACTCTTTTTTACCATTACTGGATTAGAGAGCCAGTCATGGTAGTAGACCTCTCGCATGATGCCTGCGTCTACCAATTTGTGTACTTCCTCTAAAATGGCTTTTGCGCGTTCTGGAGCTTGGTCGCGCTTTTTCTGTCTTATTGGAGTGTATCATTGTCGGATTTTCAGTTTGTGCTCTGTAATCGATCGCGGTATGCCAGTCATGTGCTTTGGTTCCCATGCAAAGATGTATAGATTTCTTTGCAAAAGTGCGCACACAGCCACTCTGCCTTTGTCAGACAGCGATCCTCCAATTGATATCTCCTGATCAAGATAGTCAGGGTGGATTGCGACCTTCAGGTTTACCACTTTAGTTGGGTGCTGCTCTGGAGTGCGCGGAGTCTCATTTGTCACTGTGTTGCATTCTTTGGGTGACACAGTGGCATTATAGAGGGTGACAATGCCTCCTTCTACTGGGAATTTGAGCATCCCATGTGCTATGGACGGTACCGCACGCATGGCTGATATTCCTGGTCTTCCAATAATGCCATTGTATGGCGAAAGAGACCTAATTACCATAAAGTTCATCCAGGCTACCGTAGAGTGTTGCTCATTACCAACGACCACAAGTAATCGTAATTGCCCCATGGGCTATATCTTCTCTCCTGTGAAACCAGTCAGTGACATTGTGGCCGGAATTAGCTGACTTCGTATATCAGGTCGCAACCTTTTGAAGCAGTGTTCATACATGATATCTGTTGACGCTCCTCCATCAACATACATGCGGTGGATATCGTGACCCCCGTATGTATCACTTGGGGAGTTCTGTCTCCCAAGCCTATCATGAATTCTTCTACTACCAGACCCTGAAGGGCTCTCGCTTGGTGAGCGTTGCCGTCCAAGTCTATCCTGCATCCTGCGGTTACCAAGTCTAGCGTGGACATTGGTACGCCTTCCATTGTCTTCATACTCCTCCAAGTACTGCGAATCAGATGCTTTACCATCTATAGCTGTCCTTCCAACTCTAGCGAATACTGGAAGTCTGCGGCTATCTTTTTCGCGTCCCTCCTTCCGGTAGCGCGATGGAGATGTTTCATATTCAGGGCCAAAGTTAAGCCGGGATTGCAGGCTCTGACTTGACCTTTTTCTTGCCTCCTCTTGCATGAGGGTAGTTAAAGTTTTGTAATTTTGAGACACAAAATTACTTAGCGTTAATTCAGGCGCGTCCTCCTCCAGTGCGAGGATATCTGTCTCCACATTAGGTCCCTTGTCTTTATTAGGCGCGCATGGCGGCACAATAGTGTCCACAATGGGTGCCGTTTGGTGGGGCGTTGTGAAGAGAGTACGCTGTAGATCTTCCACGCTAGGGGCCGCTTTAGTGGCCTAGGTAGTCCCTGTGGGCAATTCTACCGTTGGGAGGATCAGACTTGGGCCTGTTTCTTGGTGACTGGGTGCACTCGTTGTTCCAGAGGCCTGCCTAGAGGTCGAATCTTGATGTTTCCTTCTCTGGGCGGTCACCGTGTGTTTTTTCCAACTACGGAGTCCGCTGGTTTGAGTTTTTATGTTTCGTCATTCTTGTTCTTAGTGTAGGGTCCTATGGATGGCGCTACTTGTTGATACAAAAGTTGAGCGTTCCTTGTTTGGGTTTCTGTTCTCGTACCAATCAGATCTTAATGCTTGAGACCTGCGCACTAAAAAAGCAAACAAACACCGTTAGGCTTATCGTGGGATTGTCTCCCATGATTATCCTCCGATGTGAGAGTAAGTAATCAGTTTTAGGGTTGTCTTGAAGAGTTAGGGTTTTAGATCGTAACTCAATGAGAATTATGATATTCTTTATATAGGCACGGAATCCTTGCAGATTTCGTGCTCCTTACTATTCGGCGTATCGCGCTTATCCGGTCATTGATCTTTATCCCATAAATAAAAGATCATTATCTAAACCATAAATAATATATTTGGGTTTGGGCTTTCGTGAGCCCAAACCATTACATGGTAACCCAAATCATTATTATGATAGCCCACTCATTATGAGCTTGGGCGTTAGTAACGTCCCTTTATCGAGTTCGTGACCCGAGTATGAACTATATGTCATCAATATTGCTATTAAAAAAATATACAATACATATTACCGTGCCTATTCAAGTTTAAACCATGCAGCCACATATGGCGTATATCAAATAAACTTCCATATACTAATAAACAATAGTACATAAAACAACAATATTGTTAATAACAATTCTATCAAAAAAGAATATCACGATTTAAATGTCTCAATCTATACCAGTTTCGTTAACTTCCTCGATTTGCTTGTGCTTTTCCCATTAAGAACAGGGATACTTTGTTCATTCCGAAAAAAGTTGTCCGGATCAACATTTGTCTTAACTTTCACCAATCTAGCGAAGTTTCCCATGAAATATTTTTCCCCGTAAACCTTCGCGGAGTTGTAAGCATTCTTGCCTGTTCCCGTCATCACACCAATATCCAAATCTCTATAATTCAAAAACGCGCCTCTTGGATTCTTCGATACATAGTTTGTCATGAATTTATACAAAACCCTACTTTGGTTTAGATAATCCTTCTCGAGTTTAGGGTCTTCATCGTTCCAGTTCACGGAGTACTGGATCTTGTACAAGTTTCCAGCTCGGTGAGGGAATGGAGTTGCGTCTGATGCAACTTCATTCATTCTCCCACCGTAAGGGTTAAAAACAAAACCAACTTTACCTACATCAATTAATTTTTTGAATATCGCGTTAAGCCCAGATTTTGGTATTGGGGTTTGAACGTAATCCGACTTTCTTTTTAAGAAGTTTACGTTGTCTGAATGGCGGTCGAGAAGGATTTCTGGTTTGGTTGTGTTTAGATCGAAATTAGCCCAATAAAGAACTGATTCAATCCAGCTTACTTCAATACAATCTTCTTTTTTTAACCCCAATTCTGGAAAGTCTTTTTTCATTAAAGCCACCAAACTATCAGAGTCACCCAAATAATGTGCTATAAATGAAGCTCGAACGGTCTTTCGTTTATTAATCGTCACCGGTTGCAATAGGACTCTTACGAATAAATCGTTGTCGATTTTAGGGACAACTGACTGCCATTTATAAACAAGATCCGTCGCGTTTTCTTCAGCTGTTTTCATTACCCGAAAAACAGTATTTACTTTCGGGACCGCGACTAGTTTAATAGTGTACGATATTATAACACCAAAACTAGCCCCACCTCCACCACGTATCGCCCAAAAAAGATCCTCACCCATAGATTTCCTATCCAAAACCCGACCTTTAACATCCACAATTCGAGCGTCAATCACGTGATCAACTGTTAGCCCGTATTTTCGAAGCATGGTACCATAACCTCCACCACTAAAGTGTCCACCAACACCAACTGTTTGACACACTCCAGCAGGGAACCCATGAACTTTACTCTTTTCCCATATTCGATAATAAAGTTCGCCTAGCTGAGCTCCCGCTTGAACAACCGCAGTTTCCGTATCAATGTTAACATTAATCGTACGAAAATTAAACATATCTAGTACAATGAAGGTTTTCTCGGATGAAATGTACGAGATTCCTTCATAATCATGTCCACCACTACGGATTTTGATTTGGACATTAAGTTTTTTCGCGCATAGGACGGTGGCTTGGATGTGGGATTCTTTAGTCGGGGTGATGATGAGGACGGGTTTAGGCGTGGATGTGGTGTTAAAACGACGGTTTTTAATGTACTCCTGTAAGACGGATGTGTAAGAGGATGAGTTGGCACTAGAGCTGTAAACGATAGAGGAAAGTGTCGGGTCAGGTTGAGTTGACTGTGTCGGAAGGCATTGGAGAAAAGAGCTATAGATCGAATTAGGATCGGAAGCTCCGTTTGATAGTTCAAAACAAGAGAAACAACAAATGAATAACGTAAGTGAAAAAAAGATAAGTGAAGACATTGTTTAGCTGTATGTTACAAAGAAGGATTTGCCATGGTATTTATAGTAGTGAATAGTTGACAAATGCATTGGAAAACATCGTATTTATAAAATAAAACCTAACACTTAAAATAATATAACCAAGCGAATATTGATAGTGAATGAGATATTCTTTAGTTGATACATGCTATTTAACTATTCTGAAAAAATGTCTTAAAAAATAAAAATAAAAAATAAAAGTTATGTTATTATTAAAGGCTAAATTTTTGAAAATGCATCTAACTTTTTTTTTTTTTTTTTTTTTTTTTTTTTTTAATATGTTTATATTAAAACTGAAAGCTTTCAAATTTTGATATTTGAATGTATTTTGTAACCATTTTGCTTTTACTCTTTTCAAATTTTCAAATTTCGAAATGTAAAATGGTTATTTTAAATACACAAAATACATAAAAATGTCAAAATTTAAGAGCTTTGTGTTTTAATAACATAACATAAAACTACAAAAATTGATAAGTTAAATGCATTTTCAGTCTAACCATGGACCTTCAGGGGCCCGAAATAAATAGAAGCAGGAGTGATGTTTATCCCCTAAGGATAAAGGTTCGAGGCTTGCATATTGCCCAATTGGATGTCACTGTGAGCTCGGATCATTAACTACTAACTCGTCGTTAAAAAAAAATAGTTTAAGGGCCTGTTTGGTAGGAGCTTTTTAGGGGAGCTGTTAGCTTTTTGTTAAAAAATAATCTCCTCTAAATTAAATAGCTCCGTTTGGATACATTAACTTCAAGCTTTTATTGCAAACAAATATCTCCTAAATGAAAAGCTAATTCACGAAGTTTTTTATATATCTTGGAGCTGTTAAAACTTTAAATTACTGATATACCCTCCAAACATTTGTTTACAATTATAGATAGGTCTTTTGACATCTTATATTCATATTTAAGAGCTAACTTACCAAACAGTTTTATTGAAAAAAGATACAGCTTATAGCTCATGGTAACAGCTTTGCAGTTTACAGCTTACAACATACAGCTTACTACTAATTTTGCCAAACATACCCTTTGTGAATAAGAGCTCAACAATCTGAGAGTTTCGTCTTACTCCAGTTGGTGCCCCACTAGGCTAGGCCTTGAGCTATTACTTGTGGGTTGGATAATGAATGGTACTAAAAGACACCCGGAGTTAGGATATTCACACCGATCTACACCTTGTGAATTCGTACATAAAAGTTAGATACTTATTTTTAGAATAAATAAATAAATAAATAAATACTCCGTAAATAGTAAGGTGAGACTTTTTGACTTTTTGTAAAGCGGTAAAAAATATTTAAAATGTTTGATTTTAGAGAAAAGTCCAAAATACATCTTTGTGGTATGACAAATGACCGATTTATGTCATTTTTTTTTTACTCAAAATTCATCCCTGTGGTTGTAACTTTGGAAAAAATACATCCCCCAGTTAGTAATATCAGTTACTATGAACTAACGATGCAAATGATTTTCCGTTATCTCTTAACAAGAGTTAAAATAGTTGCATCGTTATCCTCATTGAGTTAAAATATTTGCATCGTTAGTCCTCTTTGACTATAGAGTTAAAATATTTGCATCGTTAGTCCTCTTTAAGTTAAAATATTTGCATCGTTAGTCCTCATTGACTATAGAGTTAAAATATTTGCATCGTTAGTCCTCATTGAGTTAAAATATTTGTATCGTTAATTCTCATTGAGTTAAAATATTTGCATCGTTAGTCCTCATTGACTATTCTTACGTTTTTATCATTTTTCGTCTGTTTTTATCCATTTTTCTCATGTTTTTATCAGTTTTCATCCATTTTTCTCATGTTTTTATCCGTTTCTTCCGTTTTTCTCACGTTTTTATCCGTGCTTATACACTTTTATTCGTTTTCGTCTATTTTTCTTGGTTTTCATCCGTTTTTCTTATATTTCATCTGGTTTCATCCATTTTTTTATATAATATGTATGAAAACGGATAAAAATATATGAAAATTGATAAAAACGTATGAAAACTTGACATTTGATAAAAATGTTTCTGAATTGATTTTAAATCACGATTTTGACCCCTTTCTGGTCTGAATCATCAAAAGTGTAAAACACGAAAGTTGTCCGGAATAATGTTTTACATCAAGACTCGCGAGATTTTAACCTAAAATAGTGGCTTTTTACTACCAAAACTTAAGCGGTTTATGACCAAATTCATAACCGCTTAAATTTTGGTAGTAAAAATCCATTATTTCAGGTTCAAAATCGCGTGTCTTGATGTAAAACATTATTCCTGACAACTTTCGTGTTTTACACTTTTGATGATTCGGACCAGAAAGGGGTCAAAATCGTGATTTAAAATCGATTCAAAAACATTTTTATCAAATGTCAAGTTTACATACGTTTTTATCAATTTTTATATATTTTTATCCGTTTTCATACATATTATATAAAAAAAATGGATGAAACCAGATGAAATATAAGAAAAACGGATGAAAACCAAGAAAAATGGACTAAAACGAATAAAAGTGTATGAGCGCGGATAAAAACGTGAGAAAAACGGAAGAAACAGATAAAAACATGAGAAAAATGGATGAAAGCTGATAAAAACATGAGTAAAACGGATAAAAACGGACGGAAAAAGATAAAAACATAAGATTAGTCAATGAGGACTAACGATGCAAATATTTTAACTCAATGAGGACTAACGATGTAAATATTTTAACTCAATGACGACTAACGATGCAGATATTTTAACTCTATAGTCAATGGGGACTAACGATGCAAATATTTTAACTTAATGAGGACTAACGATGCAAATATTTTAACTCTATAGTCAAAGAGGATTAACGATGCAAATATTTTAACTCAATAAGAACTAACGATGCAACTATTGTAACTCTTGTTAGGAGATAACGGAAAATCATTTGCATCGTTAGTCGATAGTGACTGATAATACTAACTGGGGGATATATTTATTCCAAAGTTACAACCACATGGATGAATTTTGAGTTAAAAAAAGAAAAAAGTTATAAACAGTCATTTGACATACCACATGAATGTATTTTGAATTTTTCTTTTTATGATTTCCTTTTGCAATATGAATGACTTAATTATATCAGTATCATATACATAGTATGTAGGCTAAGGGTGCGTTTGATTTCCTCCTAAGGGAATCAAACTATCACTATGAAAGTGATAGTTTGTGTTTGTTTAGAATGTCTGAGCCCACAACTATGACTATGAAAGTCTAATATATTACATACTCTATATACAACTCTTGAGGGGGGAATGGATCTTTCATAGTTGAGGGACCCACCACTACTATCAAACTCAAACCCATTGTAATTCCTCGCATCATACCAAATGCACCCTAAGTTAAATAAAAGTTAGTCAACGGGTTCAAATGTAGCACGCGGGGTTCACTTAAGTGCGCCGGCCCATTAACGGTTCAAACGAGTGGATCCAATCCCGCCGTAATCCAACAACTATGAACTTTCTAACCATGGCGTAAACCGAGTTATATGGGTGGTCCATTGTGTGTGACTTTTTGTTAGTTTGACTACTCCATATTTATTTCCAGATGGAAGATGTAGTGCATGACGTCAAAATAAAACATACATATATAAGTGCTCCATATATAATATCAAGAAAAGTAATACGAATCACACAAGAACCTTCAACCATGTGTTCTAGTTAGACTAAGTTGCATTCTTGATCTACAATTGTCCAATAGGTTTATATGTTAAAAGTCTAATTTCAGTTACGATTTTTCTGCGAGAAGACTATTATAGTCTGACGTGGAAATAACTAATTCATGTAGTAGTGTGGTAAATAAGCTCAAAAATTTGGCTCTGTGTTTAGCAACGTACTCTCGTTATATAATTATCATCACAAATCTTAAAGACAAATATTCATCATGCATCTAGAACAAGATGTCGAACTAGACTGATAACTGAGCGTCTATCGAAGCGCCTCTTTAAAGGCAAAATCTTTTTTCTATTTTTTATTTTTTACTTTTTTTTTGGAAGGAATTAGCTAACTAGCCTAGCTGACAAGGCATAGCATGAATGGCGGGATGTAGAAAACACTGTTGTCACTTGCATCGTGGAAAGTTGACTATCAGATGAACATTAGATTATGTTTTTGTTTACAAAGATTATCGTCTAATAGGGTTTTTTAACAGTATTTTTGCTCTCTTATACTATTGATAGTGTTGAAATGGTCTAAACTATATATATAAAGGTTTGTTAGTATGAAAGCGTAGCTAATTTTATTGAGTAGTTTGATCTCTTGGTGTTTTGAATAGCCATTTGATAAATGCCTTGACTTCAATTCCCTTGCAAAAAATTGTTACGGGCTTATAAAAATTTAGTATATGATATGGAGTTTAAGGAGAATAGTGGTTACTTGTATGAAATTTTATTGTACTTGCAACATAATATAGATAAACAATATGATTAGATCAAATTATTCAATATATATTTCATATCAAGACGTGATTTTGGGAACTCAATATCAGTGATAGATGTATACATTTGTCATTGTGCTTAAAAAAATATCTCAGGATTCAATATTTTGTGTTATTTAAATGGAGGCCGTAAGATTTTGAGATGATATGTTCAACAAATTTGAAGAAGATGTAGTGTTAAACTATAAAGAAATCATTAATTGTCTTAATCAAATATTTTTTAAAGGTACGCACGTGTATACCTTTGCTTCAAGTATATGCAAATCCTACTCAACTAATTAACATTTAAGGGGCCGCTTGGTTGGGGGTTAAGGGGTGGGCAAAGGGATTGAAATTAATTTCGGGCCCACTAAATAACTTAAGAGGTGCTTGGTTGGAGGTAGGCAAAGGTATTGATTACCCACTACGGGGTAATCATCTATTATAGAGTAAAACGGGGGGTAAGGTATTGATTACCCACCTCCTCATTTCTTTGCATTCCCTTACCCTTTCCCTTTACCTTTCCCAAGTTTAAACCAAGCGGACCCTTAGTAACTAAAATTATATTTTTTTTTGATATAAATTGTGATAATTTGAAGCAATAAACACAGATTTCAACACCACTTGGATAGCACGAATGAAAATGATAAACGTTCTAGGATAAGTTACCTAACTTTAAATAGCAAAGTCGTACATCAAAACAATGTGTTTAATTTAGAATTAAGTTAACACTGTTTACTCACGATCCATTGTTTATTTCATGATCAGTCACATCTTCCTTAACGATCAACAAAGTCAATAAAAGAAACATATAAATTAATGATACGATGTGATAGTATATGAATATCATGATATATAAAATATTCAAGATTTGACTTGTTCATATAAGGCGGATTAAAGATTTCATGCGCTCTCCAAAACTCATAATAATGATTAGTTAGAAATCGCAATATCTTCATTAATGTGTTATGGTACCTGGTTTTCATTTTTCAAGAATAACACAAAAATGGGTTGGTGTTATGGTACCATAACACATTAATGAAGATATTGCGATTTCTAATGAAGATAATCTAACACTTGATTTAACGGTAACGGTGATAAAGTGAAGTACTTACCTAATAAGAGAGCTTGTTGTTTCAAGTTTCAGGTTGGTGTGAGATTGTGTATTGTGTTGATGTCTTTAACAAAAAAGTGAAAATTGTATAACAAGGACAAGGACTAGTGGTTTAGTGGTTTAAGGAAACATGGGACAATCGGAAGTAGAGTTAAACGAACTGAACATTTAATGAAGAGTTTATAAACCATCTGGTAAAAAATCGTTTTTGTTTGTTTATTTATTAAATAGATTACATTGACAAGATTTTTTGTTTGTTTAGTTAAATAAACGAACATGAATTTATTTATGTTTGTGAAAGTCTAATTATGCGTTCGTTAACGTTTATTTATGTTTATTTATTTTCGTATATCGTATTTTTTATTATATACTTTTGAATCCGGTTTACTTAAGCAAAAGAACTCTTATATTACAAAATATTATGTATTTTTTTATTATGTTCGTTCATTTATGTTTGTCTAGTGTGTTACTGAACGAGCATAAATAACCTTATTTTCTTGATAAACGAATATAAACAAGAAATTTCGTTCGTTTAGACGATCATGTCCGTTCATTTGTTCGATTAAAATTACGAGCGTACATGAACATGACTCAGATTGTTTTCATTCGGTTGATTCACGCCCTAACCGAAAGAATTGTAAGGTGATCATTGCTTAAGTCAAATGTTGGATAAGTCAAAGATTTGAACAATCAAATTACTATCTTCTTAAATAGGAATCAAATATAATGTTTGCTTGTATTAATTTTCTATAATGGTTTACCAAGTCATCTCTCAAGAAGTTGACTCTTGAACCACATGATGTCAAAACAATTTTTTTGTAATTTAACTATATTCTAGATCGTCTTCTTCGGATAGATTTATCTTGCAAATTTCATGTCTTAGATGAAAGGATAAAAAGAAGATTGATCCAGGTAAATTGACTTTAAGTTTAGATTAATAATTTGAGAACTAAACTCGTTTAAGAGCATTAAAAAGCTATAAATACTTGTATTTAATTTATTATGCTTTATTTACTTATTTTATTGTCATTATGCTAAATAAAGTGTTAGATTATTTGTCATTATGCTTAATTAACCCCTCTTTCTCACATTAAAATACAACCATTTATTCTTCACCAACCATCACCACTACCCACCAAAACTACCATTATTTCTAGCCATTTTCACTGAAACTCTGAGTTAGGGGAATCAACATTACATCACTTCAATACACCATTTTAACTAACACATTATGCAACACCCTGATTTTTATAAGTTTTCCGTTAGTTTTTATTAGAAATAAGAACCTTTAGTGCAAATAGTTAATAGAAACGGACTAACAATGAAAAAGAGTTAATGTCAGATAATAAGGATCGTTAAAAGGGCTAAATTACTAAGTTGCCCTTTATGCTTAATAAGCTTATAAATCCAGGAAGCAACCATAAATACACATGTATATGTGGTGGCAAGAAGATAGCATACTTAATTTATTTAGGAGGAAAATTATCCTTATCACCTCATTAAGAAAAATTAGTACAAAGGGTTTGAAGAAATCAAGCCAAATAAGAGCTTTGATATTATGAAGAATTTAGAGCTTCAAGAGTTCACGTATTCATCTCTAATTTCAAGGTATGTTTATAATTGTATCATTAAACAAGATTTTAAGTTATGATGAATATAGGATTATGATTTTTAAGCTTATTTACATGAAGTATATGATAAACTAGTGATTTATGATCCAAGAAATGATTGAATGGATTTTGAGTTTTGACAAGATTATGTTAGGGCCAAATTAGGAGGTGTTTGTTATGATTTAGAAGTTAACCCAAACACCCTTGATGGTAGAACATGTGTCATATGATGTTAAATATGTTGAAGAAAATTTCAAAATCAGTTAGTTATGTTTGAAAGACCATAAAAGATTGATTGTAGCTTGTATTGATTCATGGCCTAACTTTCTGGAAAGCCTAAGGTGTCTATTTCAATAGATATGTTTAGAGTTTTAGCTAATTAAGTAGTTAAAATAGTGTAAAATACGATTTAATGCAACAATATTAGATTTAGAAAAGTGCAGCAAGCTAAACTTTAAAGACTCATACTGGATCAACCATAGCTCCTCCTGGAGTTGGCCATACGTTTTCGGAAAGGGAAAAGAGTCTACTTTCATGTAAAATTCGTGTCATGAGCTGATTCATCAGTTAAGTCACTTAAAAAGGTCGAAGTGCAGGCTATTGCAGAATGACAACAAACGTTTTGTTAAGTGTTTCAATGAAAACGACATGATATGATGTTTTACAAGTTCCGGGTGGCTATATACTATAATAGCTTATGTTCTCAGATTATGTGGTCATGATTCATGTTATGTAAGTGTAGAACCAAGTGGCAAGACTTGGTTTGCTTAGCTAGAGTTCATGAGCTTATGTATGATAGATAGTTTATATGCACGTTGTTGTACTTATAGTTGCATAATCAAGTCATGTTCATGCTTAGTTGGTATGTGTTAACATTTATACATGTGCATCTATCATGATATAGGTGTTTGAGGCATATTTAGATCATTCAGTTTGCATTATACAACCTAGGTGATTAATGGATTTTCTACTTCATATTACTGGATTTGACATGATGATAGAATGTATGTATAGCTTCAGATATAACCGAAGGTTGCCATGTTCATAGACTCGGAAATAGCCGAGTATTACTTATTATTTCATGTTCAGATATAGCCAAATACAAATAATGTTAACGGTGTTCACAAGAAGCGAGATTAGCCATGTCATGGGTGCCTAAGAAGTGCACGATGTAGAACTCTAACCGAAGCATCCTATGTAGATGACATGTACTTAACATTGAATTTACATCCACTGCGAATAACTCATGTTTAGAAAGAATAGATCAAATTTACATGTTTAAGCATCCTTTGTGGAAGAACCAAGTTTAGAAAAGCACAATGATAGGTTAGTACCCCAAGAAGAGTACTCGTCGGCTAGGGAAGTTCTCACTTATAGTAGGACGACTAAGCATCGTCGAGTCAGAAGCACGTGCTCAGATTTCAAGTCATGTTATTATTTCAGATTAGCTTTGTTTATTCACTTAATCGCAAGGACTTACCTTTCTCCATTCATGTTTTGCAGGTTTGTAAGACGAGACCAAACTATCTATTAAATAGGGCGTAATTGGTCAAAATGATGTAGCTCACGGGTTAGGTAATGAGCTTCTCATTCCCATAAGTTGTTAACATCCCCCCCCCCCCCCCCCCCCCAAAAAAAAAGCAAGAGTCTTTTTGTAACAAGTTGTTTAGTCAATGATACATATGTTTATAGCTACAAGTTTTAAAATGGCGTTTGGAATAAGCCCATTTTATGTACACACTTACGCTTCCGCTTACGAAACTCATGTACAGTTATTATTTGTTTTAATTATGAAATATAATTTAGAATTTACATGTTATTAGAAATGGGTTTTTGTGATTTAGTTTTTGCATTTTTGCGTCCTGCAAGTCGGTACGACGCATAGAGCCGATCATATACGACGTATAGAGTAGATCTCATACAGTGTATTCAGCATTTTAAAAAAAATTATCATCATTTCGCATTCCCTCGAACCTATTAATGACATCCCCTCATCCTCGTCTTTATTGCCACCACCACCATCTTGTATCCATATTACCTAAAACGTAACAGTCATGATTAATGTGTGTTAGAATGATTATGTTCTTATTAACAATTGTTTATCTTATCGAAAGAATGTTGGATGTAAGTGTGGAGCAACAATGAAAAAGCATGAAGAGGAGTGTCCTAATAAAAGAAAGAATGTGCAAATTAATTTTCATGAAAAGTGCTAAAAATCGTAACCCAAAAATTAATTAAGGACCTGGTTCATTTTAGAGAAATCATTATATTTGAGATTTGACACCAAGTTTCATGAGATGAGACGTAAGAGGCTCCTTCAATATCATGTCCATAACTGAGAATCTTGATTAGGATTTAGGACATCTTGGACATGCGCTTCTTTAATGTATAAAGGTGCATAGTGTTTAAACAACGGTTTTTGATGTATGCTTGTAAGACAGTGGTGTAGGATGATGAATTGATGATCGAGCTGTAAGCTATGGTGGAGAACGTCAGGTCTGGTTGAGTTGATAGTGCCGATAAACATTGTACGAAAGATTCGTAAATTTTCTTATGATAAAAAACTGATTCGTTCGAGAAGGAAAAACAAAAAGGGATGATATAGATTGAAATTAAAAATATATATGCAGACATGATCATCATGTAGCATTGTTTCATGAAAAATTAGCAATAAGTTATAGCGTGGGAACAATTTTTGTGTGTGTGTGCATGGCATAGCCACGTTTTGAAAAAGTCGATGTATTATTTCCAAATCTGTTTTAATCTAACATAGGTTTTTATCATTTTTTCCAAGTCCTTGTGGAAAAAAGTCGATGTATTATTTCCAAGTCCTTGTGGAAAGTACTGTAGCTTCATGAGTTCTATGGCATTTTCATAACGAGATCACTTTAAAGATAAAATGACCAAACAAAAAGTTTATCCTCAATAACATCAAGCTCTCAATTTCAATTGGATCTCAAACACATATAAAAAAGCCTCAATTGTTTAAACAGAGTGTTTATGTAACTCTTGTAATGTCTTAACTTGCTCCATGTTACCTTATATCTCTCAAGTGTTTGATGGCCCATGGGGCGATTCGTGTATTGGGCTTTGAATTGTTTTGGTTTGCTCCTATAAGCGTATTTCATCTCTTTTGTATTTTCCTTTTACGTTTACCAAATAAAAGTTTATATTTGTGATTGATAATTAACTAATGAATTTGTATTTATTAATTCAGAATCAATATATTCTTGTAGCAAAATATACAACAGTATTTATTATAGCAATATATATAATATGATTGAGCGCTTGGAATTACACTAGAACGGGTTAGTAAAAGCCGTCCTTTTGGTTTAGGAAATATGAATACTGAATAAAAGTTAATAATTTTTTGCTTCACCACTAATAGTATATGTCTAATAATAACAAGTTAATGAAGTTATAATTTGTTTAATGGTTATAGTCGGGCAAGAATTAAAATAAATAAATAAATAAATAAATAAATAATAATAATAATAATAATAATAATAATAATAATAATAATAATAATAATAATAATAATAATAATAATAATAATAATAATAATACTAATAAAATTATACGGTGCTCGAATGCAAATCTGGCGCTTAAAGACCAAATAGCGTTGCACCGGTGCCATTGTGGAGGTGCACCAACGTCTACTGCTGGTCCCAACAACGATGACATCCCACAAGCTGATGACACACAAGAGAAACCGTCTGCATCTGCCGCTCCTGCTAGCACTGAGAAGAAGTTAGATCTGGACACTTTAGCTGCTTTGACTGCTGATGCTGTTCAAGAAAATCTTGCCATTCGTGAGAAGTTGGACAAGCATGCCTCTTTGCTTCAAACCCTAGTAAACCTTAATCTGCCACAAACAATCACTAATCATGGCAGCAGATTATACAAGTTGGAGCATCTTGATCTTGAACTACAAGTATCTAAGGCTATCAACGAACAGGTTACTGAAGCTGTCAATATTGCTCTCGAAGCCCCTCTCAGGTCCAGGTTCAAAGACCTACCTATCAATGACATGAAGGTTATTCTGCAGCACAGTATGTATCAGCAGGGTCAACACACAGGACACGATGCTCACATACAGCTGTATAAGGCATTGGAGGCCTCAATTCTACAAGATAATGCTGAGGAACACGCCCGGGACATGGAAATTGAACGTAAAAGAAAACAGCGGCATCAGGGTCACCCCAAACCACCATCTGGTTCACCTCCTCAACCATCTCCACCTCCACCACCTGCTGGGGCGTCTGGTCCATCAGGAACTTCTTCACTGCCTGGTGGGTCACAAGCTCCTAGCAGATCATCACAACCCACCTCATCACCATCTCAAAAACACCAGACTGACAAGTCAACCAAGTCAGCTCCGTCTAAACAAGCAAAACATGTTAAGTATGCAGCTTGGACTACTTTTGACGCTGGTGCAACCTCCATTGCATCTCATGCCCCTGAAGATCATGTCTTTAATGAAGCTTCTGTCACTCCACAACACGATGAGTCATCCGATGACGAATATGATGATGCTTCTACAACTCACATTCCTAGAAGACAGCGGTGGAAATCATTCACCAGAACTGACACCAATGATCCACCTCAAGTTCCCCTAACCAAGGATGACAAAGAGACATGGTGGAAACCAGATGACAACAAACCGCAATCACCTGAGCCCGACTGGACGATTCCTTCCTCTGATTTACCAACCAATGATAGTAACTGGATCAATGCAATCACCACCAGTTTTGTTCCACCCTCTGAAGATTCCCTACTTTCCCAAACTGGTGATATGGGAACATTCATCGCATGGTTCTGCAAGAAACGGGGTCTCTCAAAGCTCACTCAGAAGGACCTGGAAGGCCCTGCATTCAACATTGTCAAAGCTTTTCATCAGGATGTTAATCATCTACAATACCAGATGGAAGAGTGCCACAAGATGTTCAATGACATTGTGGATGAAGGAATAATGAAGTATAATTACAACACTCCACTTCCCTTGGGTGGCCCTCCAGGAAATGTCACTATCCAAGCTGAATTCTTCTTCAACAAAGACCTTGACTATCTTAAGCTTGGGAGTAGACAATGCAAATCAGCTTTGTCTATCACAAAGATGAAAGCTGCCCATTATTCTGACATCGGGTTGGAACAGTTAGTCCCCGACAGTATGTGGAGTACTCAAGAATGTGACTACAACATCTTGGCATCTCTGGGCATTTCACACTAGTGGTTGAAGAAGCAACAGTTCTACATAGATCGGTTTCAAGCTCCAGGTGACCGAAAGTCAGTTCGCTCACCACTTCAAATCATTAGTGTGGTTAAAGTTCTAATACATCCCATCTATGGATATGACTATCTCAAGAGCATTACACTCAGACGAGCAGACTTCAAGGACTACACCATATCCGAAGGGGATTTCAAACACCTACCCCCTAATGATTTCGAAGACTTGTATCTCCTCCATCTTCAAGGAAAGCTGCATCATCTACCATCACGTGAAATGAAGTCTCTAGTGTTTGCTGTACTTCACTGGATCCGGGGCATCGTCATCAAGAAACGGGTCGAAGACTTTCAGCTTGGTATCGAAAGCTACCAATCCCAGCTCAACCTCACAAGACCCCTATGGAATGTTAATAGTCTGGAACGGGTTGCGGACTTTACAGTCATTGAATCTCCTCTAGCAACTGTATTTCGAGACAAGTACAATGTGCCCATGGTTTTGCGCTTCAATGAAATACACAAGTTCAGTGACGGTACCTTGCGTCTGGTCGAAGAGGCACTGGACTTCAGAGTGAAAGAATACCACGTTTATGCCCAGGGAACTAGACGGTATACCAATAACTGGACTGCAAATGAGTTAACCCGAAACAAGAGGTTTTTGGCTGGCATCCGCAAGAGATTAAAGATACGAAGAATCTTCCGAAGCCTGGAGTGCTACGTTGGTGGCAGAGTTCGTGAAGGGGACTACCGTCTTCTCCAACGTACTGAGTAATAAGATCAGTAATGGGGTGCAGTGTCATAATTATATGTGTTGGTTGGAATGTTTGTGTTGTACTGTCATTTGTTTATGGCCCTCCTTGTGTACCCTTATAAACGTTTCTCTTGCCTTCTGCACATTCTATCTCGCATAATGTACATACTTCTATATATATATATATATATATATATATATATATATATATATATATATATATATATATATATATATATATAAATAGTAATATATATAACCATAAAAAATATATATATATATATATATATATATATATATATATATATATATATATATATATATATATATATATATATATATATATATATATATATATATATATATATATATATATATATACAAAAATATTCTTCTCATGACATGTCTCTTGTGTAATCAATATTATGTACGTTTCTAGAAATGTCATTTAATAATGACACGGAATCATACATATGCTTGAGCAAGAGTTTTTTCGGTTTCTAATAATGTTTTTCAAAAACATGTCGTATCTCAAAATATTCTTCAAATAATGGCTTACAGTCATTTCAGGCTGTAACCCGGTCTTAAAAATATGGTTTGTAGTCATTTCAGGCTACAACCCGGTCTTCAAAAATATGGCTTGCTATTACTTCAGATAGCAACCCGGTTTTCAAAATAGGGAAAACACGTCGCCAAAAAGACGGTGGTTCCTTTTACCGGGTGAAGTTCACCTGGGCATGGATTACTTTATATCCATGTTTCCTCGATCTAATGTACGCTTCAGTGCATTATTTCTTGACAAAGAAGATAAATCTTCTTTTTATCGCCAAATACTTTCCCTTCTATGATTTTTCCGGAAAGTGTTTGTGCAAAACTTGGTGGTACCATGAAATTTTGAATAAAAAATCAAATTGAACTCAAAAGTTTGATAAAATTTTCACTCAATCAATGACGTTAATAGTTTATGAAAAGATTTATGCTTTAACATCCGTCATTGATTGAGGGGGAGAGTGATTTCTCAAAATTTTATGTATCATCAAAACTCCCCACACATTGTACATTAAACCTTGCAACAAAATGATTTGTGATGTGTTATGTGTCAGAATGAGTAAATTTTCAAAGAGTTTTCACTAAAACTTCGAATCTTTTACAAACTCTTCAAATCTGACACATACCAACCTCCCTCACAGTTTGAGGGGGAGTAAGATAAAGTTCCTTTTATCAGAAAATATTAAAAATTAACCGCATTTCTCTCCCAAACGTTTTCTAACTTATTTAAATCAATTGGGATCTTAAATCTCAAATGATTTGAAATTTTTGATCGGGGGAGAGAATGTGATTTAAATATGAAATCTGATATCAAGTGATCTTTTGGACTCAATAAATATGCTCCCACATATGTGCTAAACACTTTCGAATATCGATGCACATATTGAGGGGAAGCAAAAGGCGTTTGTGGAAGTTATACCAAAGACCGACCATTTACCTTTATGCATGGAGTTATAAGGTTGGTTAAGGTTAGGTATGAATTCCCATGATCCACCAGAACCGGAAGGATCTTCCCAGGGACAATCCATAGATAGATTAGAAGTCCTTAGGAATGATTGAAAAAAGGAGTAAAGTGAGAAAGGGAAGAGTGCGGACTGAGATAGAGCTAGGACTGGAACAAACCCAACAAGGTTCTAGTGATGAAGTCTCGGTAAGCACTGAAGGGGTTGAAGAATAAAAAAGAAATGAAATGAGAAAGGGTGAAAAGAAATAGCCCTCCATATATTCAACCTTAGGGCAGAAACCGGGTTCAATTCATAATCTACTGGCGGTTACTAAGGTAACACCGGTATTGAAGACAAGACGTCATGGACCCAGTGACGCACTGCACTAAAACTTCCCAACCACTCAAGTTCTCTTAAAAGAGCTTGTTTCAATCTCACGGGGAACCCTGTGCAATGTATCGACCGCTCATTGCGAGTTATGTTGATACCTAAAACAGGAGACGCCTCCCCAGTCTCCAGGAGCGGATCAAAACGCACTATCGAGTCTAGAGCCAAAGAGATCATCCATAAATCTCGTTAGGACACACTTCCAAATATGCTTATTGTTTCACACAATGTGGAAAATAAGGTAAAATATTTAGAGTCCTACGCATTATCCTTGTGGTATTGCCAGAACATCCGAGTGATATGTAAATATTCACAATGACGATGGAAATCCTTCTAGAGCGAACATCACTCAAGCTCTTGGTAGGTGACATGTGAGATCCATCTTGGATCAATGATCAAGTGACAACTGGAAAGCAACAATGGTGCGATTCAACATTGAATCAAACTTGTTCCAGGATATGGATTGACGGATACTTTTGCTAAAACCATTCAATGTGCTCACATACTAATTTTCGGGCACATTGATTGTGTATAATCTTTCAAACAAAAGTATTTTTGATGGAAATGTGATTCAAAATATAAAACTCTCGTCGTGTCTCAAAATGTTTATCATATGACACGCGAGTGACTTCTATATATCAATTTCTCATCAATCCGTGAATATCTATTCACCGATTCACTCTATCGTGCTGTCTGCTTTGAGACGTTCCGGTATGAGAACATGCTAAGTATGAAGATTCCAAAGTGGATTCTTTGGAAAATTCATTACTACGAGCTGGAAATTCCTGTCAAGGAGAGTCTTCTTTAAAAGAGACTCTACCTGATCACAGGTCGGTTTTCACAAAATCGGAGGGTAGTCTGTCCTCGCAGAACGAATGACAAAGCCATGTTCGTTCTCTATCTTTATTGCTAACTGTTTTATTTCAGGGACACATATAAAGATGGCGTTGATGGCTCCAGTATCCAGCTGAATCGGGTCAATCCATACCTCATGCTCACACATCCTCCACACTATCAATGAAGATGAAAGACTTGCTACTACAAATGTTGAGAGACTACCAACAACGTTTCCGCAACTCTGATGAAAAAGTCTCCTGATCCACAACTCTAATGCAATGTCTCCAAATACAGAAGGGTGTGAGCATGATGGTCCTTAGTCACTACATCACATGAAGGCAATACAACTATGGATGAGCTTGGAGATTTACTTTGGCTGATGATCTCAAAGGAAGCTCAAGGATCACACATCACGAAGGAATCCGAATCACAAGTTTGTTGCTTGAAGTACAAAGTGTGAAGTAAAGTGAAGAATCAGATCCTACGAGCTACATAGACTAAAGAATGCTTAAAGACCAAAGAGCTTAATTTCAAAGGTGACCTCGCTTAGGGGGAGATTGTTAGGAATACAAATATTCCTGTAAAAGTCTCGGTCACCTAATGATTGTAATAGCATTAAGTTAGCTCGTAGTTAGTTTGTTTATTAGTTAATTAGTATTAGTTTAAGTAACACCGTGGAAGAAGGAACGGGTCTTTACCCACTGTATGCCTGATCCACAGCCCGGGAGTGGGCGTAATATTGTAACTATAAATACCCCTCTCCACATGTGGAGAGGGTTGGACCTTCATTCTTTTCAATCAAATATTTTCTCTTTTTCTTTCAAGGTTCCTTTCTTTCTTTCTTTCCTCTCCTCCTCCTACTCAATTCTAACATCTCACTAATCACAAGATAAACATGTTTCACATATAGTTAGTATTCTACAACGGTTTTGTGCTAGTCATACAATCTCATATCCATGAGACGCTTGCTATGGCTAAAGTTTCACTCCTAAATGTTGTAAAAAATTTTAAATTTGGCGCTAAAATTGCACTAACAAGTATTTCTCATAGTTTTATTACACATCTACCATCAAACAAACAAACTCAAGCGAAAGTGTATCTGTAAGGTATCATCATTTTACCCTCCCCTTACACTTAGGATAAACATTGTCCCCAATGTTCAAGTAAAGAATGTAAAAGTGAAATAAGTAAAACAAATGAAATAAAATACTCCCCTAATTCGCTCGGTATGGATAATAAGGTGGCCAGGTTAGATCTTCCTCCAAGAAAATGAACAATCAAAGCTTCCCTTCCAGAATATAAATCATCTTCTTGTCATACATAACCTGTGAAACCTGAGAAAACAGACACGGCAACCTCGCATAAAATCGGCGGCAATCTATATATGCTAACAAATCCTAGAAAACAAAATAAGATATAATGCTTGTGGAATGATGTTTGTAGATTTCCTGGAGATTATAAAACTAATGATTCAACAAAAACTTTAAGACTCCGTTAGAAAAACAAAACTGGTAGAATTTCCAGAATTTTACACGTGATGCCGTCAAGAGTAAACTCGTGACGCCGTCAGAAGTGACCTGCAGAAATTCTTATGTTAAGTTTCCAGAAAATTTCTGGAAAAATTTCATCCTACTTCTTCGAAAATCCTGCAAAACATCATTATGACTCGATACAAGCATTTGACTCTAACAAATACGAATATACATGTTCACTTAATATTGTGGAGAATCATGATCGGTTTTGTTTCTTAAAAACATATTTGGGGTTTCCCCTTACACTTATCTTTTGCGAAATACCTTTGGATGAAGTTAAGACTAAGACAAACAACAAAATAAAGTATTTTCATCATTTTAGTTTTGAAACATGATCTACCAGCAATAAAAATAAAGCATGCATACGGAAGCAAATAACAAATAAACAAAAATAAAAATCACACAAAGCATGGGTTGCCTCCCAAGAAGCGCTTTTCTTTATTTACGAGTCTTGTAGCTAGACTCAAGGTTATGGGTTACTACGTGACCTCATTGTTGGTTTCACTCTTTAGGTCATCTCCTATACCAGTTTTGTATTCCGGACCTAATTGCAAGCATTCTTTGTAGAAACTAAGCATCCTATTCATCACATACTCTACTCCTCTACGTCTATCCTCATCATTCCTATAATAAGCCGCTTGTTTGTGATCCTTTTCTATATTAGATAGGAGGCGGTACTGCTCAATCTTATAGGGCATTTGGTAGGCAATCTCATCATTCTCCTCCTTGAACCTAACTATCCCTAAAGTCGGATCATAACTCATCTTAGTGGCCTCAACAAATGGTTTTCCGAACACTACTTGGCTTAGGCAAGCATCTATCACCGGACGAGTATCCTCTACTATCATAAAATCGATCTCATAAGTGAAATTTTCGACAATCACATGCAATCCCTTCACTCTTCCTACAAAATTACTTATCAAATTCTTATTGGGCATCATCCTATAACCAAGTTGTTTCTTTATCACCCAATTATAATAAGTCCTAGTCATGATGTTTATTGGAGATCTAGGATCGATATAAGCTTTCCATATATGCATATGCCCGATGTTGCATGGTATGTTGATGTTAGAGGGGTCTCCCATTTTGATAAGGGGTGTGATTCGGTCGTTTTAGTACAGTTTTAAATTTATAAAAGTTTTCCCGTTAGATAAAATAGTCACTTGTAAACAAATAACGATTCTATCTCCTGAGGTCGTTTTCCCAACGAGATTTGAATTGAGATTTACGTTGTGTTTTTAGTTAATGCTTGAATATCCAATATTTTTTGTTTTTATAAAAGGTTTTAAAAACTAATATAAGTGATAAAAACTAGATTAACCAAGCAAGATAAAAATAAGGCCTAGAAGATAAGATGAAAAAAAGATATGCTTGCCAAGTGACACAATAAGTTCATTAAGTGTGGACTAAGGTTTGATGACGAATTATTTTCCTTAAACAAGATTATTTCCTCACAACGTTGGTTTATTTTGCAAACAATCCTTTAAAAAGAAAATAATTACTAGATGTGTAATTTGATTATTTTCCAGCTTTTGCCCTTCAAATAATAAAATCACAAATCTAAATAATTTGTCTAATTATTAATCACAATCCTCTTTTATTAATCCACACTTAAATCACAAATCCTTATCACTTAGCAAACATAAAAAACTACTCGCTACGCATATCAATAACACTAACAAATAAAGATACAAGCATAATCATATTAATAAACTAAATAAAAGAGAAAAGGATAAGAAAATAGAACCCGGATATAAGAGATGAGATAAAATTAACCACCCGATCTTATAAACTAAACAAACCATAAAGTTTAATTCCTAAAAAGCTTTAATAAAACGAAATAGTTAATAAAGTTTGTGACTTTATTAACCAATTAGCTTATTAAGACTAAAAAGTAATAAACTTTATTGATAAGCTAGCTTATAAGACCCTTAAGCTCCGGCCTTAGTGGTAGAAATGATGATAAACAAAGAAAAATCAAAACTTTATTAGGATTAAGCAATAATAATGGCCAAATAAGCTATGAAAGAGCTTATTGGTTGATAAAGCTACAAACTTTATTGTTAAAAACCTAAGAAAATGCTAAAAGATTAAAATTTTATGGTAAAAACTTAATAGATCTAAGAAATTAAGCTATTTTGAAAGTAAAAACTAATAAAGTTTAAAACTTTTTATGAAATAAGTGCTAAAATATGTAGATCTATTTAATAAACTAAAGGGTAGCTTTTAATAAACGAAAAACTAATAAAAATCAAATCTTTTTGGTTTTTATAAAGTAATTTGTAAAACAAATACTAGATCTAGATTTATAAAGGCTTTAAAAACAAAGTTATAAAAAGTGGTTTAAAGCTTTATAAAAACTAATAATAAGAAGATTAAACTTTATAAAGAAAAAGAAAAGAGTAGAAGTAGAGAAAAGTAATAATCTTCAAATCTTTAAAATAAAACTTCATCTTCATCAATATTAAATCTAAAAAGTTGATTACAAACAACAAAATAAGCAAATCTATTACAATTAATCTAGATCTACTCCTACTACTATGTGTAAAATACACCTACTCCTACACCTATTCTAATTAATTCCCACTCCTCCTATCTAATGTCTTGTGTGTGGTGATATCGGATGTATATATGCTGAAAGGGGGTATGTCCAGATTCATCATTCCAATAGACAGCTCATAGCAATCATTCTCAGCCAATCATTGTGCCACGTGTCAGCTACTCATTGGCCAGCCACCGCTTCTAGAAGCTTGTACTGATACCTCAGACTGACGCACTGCACCTCGTACTTGCCACACTGCAACCTCGTACTGACACACGCCTGCACACGTATGTCTTGCCATTGTGGACACGTGTCATCATCTGATTGGTCCTCGTCACTGCCACGTCAGACTGACAACCTAGGAATGACATGTCAGCCGACATGTCAGCGCCGCACCTGTACCTGCAATAATAACCTTGTACAATCATTAGCATTTATTGAGCCGCCACGTGGCAGGCTCTGATGTTGGTCAACTCTTGGTCAAAGTTTGATCAGTCAACGGTCAACGAAAGTCAACGATGACTGGTCAACGGTCAACGGTCAACGTTAACCAGTCAACGCTGACCACTCATAGAGTGCCACGTGGCGTAGCTACTAATAACACACAAATGTGCCTTGCCCAGATTCGAACTTGGCACCTTGAGGTTATTAGTGAAGGTGGTACCTAGCTGAGCTGGAGCAGCACTTCAATAATAATATGCATTATGTTTCTTTTATAGCAATATTAGCTCAGTCCATTTAGTACTAATTTTGACCTGTCATTTTATGGAGTTCTGGACCGGTTCAAAAATATTTGAAAGTACCTCAGGACTCGTTTTTTCATGCTCTTTCCAATGGTGTGATCGGGGAATAATTTTTGACTTCGTCTAAACCTCGTAAAACGTGAAAACGTCATCGAAACTCATCCAAAAGTCACCGTTTTTGCTTTGTTTTCAAACCCTTTGTACCTGCAAGACATAATAACGCATTCCAAACATATTTTCACTATAATTGAACATATTTCATGGTTATTACTCTGCTTTAGCATGGTTTTTGGTATAAAAATGGTGTGTATTTACGTACACACCAAAATCCCCCACACTAAGGTATTGTCGTGCCCTCACGCAATATTATCAACTCACGCCTTTGAAATAAATAATTTCAAACCTCTTTTTACTAGCTTTGAAAAGTAGCAAAACGTTCAAAAGAGATTAAGAAATCATTTATTCTAAACGCCCCGTTTGACCATTTTATTCATACATAAACTATTTTTTGTACTTTTTCCTTTTTATTATTATAAGTGACAAGAGCCGACTTTCATTATCGCTTGATAACTTTTAGGATCATAGAGTAGGAAACACTACTCATAAAGAAGTGACCATTCGGATAGAATTCATCGTCCTTGATTTTTCACAAGCCCCCAAACTAAGCGTAAAAACGAGATCACAGCCTACTTACAAGTTAGATGCCAACACTACTCATAAAAGTTACTTGTGGAAACCTCTTACTCCCATGTCCTAAGTTTTTGTATCTCAATATTTTATTTTTGTTGAGAAATGAATTGCTTCATATTTTCTCGTTTTAATACTTTTTAGTCCGATAGTGATACCAAGTTTAAACACTAAGTAGTTTTTCATTTTCTCTCAAGAACCACTGCTTTAGAAATTTGGTCCACATCAAGGAATTTGGGTACATACAATCTCAAATATAAGTTGCGGAGTACTACACGTGCACCTCATGTGTCCAATTCAGAATCATCCACATGCATCTCACGCGCCAACAACTTATTTACATTCAAGTTCTTATTCATCATAACTATCAACTTTCACTTTTTTCATTTTTCACTTTTTCACTTTTTTCATACTTTCTCATATTTTTCACTTTTTTTTTTTTTTTTTTTTTTTTTTTTTTTTTTTTTTTTTTTTTTTTTAACATCAATGGAAGCTTATCGGGTAGCTCCAAAACCACATACATATCAACTTTTTACTTTTGATTTTTCATTTTTGCTTTTATTTTTTATGTTCCTTGATATGTAACTTCTAAAGCAAAGATTCTCTTAAGAAAATAAAAAACTAAATATTATCTAAACCTAAATACCACTAATTAACCTAGAACATCTATTATATATCGGTGTGCAATCTTGTGGGAGTAAAAAATCACAAGTACCTCTCATGAGCTCTAAAGAGAACCACTACTCCACGTTTAGCAACTAACTTCTAAATAAACTCTATCATTTCTCGTTCTCTGCAAATTTAAAATCTCAAATAATGAGATCAGCAGATGCTTAGCCGATAATCAAGCCACGCATATATAAATTCAAATACGGGAACTTGCAAACTCTTATAAAGAATTCGCGTTTTCTAGCTCCTAGTGTAAAAGACTAGCGAAAGCTCTTTAAGCCATACATGTATAAAGTCAAGTACGGGAGCCAGCAAAAGAGTAGCTCCTTGTGTACAAGACTAGCAAAAGCTTTTATGATTACCATTGGTTAAGGGAACAAGCTAGGGCTCAACACGCCCGGTCAAGTCAAAATTCTATTCCTACTCTACCCAGCGGAAAGTCAACAATTATCAAAACACTTATTTATTCTTTTATCATCAATTTCTTTTTTTTTTTTTTTCTTTTTTTTTATTATTTTTTTTATTAATAAAAGGTGACTAAAAATTTAAAATTTTTGTGGAAAAACGGGGTTGCGTGAGTACAAGGCAAAACAAGGGTTTGAATTTTTTTTTGAAAATTTCGATAGAAATTCCCCCCACACTTAGAATCGAACATTATCCTCAATGTTCATAAATATCGGGTGTTACCCCCACACTTAGGGACGAAAAAGGCAAATGCTACAAATTCTAAGTGTGAAAAGGAAAATATATATCAAATAAGCACATATTATAAAGGATATCCCTAAATATAACAATGCAAATGATCGAAGACCGAGTGTTGGAGGGTTTAAAAACAAGCACGGAGGTCTTAACGATCATAGGGAATCCTGCAAGCAAAAACGGAAATTCCACAAAACACAACATAGAGAGAAGCACTCCCCCACACATATCCGAATACCACATCACACTTATTCAAAATAAAAATAAAAATGAAAAGAAATAAAGATAGATAATAAGATAACACGGGTTGCCTCCCGAGAAGCGCTTGTTTTTGTTCGAGTCTCTAGCTTGACTTTAGGGTTATATGCTTCTAAGGTCATGGTCACATCCATCGCTTAGTGTTAAGCTTGGATGGTAAAAGCGATACGACACCTCCTTAGGTGAGTATGCCACCTGACGGGGTAATGGTGTATGGGTAAATCTAAAAGGTTTATCCATCACCCACGTCGAATCACCCGACTGTGTCAGGGAGAAAAAATGGTCAAATCTTTCCACTTCCCTTAAGCATATTTGCTTATGAACGGGAAGTGGTGTAACTAGTAGGATGGACTCATCAATAAAAGGCATCGACTTAGGGGGGGTTCAAGCTACACAAATCCTCAAATTCGTCATCAAAAATTTTGTTATCAACTTTTAAAGTGAAGTTATCATCAAAGTCGAATAAAGGATTTGATATAGTCACATCGAAAGATCTAGTCATCGAATCAGAATTACCTAAGGGTTCATCAGACATCCTTGGGATTGGGACAGGGTCATTGGTGGGCAAACTTTCTATATCACTAGGATTAAAATCAATTTCCCTATCCCCCATTGAGAGGGTGTCTATATGCTCTCCAAAAGGTAAATCGATCTCTAACTTTTTGTCTCCCACAACAACAAGTCTAGGCAAGGATGGTGGGTGTGCTCGTGGCTGAGATAGGACTTGTGCGGTACTTTGTGGGCTAGAAGTATGCACCTCGTCCATAGTAATCTCCCTCTCATCACTTTCCTCATGATAGAACGAGTTAACAGAAGGATTTTGTTTTTCAATTTGCTCCTTAATGTGGTCTAATTCAATTTGAAAGTTCATATTGAATTGAATTATGTTCATGTTGATTTGAATTTGATTCAATATTATTTTATTAATCAACTCAGCTCTAGTTAACTCGCTCTGAGAAAGTGGCTGAGGGGTGGTGTATTGTGAAGGTTGGTCAATATAAGTATAGTCATAATTGTTACAAGGGACATGCTCATAGACAAGCGGGTTCCTAGTTTGGCAATCAGAGCTATAGTGAGGACCTCCACAGTACTCACAACAATCATATTGCTGAGGCAAATCTTGTGGATATTGGTCATAACCAAAATTTTGATTGTTACACGAAACATGCTCATTGACAAGCATGTTTCCTGTTTGACAATCAAAACTTTGATGAGGACCTCCACAAAATTCGCAACAGCAAAATTGTTGCTAGTGACTCTGTAAATCATATGGATGTTGGTCATAACCAAAATTTTGATTGTTACACGGAACCTGCTCATAGACAAGCGTGTTCCCTGTTTGGCAATCAAAACTTTGGTAAGGATCATTTTCATAAGACTCACAAGAGTATGTCTCCAACTCTTGGTGTGGTGGCTGGTGAAAGAAGTCGGTTGTTTCATTGTAGAAATCGGGATTTTGGTCATAGACAAACCCGTTCCCCGACTCTACAATGCTACAACCGAGGCAATTTCCACCATTTGGGGGACCCCCACTCCATTCACAACCGTATAGGTAAGATGAGACATAGTGAAGAATTAAACAAATAGAGGGCAAGAGATAGAATTAAACAAACAAGAGGATAAAGAAGAATATTTTTGGATTTTTAATTTTATAAAAAGAAAAATATTTTTGGATTTTTGGATTTTAAGAAAATAAACTTTGAAAAGAAAGGATAATCAAGGCACAAAAGCCAAACACAACGTAAAAATCTTAACAAATCTCTCCGGCAGCGGCGCCAAAAACTGATTCGGTTGTTTTAGTACAGTTTTAAATTTATAAAAGTTTTCCCGTTAGATAAAATAGTCACTTGTGAACAAATAACGATTCTATCTCCCGAGGTCGTTTTCCCAACGAGATTTGAATTGAGATTTACGTTGTGTTTTTAGTTAATGCTTGAATATCCAATATTTTTGGTTTTTATAAAAGGTTTTAAAAACTAATATAAGTGATAAAAACTAGATTAACCAAGCAAGATAAAAATAAGGCCTAGAAGATAAGATGAAAAAAAGATATGCTTGCCAAGTGACACAATAAGTTCATTAAGTGTGGACTAAGGTTTGATGACGAATTATTTTCCTTAAACAAGATTATTTCCTCACAACGTTGGTTTATTTTGCAAACAATCCTTTAAAAAGAAAATAATTACTAGATGTGTAATTTGATTATTTTCCAGCTTTTACCCTTCAAATAATAAAATCACAAATCTAAATAATTTGTCTAATTATTAATCACAATCCTCTTTTATTAATCCACACTTAAATCACAAATCCTTATCACTTAGCAAACATAAAAAACTACTCGCTACGCATATCAATAACACTAACAAATAAACATACAAGCATAATCATATTAATAAACTAAATAAAAGAGAAAATGATAAGAAAATAGAACCCGGATATAAGAGATGAGATGAAATTAACCACCCGATCTTATAAACTAAACAAACCATAAAGTTTAATTCCTAAAAAGCTTTAATAAAACCAAATAGTTAATAAAGTTTGTGACTTTATTAACCAATTAGCTTATTAAGACTAAAAAGTAATAAACTTTATTGATAAGCTAGCTTATAAGACCCTTAAGCTCCGGCCTTAGTGGTAGAAATGATGATAAACAAAGAAAAATCAAAACTTTATTAGGATTAAGCAATAATAATGGCCAAATAAGCTATGAAAGAGCTTATTGGTTGGTAAAGCTACAAACTTTATTGTTAAAAACCTAAGAAAATGCTAAAAGATTAAAACTTTATGGTAAAAACTTAATAGATCTAAGAAATTAAGCTATTTTGAAAGTAAAAACTAATAAAGTTTAAAACTTTTTATGAAATAAGTGCTAAAATATGTAGATCTATTTAATAAACTAAAGGGTAGCTTTTAATAAACGAAAAACTAATAAAAATCAAATCTTTTTGGTTTTTATAAAGTAATTTGTAAAACAAATACTAGATCTAGATTTATAAAGACTTTAAAAATAAAGTTATAAAAAGTGGTTTAAAGCTTTATAAAAACTAATAATAAGAAGATTAAACTTTATAAAGAAAAAGAAAAGAGTAGAAGTAGAGAAAAGTAATAATCTTCAAATCTTTAAAATAAAACTTCATCGTCATCAATATTAAATCTAAAAAGTTGATTACAAACAACAAAATAAGCAAATCTATTACAATTAATCTAGATCTACACCTACTACTATGTGTAAAATACACCTACTCCTACACCTATTCTAATTAATTCCCACTCCTCCTATCTAATGTCTTGTGTGTGGTGATATCGGATGTATATATGCTGAAAGGGGGATATGTCCAGATTCATCATTCCAATAGACAGCTCATAGCAATCATTCTCAGCCAATCATTGTGCTACGTGTCAGCTACTCATTGGCCAGCCACCGCTTCTAGAAGCTTGTACTGATACCTCAGACTGACGCACTGCACCTCGTACCTGCCACACTGCAACCTCGTACTGACACACGCCTGCACACGTATGTCTTACCATTGTGGACACGTGTCATCATCTGTGTAACACCCCCAATTCATGGATGCAGCGGAATTCAAACTGGGTGTTATTCGACGGCACAATAGTCACAATAATAGAAAACGAACTCTAATTGAGTCGTTTTAAAAGATTTATCATTCAAATTATATAAATATCAGAGATTACAAAATGAGGTCCCAGATGGTTCTATGTTTACAAATCACATTAGATGAGTTTTTGAATGATAATAAAATTTATAGCCCTCTTGAACATCCGTGCCCTTCCGTGCCATCCTTGATCATCATGAACCTGAAATACATGCTTAAAAGGTCAACACAAAGGTTGAGTGATATTCATAGAGTTTGTTTAATGGTTGAACACAATATGTTGGTAGTGTGAGTTATAGGCTCACACCAATGGTTGGAAAACAAAACAGTTATTATCATTACTAAGCTTATGACACCAAAACGTTAACGTGTACCAATATCGATCGGCAGATTTATCCCGGTAGGTACTTTGCTGTCATACCCATGTCTCAAATATTAATGCATTTGTATGAATTTAGTCAATACAAATGGGATTCGTCAATCCCAATAGGCCTATTCACAATATTCGCGCTCACTATTGCTAGTGATTAAATGGTTCATAATAAGGGATCTCGGTTTAGCAAGGCTGGTACTTAGTGATAATAAAATAATCAGGCAAGCATACAATTTGAAAGCATTGTGTTCAGTTAAAATAGCATGTATTCCCCCCAAGGGTTTGTAAAACAATTAAGTAATGGAAAGTGGGGCTATGAACTCACCTTAAGTTGGATGATGTATAATGAGAATGATGGATATGCCGTAAGAACTTCTACGAGCAACCTAGAATAATTGTTGCAACTTAGGTTTGGAATAATGTCTAAGGAAATACAAACATGCCAATATATGTCTTGCATTTAGTCCATGATGTGGTACTTTGTTTAGTGTAAGTATATGAAAAGAAATGGTTCATGAAACATGTATAGTTTATATATCGTTTACTACCGTTCGGGCCGACATAATTCAGAAGTCATGTAGTAAACGTTCGAAGAGCCAGGACACTTTAATTCGTAAATCCACAACTCATCTCGACAGCTTACATAATGAACTCCTCACATGAGGCTCCCTACTATTGTAGTAGTTGATAAAATATATATGTATATAAGTTTTGATCCGAAAAGTTACATGTCTAATATTTGAATAAACTTAGGAAAGTTTATCTTTATATGAAGATTGTTATTAGGGTAAGTTTCTTATAACTTGTATGACAAATACTTGTAATATCTCATGGTTCTTTAGATGAAGTAGATCCAAATTTTATGTTCAAGTTATCGCCATTACTTTAGCTCATGTTTTCGCCTAAGTAAGTTTATATGGTCATTTAGTCATGGCCTTGCCATGACCTTTGGTCATTGTTCCATGGTCTTGCGACACAACCTTAGCTCTAGCCATGGTTGTGGTCTTGAATCTAGGTCATAAGACCTCTTGGTCTCTTTAAAACATAACCATTATATAGTGACTTATATATGTAAATAGCAGTTAAGAAACTGAGAAAAATCTCATTCGTTATTGGTTTTCTGGAGACGTGCACCTGAGTTTTTGAAGAAAACGTGATTCCGGACAACTTTCGTGGTTTAACTTTTTCATGAAACGGACCAGAAAGGCCTCCTTTTGCGTGTTTTAGGTTCTGTCACAGAAACTATTTTGGCAGTTTTGCCTTAAAGTTTTGGTAACTTCAAATCGTCATAACTTTTGACTCGTATACTCGTTTTAGGTGGTTCAAATTGCTATGGTTTCCTTGTTAAGTCCTCTACTACAATATGTAATGATCTAATATCATATTTTTTCCATTTTGATCAGATTACACCAATAAAGTCACTATTTTACTTGTTTCAATAACTTATCTTAACAATCATATACAATAACTTGTTTTATTCATTTTTATACATCATGGACATAAATACAAGACATAATATAGCATAAATGATATGTAAATAACATGATTATGATATTTAACAAGAAGCATGTTAGGGTTTGGCTTACAACTTTTGGCTTTCAAATAAGAAAGGTAAGTAGCATGTAAGGAAAAGGACTTTGATAGACTTTAGCTTCAACCCACTTCACTTTATGCAATCTTTCTACTCTTGTATTCTTGAAAGATAGATGATGAAAGTTGAGGTGACTTGAGTGGATTCAAACTCAAGAGAAATCACCAAAGTATATGAGGTTTTGGAAGTGTTTTGATTACCTAAAAGAAACTAGGGTTTCTATCTTGAAGAAGTACTTGAACCTTGCTTGAAATTAGAAGGATATAAGCTAAGTGTGGAGTGGTTTGTGTGTGTGAGTGTGCCGTACAAATGAGAGGGGGAGGGGGCTATTTATATGCCAATGAGGAGGTTACATCCTTGACTTGTCAAAGCTTGCTCACCAAGTTGAGCACATGTTCTCATCCAAGGGCTTCAAGCTTGAGATCATGACACACAAGGGTGTGAATCCCCCCCCTAAGTCGGTTTGCAATGTTTGGGGAGGAAGGGTTGGCTTTTTGATGATATTATCCAAGTTATTGAGTTAGTTCTGGCTCTGTAAAATGCTAACCGTAAATGGTTAAGCCACGAAACGTAAAATCGGGTATCGTAAAAATACGAAACTTGGAAGAATGGTTAAACATGTCATTATACTCCATAATAAAATATAAAATGAGTGGTAGGTTCCATTGGGGTGGTAAAACTGGAAACACGGGTCTAAAACGCGTAATACGTAAAACGTACGAATATTGCGTAAAATTGAGAAAAGTAAAATGTTACTTTTCTAATAGGATAAAAATGATTTAAAATGACTTATAATGTCTAGACTGGGCTCAGTCTAGTGTCGGTTGGTATTAAATGTCTTTTAGACATAAAACCGTAAGCCTAAAAATAAAGGAATGACTTATAAAATCAAGGAATGATTTTTGGTCAAAGGAGGAGGGAAAAATATGTTGACTTTTTCCAAAAATGTGAAAACTCAAATCATCATAGAAACGTGGTGCAGGTATAAGCTAAGGTTACGACTGAGTAAAAACGCTTAAAACTGAAAATTCCAGTTTTTCACGGCCGAGGCTTATTTTGGTCATGTTTTTCACAGTCATGATTTATTCTCAAATAAATCATGAGTGTATCAAACATTTTTCTGATACGGGGTCACTTAACGCGGTCGAGTTTCGTTGTGCGTAGAATTTTTGAATGACGTTTTACCCTAAAACGTGTAATTCCTTATTAACTTTCACGAAAATGATTTGATGAGTGTCAAACTTTTAATTTGCCATGGAAATGATTTATCACTCGAGGCCAAGAAACAAAAATCAAATTTCGGGAAAAATGAATAGTAAAAGTGAATAGTGAAATTTTCCGGGAATAGTAATTAACCTGAAATTGTGAATTGTTACAGTCTCTACCCCTTACGGGGAACTTCGTCCCGAAGTTCTGTGTGTGTTATATGTTGGAGTGGTGTCAATGAAGAGGTGTGGTTATTTATGAGGACTAGAGTCTGGGATTGCTAGTGATGTAGTTTGGTTTGTCTCAGAATATGGTGTGTCAATAGAGATTGATAACATAGTTGAATATTACTAGAGATTCATATAATATTTGAATATCAAAGGAAATTGATATAGCGGTTGAATATTAATAGGAATTGATATAGTATTTGAATATCAATGGAAATTGGGATAGTAGTTGCAATCATAGTCTAGTAGGTAATCTGTTGTTGTACCTAGTGTTTATTGACTTCATACTTATGTTATTTCGGATACTAATAAGCCCAGTTGTTTATAATTATTTATTTACATAGAGAGGCATCCCAAACAATGTAAATAGAGGAATATAAACTTATGGTTCGGTGATTTACAATTTCTTTATTTAAATGAAAAGGCATCCCAATCCATTCAAATAATTATAAATCATCCTACTTAAGAATTCCCAACACAACATTCATACTTAGCCGGTGAGTTACAAGGTAGTGTATTACAAGATGATGCTGGTGTTCCAAAAGTACAAGATGAATATTCAATCTTGTAAAGCTGATGAGGGTACTTGTGGTGTAGCTAAGGATGATTTGAGCTTTAAAAATGCATCAAGATCTGTTAATGAGCTTGTGGTTTCAACGGTTGTGAAGATAATGATGTGATATGTTGACGAACAAAAGTGTGTAGTGTATGCTTAACATTAATATTCTTAGGTATAGATGTTGAGTTTGCTTTGAAAATCTTAAGAGATTTTAAAGGTTTATGATGGAATGGTATCCTTAGGACCTAAACAGGATAGTACTTCTACGGGATGAAGAGAAGAATTGATAACTATCCCAAGATAGTAGTTCGGATTATCTCATAAATGAAAACTTTCAAGAATGAAATTAGGTAGTACAAATAAGGTGTTAAGATTTCGCTGAGTGGTAAGACACTATCGTGTCTCTAGATTGTTTTAATGAATTCTGGTGGTTCATCGAGTTCATGTAGGAAATCAATCTGAACATAACCCTAGCACAACTATTCTCAGTATTTGAAAATTTTAAGTCGAATATAGTTAGTCAGACTATATTCCACTGTCCCTAGGTTAAATATAGGTGACTAGTCTATATTTAGCCAAGGTTCGATAAAATTTTCAAATACCTAAATTAGGTATACTTGTGATATGTCCGTTGCTTTTGGGAAACTGTCCACTAAACAAAGGCGATGTCAAACAATTCAGTTGCAAGTCCCGCCCATACAAGACTTGTAACCTATGTTTTCACATTCCATTGCATAGAAGATAGTACGGGTAGATACGTGTGGAAAGGAAGTTTTAAGTAGTTCTAAAACAGTCCATACTTGGCGATGATCACGAACTTTTAACAATGAAGGTTTCAGAAGAAAACTTTGATGAATGTAGAGAAAGTTCAGCTTTTGTCGATGATGGATTAGTTTGTCCTTTAGAAATCTCATATTTCTTGTTTGGAAATCGATAGATTGTGATGGGTTTTTTATATCATATGAAATGATATTGATGAGGTGGTGGAATAATTCCAGAGACCATTGCACAAATCACAATGTCTCGGAAGTAGATTAGACCATTGTGTGACTCAAAACATTTGAGAAATGATTAAGACCATTGTGTCATAAAATGTCCGGGAAATAGAAAAGACCATCGTAATTCGTTACAATATCTTGGACATAAAATGTTGGAGTAGGAACATGATTGGGAGAATATAGTTGTGTCGAAATGCCCTAGAATAGGCATACGCAGATATGTTTAGATAAAATGATTGAAAATAACTCGAATGTATATATAAATATACTAGTATTTGTTCGTGTAGTGTAAAATGCCTAGTGTGTATATATGAATATACTTATATGTTCATGTATCATAAAATGCTTAATAAGTCCATAATCGTCTGGAGGATAGAAGACAAGGAGAGCGGAAGGCTATAAAAATGTTTTTGCTTGTATGTGTGGTTATAGTTTAGGTCTCAATTAGACCCGTTTCTCTATAACCATGGCTCTGGTGCCAATCTGTAACACCCCCAATTCATGGATGCAGCGGAATTCAAACTGGGTGTTACTCGACGGCACAATAGTCACAATAATAGAAAACGAACTCTAATTGAGTCGTTTTAAAAGATTTATCATTCAAATTATATAAATATCAGAGATTACAAAATGAGGTCCCAGATGGTTCTATGTTTACAAATCACATTAGATGAGTTTTTGAATGATAATAAAATTTATAGCCCTCTTGAACATCCGTGCCCTTCCGTGCCATCCTTGATCATCATGAACCTGAAATACATGCTTAAAAGGTCAACACAAAGGTTGAGTGATATTCATAGAGTTTGTTTAATGGTTGAACACAATATGTTGGTAGTGTGAGTTATAGGCTTACACCAATGGTTGGAAAACAAAACAATTATTATCATTACTAAGCTTATGACACCAAAACGTTAACGTGTACCAATATCGATCGGTAGATTTATCCCAGTAGGTACTTTGCTGTCATACCCATGTCTTAAATATTAATGCATTTGTATGAATTTAGTCAATACAAATGGGATTCGTCAATCCCAATAGGCCTATTCACAATATTCACGCTCACTATTGCTAGTGATTAAATGGTTCATAATAAGGGATCTCGGTTTATCAAGGCTGGTACTTAGTGATAATAAAACAATCAGGCAAGCATACAATTTGAAAGCATTGTGTTCGGTTAAAATAGCATGTATTCCCCCCAAGGGTTTGTAAAACAATTAAGTAAAGGAAAGTGGGGCTATGAACTCACCTTAAGTTGGATGATGTATAATGAGAATGATGGATATGCCGTAAGAACTTCTACGAGCAACCTAGAATAATTGTTGCAACTTAGGTTTGGAATAATGTCTAAGGAAACACAAACATGCCAATATATGTCTTGCATTTAGTCCATGATGTGGTACTTTGTTTAGTGTAAGTATATGAAAAGAAATGGTTCATGAAACATGTATAGTTTATATATCGTTTACTACCGTTCGGGTCGACATAATTCAGAAGTCATGTAGTAAACGTTCGAGGAGCCAGGACACTTTAATTCGTAAATCCACAACTCATCTCGACGGCTTACATAATGAACTCCTCACATGAGGCTCCCTACTATTGTAGTAGTTGATAAAATATATATGTATATAAGTTTTGATCCGAAAAGTTACATGTCTAATATTTGAATAAACTTAGGAAAGTTTATCTTTACATGAAGATTGTTATTAGGGTAAGTTTCTTATAACTTGTATGACAAATACTTGTAATATCTCATGGTTCTTTAGATGAAGTAGATCCAAATTGTATGTTCAAGTTATCGCCAATACTTTAGCTCATGTTTTCGCCTAAGTAAGTTTATATGGTCATTTAGTCATGGCCTTGCCATGACCTTTGGTCATTGTTCCATGGTCTTGCGACTCAACCTTAGCTCTAGCCATGGTTGTGATCTTGAATCTAGGTCATAAGACCTCTTGGTCTCTTTAAAACATAACCATTATATAGTGACTTATATATGTAAATAGCTGTTAAGAAACTGAGAAAAATCTCATTCGTTATTGGTTTTCTAGAGACGTGCACCTGAGTTTTTGAAGAAAACGTGATTCCGGACAACTTTCGTGATTTAACTTTTTCATGAAACGGACCAGAAAGGCCTCTTTTTGTGTGTTTTAGGTTCTGCCACAGAAACTATTTTGTCAGTTTTGCCGCAAAGTTTTGGTAACTTCAAAGCATCATAACTTTTGACTCGTATACTCGTTTTAGGTGGTTCAAATTGCTATGGTTTCCTTGTTAAGTCCTCTACTACAATATGTAATGATCCAATATCATAATTTTTCCATTTTGATCAGATTACACCAATAAAGTCACTATTTTACTTGTTTCAATAACTTATCTTAACAATCATATACAATAACTTGTTTTATTCATTTTTATACATCATGGACATGAATACAAGACATAATATAGCATAAATGATATGTAAATAACATGATTATGATATTTAACAAGAAGCATGTTAGGGTTTGGCTTACAACTTTTGGCTTTCAAATAAGAAAGTTAAGTAGCATGTTTGGAAAAGGACTTTGATAGACTTTAGCTTCAACCCACTTCACTTCATGCAATCTTTCTACTCTTGTATTCTTGAAAGATAGATGATGAAAGTTGAGGTGACTTGAGTGGATTCAAACTCAAGAGAAATCACCAAAGTATATGAGGTTTTGGAAGTGTTTTGATTACCTAAAAGAAACTAGGGTTTCTATCTTGAAGAAGTACTTGAACCTTGCTTGAAATTAGAAGGATATAAGCTAAGTGTGGAGTGGTTTATGTGTGTGAGTGTGCTGTACAAATGAGAGGGGGAGGGGGCTATTTATATGCCAATGAGGAGGTTACATCCTTGACTTGTCAAAGCTTGCTCACCAAGTTGAACACATGTTCTCATCCAAGGGCTTCAAGCTTGAGATCGTGACACACAAGTGTGTGAATCCCCCCCCTAAGTCGGTTTGCAATGTTTGGGGAGGAAGGGTTGGCTTTTTGATGATATTATCCAAGTTATTGAGTTAGTTTTGGCTCCGTAAATGGTTAAGCCACGAAACGTAAAATCGGGTATCGTAAAAATACGAAACTTGGAAGAATGGTTAAACATGTCATTATACTCCATAATAAAATATAAAATGAGTGGTAGGTTCCATTGGGGTGGTAAAACTGGAAACACGGGTCTAAAACGCGTAATACGTAAAACGTACGAATATTGCGTAAAATTGAGAAAAGTAAAATGTTACTTTTCTAATAGGATAAAAATGATTTAAAATGACTTATAATGTCTAGACTGGGCTCAGTCTAGTGTCGGTTGGTATTAAATGTCTTTTAGACATAAAACCGTAAGCCTAAAAATCAAGGAATGACTTATAAAATCAAGGAATGATTTTTGGTCAAAGGAGGAGGGAAAAATATGTTGACTTTTTCCAAAAATGTGAAAACTCAAATCGTCTTAGAAACGTGGTGCAGGTATAAGCTAAGCTTACGGCTGAGTAAAAACGCTTAAAACTGAAAATTCCAGTTTTTCACGGCCGAGGCTTATTTTGGTCATGTTTTTCATAGTCATGATTTATTCTCAAATAAATCATGAGTGTATCAAAGATTTTTCTGATACGGGGTCACTTAACGCGGTCGAGTTTCGTTGTGCGTAGAAATTTTGAATGACGTTTTACCCTAAAACGTGTAATTCCTTATTAACTTTCACGAAAATGATCTGATGAGTGTCAAACTTTTAATTTGCCATGGAAATGATTTATCACTCGAGGCCAAGAAACAAAAATCAAATTTCAGGAAAAATGAATAGTAAAAGTGAATAGTGAAATTTTCCGGGAATAGTAATTAACCTGAAATTGCGAATTGTTACAATCTGATTGGTCCTCGTCACTGCCACGCCAGACTGACAACCTAGGACTGACCTGTCAGCCGACATGTCAGCGCCGCACCTGTACCTGCAATAATAACCTTGTACAATCATTAGCATTTATTGAGCCGCCACGTGGCAGGCTCTGATTGGTCCACGTCACTGCCACGTCAGTAGCTGGGGCCCACAGGTCAACATTGGTCAACTCTTGGTCAAAGTTTGACCAGTCAACGGTCAACGAAAATCAACGACGACTGGTCAATGGTCAACGATCAACGTTGACCAGTCAACGCTGACCGGGTCGGGTCGGATTGCCACGTGGACCACTCATAGAGTGCCACGTGGCGTAGCTACTAATAACACACAAATGTGCCTTGCCCAGATTCGAACTTGGCACCTTGAGGTTATTAGTGAAGGTGTTACCCAGCTGAGCTGGAGCAGCACTTCAATAATAATATGCATTATGTTTCTTTTATAGCAATATTGGCTCAGTCCATTTAGTACTAATTTTGACCTGTCATTTTATGGAGTTCTGGACCGGTTCAAAAATATTTGAAAGTACCTCCGGACTCGTTTTTTCGTGCTTTTTCCAATGGTGTGATCGGGGAATAATTTGTCTTCGTCTAAACCTCATAAAACGTGAAAACGTCATCGAAACTCATCCAAAAGTCACCGTTTTTGCTTTGTTTTCAAACCCTTTGTACCTGCAAGACATAATAACGCATTCCAAACATATTTTCACTATAATTGAACATATTTCATGGTTATTACTCCACTTTAGCATGGTTTTTGGTATAAAAATGGTGTGTATTTACGTACACACCAGGGTGTGCCAAGGATATATGGTGTCCCGGGGTCATCGAATAAATCCTTATGATATTCCCGTTCTTCCTTGGTGGGTAACTTGTCAAAGTACTCTTCTACGGTCTCTACTTCCTCTAACTCTTCTCTCTTATTAACCTCAACTTTCCTAATTTCATCCCTAGTCTCGGTTTCTACTTCAACTTCATCTTTGTAACTTTCTTCTATATCCTTATCTTTTGGCTTAATGGTGACAACATTGACAAAGTGGACATGTGTTGGATGATGAGGGGTCCTTAGTTTCGATTCCGTTATTGGCGTCCCTAGTGTCCTTCCTAGGTGTAGTTAACGCTTGGTTGTTGAGGGCTTTCAACAAGTTGTCAATCTTGTTGGTCATCTCCGTTTGTTGTTGGTTGAATTCGGTTTCAAACCTAGCTATGCGAGCCTCTTGAGATGCCATAAACTTGGACATTAATCCTTCAAGATTGTTGGTACTACTATAGTTGTTAGAAGGATTGTTGTTGAAAGTATAGTTGGAGGGTGGACCGTTTGGTTGGTAACGATTAGGCGGATTGGAAGAATTGGCTTGGTTTTGTTTCTACCTAAGGTTTGGGTGATTTTTCCAAGAGGGGTTGTAGGAATCACCATAAGGGTTTGGCTCGGGTTTGAAAGTGTACCACTTATCTCCCGCTTCTTCGGTACGCGAGGATGCGTAGTCCGCAAAAGCTGTTCCGGGGACCACTACATAATTCGCATGAAGAAGTGATTTTGTTCACTTGGCTTGAAGGCTTAGGAGCTTCGTAAGATTTCATGAGAACCTTGACTTGGTCCTCAAGTTCCATGATCCTACGGTCGGGAGTGCTAGAATTGTTCGAAGGCAAAGATATTGCCTTGACCGTTTTGTTCAAATCACGGGGATCATTCCAACTTTCGTTGTCATAGAGAGCAAGATCTTCTATGAGTTCCCATGATTGTTCCGCACTTAGATCACGTAGCTTACCACCGGCCAATTGGTCAATGGCTCGCCTTGTGGATAGATCGATATGGTCATAGAAGATTTGGACTTGGAGCCAAAGATCTATGCCATGATGAAGGACTTTTGGAGTAAGTCCTTGAATCGAGTCCATGCTTCATATAAAGTTTCACCTTGACATTGTTGGAACATCAAGATATCATTTCTAATCTTGGTAGTTCTCCCCGGTGGGAAAAATTGAGCAAGGAAGCGAGTGGTGAGATCATCCCATGAGGTGATAGATCCCACGGGTAAACGCTCAAGCCATTGACTAGCTTGATTACGTAGACAGAATTGGAATAGGCATAATCGGGTCGACTCTCTAGTTGTAGCATCAAGGTCTATAGAATCTACGATTTTAAGGAAGTCCTTGAGATGTTGATTTTGATCTTCGGAACGAAGTCCATGGAATGCACATCCGCTTTGCACCAACCGGATGGTGTCGAATCGCAAGGGAGACACATTGGCTCCTTGGGTGAGCTCAATGGTGTTTCGATAGCCTTGGTGGCTAGGTCGGGAGTACTCTCCTAGGGTTCGGGGCCTAAGAGGTTGGTTAGCTAGTGGTGGGTTTTGTAGGTGGTCTTGTTGTGGTGGGATGATGGGTTTAAAGATGTTACCATCGTCCATGATGTTGGATGGCGAAGAGTTACGAACAAAAACACGAAGAAATAAGATAGACTAAAGAGAACCTAAAAAATAAAAATAAAATCTTACTAGAAAGGAATCTAGCAAGTAGACCTAATGAAAAGAAATCCTAACCTAGACAATAACTATTCCCCCGGCTGCGGCGCCAAAAACTTGATGCGTAGGGATTGCACCAGGCTTTACCTCTCGAGGGATCTCGAGAAGCTTACAACCCCCACCAGGCAGTGTACCTGATCGTTATAGTATAATATAGTGACAAGTACCGGGGGATTGATCGTTCAGCTAGGAATAGTATCGCTAGGATTAGAAAACCTAAAGACTAGGTCTAGAGATGAGGGATGATTCTTTTTGTATTTTTTAGTTTTTATAAAAGCAATTAAAAATCTCGGTTTTGAAGGAGTTGGGCGGAATTAGTTGCTAGTCAACTAACCCAATTACTAAGATGCAATCAAAATAAAATACTAAAAATGAAAATAAAACTAAATTAACAAGAGGTGTGAGCAATATAAGGGAGAATTGTGTTTACTTAGGTTTCACTACTCCCTAGATATCTTTTACAGGTTAATTACTTGTTACAGTTGCGTGGATGACGGGTTGTATTCCTTAATACCATTCATGGGGTGGCGTACTTACTTCCCCAATCCTATAAGCGCCTACTTCACTCCTATGTCGAGCCGGCTAAGAAGCTCCTAACCTGGGATCACTAGAATTTGCTCATGCATTAAATACAACCATTAAAACCTAGTACACATCGGTTCATGTTTCTTAAGACGTTCAAGCAAGTTACACAACGGAGATCTGCCAGTTTTCTTAAGCCTAACATTGAAATCATTCATCCATTACAACTATAAACAAGCAATCAACCTATAATTAACATCTAGGTTTCATTGCATCTAAGCAAACACATGAAAGATCTATCCTAGCATGTTAAAATCAAGACAAGCATAAGATATATTCAAACAACACATAGACATATTGAATGAATTGAAAGAGGACTTATCTTAATTGAACATGAAAGGTTTCAAGGGGTGAAAACCCTTGAAAATACTGTTACAAACGACATAGGGTTTATTAGGTTCGACCCTAGTATTCTCCACACAAGTTCCTCTCCTAATGAATGAAAAATAGAAAAGTATATGTTGATATAAATAATGCCTAAAAACATTATTAACATTTATCGATATCTCTATGTTTTGATAATCACAAAACGTAAACTCATTGAACTACAAATTATGACGTAAACAAGTATTTAGTCGTAAATATTTGCTTTAGCATCCATATCACTTAAGGTATGAATAAACAAAGTGTCTAATGCATTTTATGATCAAAGAAATTTTTATTTTTACAAACCTTACATTTTATTAAAGTGGGACAAACATTTTTAAACTTATACAAAACAATTTTGTATTTATAAGAAATGTTTTATTCAAAATAAATAGTTTGAATTCAAATTTCAACCCAAAAAACGACTACATTCTTCAGGAAAAACCTCCCCCACAAAAAGACAAAAAATCTGAAGAAAAAATATTTTTTTATTAGGCGGTCCTCTTAATTATACTAGGCGGTCCCCTTAATTATTAAGGGGACCGGCACCCAATTAAGGGGACTGGCCACGCTCCCAAACAGTATTTTTCCCCTTATAAATACTGGTTCATTCCACATATTTTTCTCACCTTTTGCACCCCAAAACTTTCTGTTCTAGATCTCATTTCTATTCTCTAAAATCCTTTGATCATACATACATAAATCTTTGTTTCAAAGTGATCCAAACCTCTACCTTTCAAGTGCAAGAGAAGAATACTTCAATCCTTCAAGAGAAGAGTATTACAACTTGTTGTGACCTCCACATCCAAGTTGTTAGAGCATCATCTATTATATCTATTTCTTTGTGTAACTAGTTGTGAATATTTGATAGAAGATAGATTAGCAAGGTGTGTAGATAGAGTGAGTGTGTACTAGATAGTTGTGAAGTAGAGAAGTTGGGAAGTAGATAGTTGTGAAGAAGATTGTTTTGAAGTAGATAGTTGTGAAGATAGATAGGTGTGAAGAAGTAGTGACTAGGTGTGAAGAAGTAGTGTTGTTATTAAGTAGTGACTAGGTGTGAAGAAGTTGTGTAGAAGGTGTGAATAAGTTGTGGTGTGTATATTGGTGTGTAAGGTTTTCTCCGCCATAAGGGAGCTTGTTGACATAGTGAAGAAAACTCTCGAGTAGGTGACTCGAGGAGTGGAGTAGGGCAAGGAAGGTGTCTTTGTAGCCGAACCACTATAAATCCTTTGTCTCGCGGTTAGATCTTTCCATATCTTACTTATTATCTTGCTTATATCGTTATTACTTTTGTAGACGTAGACGTATATACATATTTGCTCATATAGTGCTAGTATTGATTTTACTTAAAGATCAAACGAAAGTTTCATTCACAAAACAAAGTTTTTACAATCAAACTAAAAAGGTAACATACATATAATTGATCATTTCGATCAAGTAAAGTTTTCATACAAAATATAACTAAGGATTGTAAAATAAACGATTACTTACTTATCTCTCGTATATAGCTATAATTGTTTATATTGTGCATGTGTTGATTTCACATACTTAGCTTATATTATTATTGTTCATACTTAGATATAGTTGTTCATATTGTTCAAGATTTGAGTTCACATAAGATTGAATCAAAGTTTTAAAAGCAAACAAGGTTTTAAAACTAAACTAAGTTTTCATAATAAAATTAAAAAGACGTAAAACTATTCAACCCCTTTCTAGTTTTCCACAATTGGCATCAGAGCTACGTTAAACAAGATTTTTAAAATATACTGTATTTTAAAACTTGAATCGATCTATGGAATCGGGAAAATATTTAGAAGGGCAATCTATGGAAAGACCACCACTATTTGAAAGTGATGGTTTTCTTTATTGGAAAAATAGATTCGAAACTTATGTGAAATCAAAAGATCTTGATCTTTGGCATGTCATTACCTTTGGTGATTTTCCTCCTATTCAATATAATTTTGAAACTAAAATGGATGAAATTGTATCTTTTGAAAAACAAAATGATGATTTGAAAAAGAAACTAGCAAAAAATAATGGGGCTAAAATCGTTATTTATAATGCGTTACCACGCAAAGAATATGAAAGAATTTTTATATGTAAAACCGCAAAAGAAATTTGGGATTCTTTACTAATCACTCACCAAGGTAATAGTCAAGTTAAAGATAAAATAGATCTTCTTGTTCAACAATATGAACAATTTACGATTCCGAAGGAGGAATCAATAGATAATGCTTTTGCTAGGTTTAACACTATCATCACAAGTTTAAAAGCACTTGATGAGAATTTTTCTAGTAAGAATTTTGTTAGGAAATTTCTTAGGGCTCTTCATCCAAAATGGCGAGCTAAAGTTACGGCAATTGAAGAATCGAGGAACTTGTCAACTCTTCAACTTGATGAGTTGATCGGCAACCTGAAAGTCTACATAGCAATAATAAAGAAAGACTCCGAGATGGTCAATGGAAAAAGAGAGCAAAGCAAGTCAATTGCGTTGAAAGCTAGGAAGGAATCCAGTAACGAGGATAGCTCAACCTCCGAAAGTGATGACGAAGAATATGCGATGGCCGTAAGAGACTTCAAGAAATTCTTCAAAAGGCGAGGAAGATTCGTTAGACAACCGCATGATGAAAGGAAAGCAAACCAAGGAAATAAAGATGACAAAAATGGCAAAAGTGATAGGAAGTGCTTCAAATGTGGTGATCCAAATCATCTCATCGGAAAATGTCCAATGATGTCAAGAAATCAAAATCAAAAGGCGTTTGTTGGAGGAGCTTGGAGTGATAGCGATGACGATGAGAAAGAAATCACAAATGAGGAGAAATGTCTTATGGCTAAGACATCAAGCGAGGTACGTTCCGAAACCGAATACTTTAGTGACGAAAATTTATCATTAGACGAAAAAGACCTAGATAGTGAATATAATAGGTTATGCAAATTAGGTCAAAAGGTTAAAGCTAAAAATAAGTCACTAAAACATATTAATAATCTATTAGAAAATGAAGTACTCGAATTAAAAATTAGACTACAACATTTGGAAAAAGGAAAAGAAGTTTTTATAAAATGTAAAACATGCATAGAGGTTAATAATGAAAACGAAAAACTTAAAGATGAAATTTTCAAACTTGACAAGTTTAAAAATAGTAGTAACCCACTTAAGAAAATAATAAGTGTTCAAGAAACTTCGGGAGATAAAACTAGTAAAAATAAAAGTATAAAGTTTGAATGTGAATCTAGTAAACAAAAATCATTAGAATCAAAACCTAAGTATATACTTACAAAAGATAGAAAAATACCCATTGCGAATGATGAAAAAGTAAAAACTTTTTATAAACCATCCTTAAAGACCGAAGTAGGATCTTCTAAATTTAAATTAAGATCTAAAACTCCACCACCGAGAAAACCAAATAATCTTCATACTCGATCTAAAACACCTCAACCTAGAAGAAACCAAAATAGACAAAACTACAATAATACTAGTCATCAAATGTGGAATTATCAACCAAGTTACAATCCTTGGGGAATACTACCACCATACATACATCCTAGCCAAATGTTGAATATGTTTGGACCAAACAACTTTGGACCAATGAGACAATGGGAACCAAGTGGCTAAGCTGTCAATCTTGGAAGAAGTTGGAATATCATCTACAAATGACTTCTATAAGTCAACATGGTCACTTGAAGTGCTTGAAGATATTCCATTGAAGACTAAAAGGTACGCGTTTATTTTAAGTTCATCGCTATAATTTGCATGCTTAGATATATGATTAGTTAGATTAACGCTTAGTTATACATATATGTGTACATAAAAGCTTATATTCTTATAACCTAGAAACATCATTGGTTGACTCTCCTAGGAATAAGATAAAATTGTTCATTGCCGAACGAAATAGAAAATGGACATCTTCTATATCCACTATTAGCAAACTCATGGTGATGAAGTGAAATGAGTTAAGTGGATCGATCGTTAATATAGAAGTAGGATTAGATCCCTCGCGTAAGAAAACTATGGATGAAACAAGCTCTCGTAGACTATGGCATTAAGTTAGATAAGCGTGCGAAAACAAAGGAACTATAGATGTTAGGTTATACCCCATTCAACACTCTCGCATCTAACATATAAATTATCGTCTTCATTTCCTTTAGGATCATAGGATATGTAGAAACGATAGCATGAGATAATAATAGGCTTAACCAATCCTCTTGAGCATGATGTAACAATTCACAATTTCAGGTTAATTACTATTTCCGAAAAATTTCACTATTCACATTTACTATTCATTTTTCCCGAAATTTTCCCGAATTTTGATTTTTGTTTCTTGGCCTCGAGTGATAAATCATTTCCATGGCAAATTAAAAGTTTGACACTCATCAGATCATTTTCGCGAAAGTTATTAAGGAATTACACATTTTAGGGTAAAACGTCATTCAAAAATTCTACGCATGATTTATTTGAGAATTAATCATGACTGAGAAAAACATGACCAAAATAAGCCTCGGCCGTGAAAAACTGGAATTTTCAGTTTTAAGCGTTTTTACTCAGCCGTAACCTTAGCCTATACCTGAACCGCGTTTCTAAGACAATTTGAGTTTTCACATTTTTGGAAAAAGTCAACATATTTTTCGTCCTCCTTTGACCAAAAATCATTCCTTGATTTTATAAATCATTCCTTGATTTTTAGGCTTACGATTTTATGTCTAAAAGACATTTAATACCAACCGACACTAGACTGAGCCCAGTCTAGACATTATAAGCCATTTTAAATCATTACTAACGTATTAGAAAAGTAACATTTTACTTTTCTCAATTTTACACAATATTCGTACGTTTTACGTATTACGCGTTTTAGACTCGTGTTTCCAGTTTGAGCAGGGTTTTAGCACCCCAATAGAACCTACCACTCATTTTATATTTTATTATGGAGTATTTTGACAAGTTTAATCATTCTTCCAAGTTTCGTATTTTTACGATGCCCGGTTTTACGTTTTGTGACGTAACAACTTACGGTTAGCATTTTACGGAGTCGAAACTAGCTCCATAAGCTTGGATAATATCATCAAAAGTCAACACGTCCACCCCAAGTATATGAACCACCATAGGGGGGGGGGATTCACACCCTTGTGTGTCTTGATCTTATGCTATGTAACCTTGGATGATTACAAGTGTTAAACTTGGTCTCCAAGTGTTGACTAGTCATACATGTAACCTCCTCAACTCACTATAAAGCCTCTTCTCCCCTCTCTTGTACCGTCCACCATCACACACACAACACACCATCTCATTAGCTAATTACTTCCAAGTTTCATGCAAGATTCAAGTGCTACAACAACATATAAACTTTAGTTTGGTTTTGATTCATCAAACTACTTCCAAACCCTAGAAACTTTGGTGATTTCTCTTGAGTTTGAATCTACTCAAGTCACCTCAACTTTCATCATCTCTCTTTCAAGAATACAAGTGTAGAAAGATTGCTTGAAGTGAAGTAGGGTGAAGCTAAAGTCTATCAAAGTCCTTACCTTACATGTTAACTTCCTTTCTTATTTGAAAGCCAAAAGTTGTTGCTCGTAGAAGTTCTTACGGCATATCCATCATTCTCATTATACATCATCCAACTCAAGGTGAGTTCATAGCCCCACTTTCCATTACTTAATAGTTTTACAAACCCTTGGGGGGAATACATGCTATTTTAAACCGAACACAATGCTTTGAAATTGTATGCTTGCCTGATTGTTTTATTATCACTAAGTACCATCCTTGCCAATCCAAGATCGCTTATTATGAACCATTTAATCACTAGTAATAGTGAGCGCGAATATTGTGAATAGGCCTATTGGGATTGACGAATCCCATTTGTGTTGAACAACTACGAGTTCAAACAAATGCATTAATATTTGAGACATTAGGTATGACGGCAAAGTACCTACCGGGATAACTCCGCCGATTGATATTGGTACCCGTTAACGTTTTGGTGTCATAAGCTTAGTGAATTAATAACCTTTCCGGGCATATAACAACGTAGCCCATCTTTGTTTTCTAACTATGAGTGTGAGTCTATAGCTCACACTACGATTATTGTGTTCAACGATTTAACTACAAACTCTACGAATATCACTCAACCTTTGTGTTGACCTCTCAAGCATGTATTTCCGGTTCACGATGATATTCTAGACGTGGCTCTGATATTGTGTTGACCTCTCAAGCATGTATTTTAGAGCCACAATTGGTATCAGAGCCACGTCTAGCAAGATATTGTGTTGACCTCTCAACCTTTGTGTTGACCTCTCAAGCATGTATTTCAGACTCTACAATATATTTTAAAAATCTTGCTAGACGTGGCTCTGATACCAATTGTGGAAAACTAGAAGGGGGGTTGAATAGTTTTACGTCTTTTTACTTCGTTATAAAAATTAGTTTTAGAGTTTTGCTTAGCTTTTTAAAAACTTAGATTCGATAATATGAGATCTCAAGTCTTGTACAATATAAACAATTAATACTACACAATATATTACAATGATAAGTAATGAAATAAGTAAGAGTTGGAAGGATCGAACCGCGAGACAAGAGATTAATAGTGGTTTGGTTACAAGGACACCTTCCTTGCCCTACTCCACTCCCCGAGCACCTAACTCGAGAGTTTTCTTCACTATATCAACAAGCTCCCTTATGGCGGAGAAAACCGTACACACCAATTTACACACCACTTTTCACACCACAACTTCGTCACACCTAAGTCACAACTTCTACACAACTTCTTTAAATCAATCTACATCATAACTAACTACTCCACACCTATCTTCTTCACACCAATCTAATACCTAGCATTTCTTCTTCACACCAAGCTACTAACTAATCACACAATTTATATCTAACACAACTATCTACAATCAAATATTCACAACAAGCTTCACAAAGAATAATGTAAATGATCTTTGATGATGCACCAACAACTTGGATGTGGAGATCACAACAAGTTGTAATACTTCATGTCTTGAGGGATAGAAGTATTCTTCTCTTGCACTTGAGAGGATGAAGGTTGGATCACTTTGAAACAAAGAATTATACACTGATGATCAAAGGATAAAAGAATGGAGATTTGGATCTAGATCAGAAAGTTTAGTAGTGCAAAAGGTGAGGAAAAAATCCAGGATTAAGGTGGTATTTATAGGCAAAAGATTCTGACAGAGGAGCGTGGCCGGTCCCCTTAAATCAAGGCCGGTCTCCTTAATTTTAAGGGGACCGCCCCTTATAATTAAGGGGGCCGCCCAACTGAAACGGCCAGAATCTTTGTCTTTTAGTGGGGAAAGTTTATTTGGAGAAAAACTAACTGATTTTGGTTAAAAATTTGAATTCATATATTTAGTATGAATAAAACATTTTTCTTTTATTACCAAAAGTGTTTTTCAAAAATATATAATATGTTTATATAATTAAATAAACTTTGCATTAGTTAATTAAATACCCCTTTGATCATAAATTGCACTAAACACTTTGTTTATTCATACCTTAAGTGATGTGGATGTAAAGAGAAATATTAATCACTAAATACTTGTTTATGTCACAAGTTTTAGTTCTATGAGTTTATATTTTGTGATAATTAAAACATAGAGATATTGATAACATGTTAATAATGTTTTTAGGCATTATTTATGTCAACAATCTCCCCCTTTTTGATTATTACAAAACCTTAAACTCAATATATCTAAAACTTGTTTGTAGACAAGTATTATAGAGTTTACATTTCTCTTCTCCCCCTTTTTGTATAATTAAAAAGGTTAAGCCGAGTAAGCTTCGCGAGGGAAGTTTAAACGGGTAGAATGCTCCCCCTTGATGTATGCTCCCCCTCATTTGAGAGCCCCAAGGGAACGAGCTATGGAGATCTTTGCTACAAAAATATTTGAAGAGAGCAAGATACACATATATGCAAGGCAACAATTATGCAACTAAACATAGATTCATTCAAGCATTATAGAAATGATAAGCATTACAACATTCAATATGCTTGAAGCATATTGATAAAAATAACACAAAAGAAAAGACATAGTCCTATATTGCCTAAGAGAGCACTTGGACTTGCTTGCAACCCATGGTTGATTGTTTTATTTGCTTGAAGAGAAACATAAGCATAAAGCTTAGATATTTGATTGAGAGGGATATGGAGTGGAGTGTGGAGCGGAAGGAGTGGATCTCACGATGTTGTATCGTGTTAAGGGTGGTATTGGATGATTACGAGTGAGAAGATATTCAATCCAAGAAATATCTTCACTCAAGTAGAGGATTTGTTTTTGAAGGAATATGCAACAAGGGCAAAAGTGAGTGTGCTTTGTAACTTGATCCAAGTTGAGAGAGTGGGGAAGGCAATTTGCATAGGGTGATGATGGAGGTTGCCCTTTGTTGCGTTGTGCAAGATGCATAGCAAGGAGATCACTAAGATCATGGATTTGGTTTATTTCATCACGGAACTTTTGTTTTTCTGTGGCAATGTGGAGGGGATCATAGGTTTGGTATGGATGAGTTGGGTTTGTGTAGTTGGAATTGTAGTTTGATGGTTGATCAAACTTGTATGGATCATTATAAGTGGTTAGAGGTTGAGAGGTGTAGTTTGGCTTGAAGGAAGATGTTTGGCCAATGTTGTATGATTTGTAAAGAGGATCAAATGAATGACCTTGTTGGTTTGATGCAAAGTTTGGGAAGTAAGAAGTTGGGGGTGTAGAATGACTTCCAACTTCTTTTATGATGATGGATTTGTTTCGAGGGCTTTTTCTTCGCCAAACGGGTTTTTCCGTCATCCTTGCTAGCCTTGAGGCTTTTGATTTTGGTTTGTTTGGAGAGTTCATGATGGGATGAATGGAGAGTTTTGAGGATTGGGGATATTTATAGTGTAAGATTTGTGTGTTTAAGGATGGATAAGGTTTGTTTGGGGGATTAGGACAAAATGTGTTGGTGAAAAATGGGAAATGTAGGTTGAAATGGGCTAAAAAGCATAAAAGATTCTGTAAACCCGACCATCAGATGGCCGGTCCCCTTAATTAGGGGGCGGTCCCCTTAATGATTAAGGGGGCCGCCTTACAAAATTAAGGGGGCCGCCCATCTGGTGATTTCCAGGTTGCCAGAATTGGGTTTTTGGCAGAAAATTTGCAGAAAGGTTATGTGTTTGGATTAGAATTCAAGCAAGTTCAATTCTCTTAGGCAATATAGAGTCTAATCTAATCAAGATATAGCATGCATGCAAAAACACATAAGCAAAAGAGCAAATAATCAACATATAATAAGCAAGAGGAGGCAAATAAAGACAAGCACAATTAAGCTTCCTAAGGCATCTATCTTAGATTAAAGGCAAGGATAATTAGTGAGTGAACAACTAGTGATGGATCAAGATGACACCATTATTAGTGAATTTGTCCTAATGAGTGTCTATATGCAACAAATGTGGAGTTGTGATTGTTTCGACTCCTAGAAGCAAAGAGAAATAACGATCCTAAGAAACAATCCAAATAATCTCCTTGATTCAATTTTTGCTCGATCATGAATGTCAAAGACATATATTAGATTATATACCTTGACAATTTATGTGAGAATTTATGCATGATTTTCAAATACAATGTTTTTAGAATTAGTCAACAATGCAAGGTAAATGATCTTCATGGGGTTCCTAGATTGTGAGAATAATTTTTAGAGAAAATTGATTGAGTTTTACAAAAAGGTTTATGCAAAGAAAATAAATTTTCTCAATCTTTAGTTTTGTGCGAAATGGATTCCTAGACTCAGAAAAGGTGAAATGGAAGAAAAAATAAATTTCATGCAAGTATAAATTTGAAATAATTCAATATAATTTTAGTCAACTTGTTCCATCATTCCTAATCCTAAACGCAAGTGGTTGAATAATTCACGCTTAAGGGGTTTTGTGAATATATCCGCAATGTTGTCTTCCGATGCAACCTTTTCTATAGATATATTTCCTTTTTGTACATTATCCCTAAGAAAATGGTGACGTATTTCTATGTGTTTAGTCCTAGAGTGTTGCACCGGATTTTTACTTAAATCTATCGCACATTTGTTATCGCACATAATGAGGACATTTTCTAACTTAATGTCATAGTCTACGAGAGCTTGTTTCATCCATAGTGCTTGTTGACATGCCTTTCCGGCGCTTACATATTCGGCTTCGGTGGTAGAAATAGCAAGAGCGGTTTGCTTCTTCGAAAACCAAGACGTTAGACAACATCCCATAAACGTGCAAATGCCGCTAGTGCTCTTTCTATTTACGTAGTCTCCCGCATGATCCGAATCCGCATAGACAATGGTTTCTATGCCGGATTCCTTAGGATACCATAATCCTAAGTGTATAGTGCCTTTAACGTATCGGAAGATATGCTTAACTGCTTCTAGGTGAGAGGTTTTGGGATCCTCTTGAAAACGGGCTCAAAGGCAGACACTAAACATGATGTCGGGTCTACTTGCCGTCAAGTATAGTAAACTACCTATCATTCCTCTATACTTGGTGTTATCTACGGAACTCACCTTCATCATCCTTTGTGAGCTTTACCTCCGTAGACATGTGAGTTTTCATGGGTTTTGAGTCTTCTAGGCCAAACTTCTTAAGCATTTCCTTAATGTACTTAGATTGGTTAAAAAATATTCCATCTTCTAATTGTTTTATTTGTAATCCTAGGAAGAAGTTAAGTTCACCCATCATACTCATCTCAAACTCATCATGCATGATTTTGGCAAATTCATCACACATGTCTTGACAAGTCGATCCAAATATAATGTCGTCAACATATATTTGGACAATGATGAGATTTGGGTCTTTCCTTTTAGTGAAAAGAGTGTTATCTACCATTCCCATGGAATAATCATGTTTAATAAGAAAAGCTTTTAATCGATCATACCAAGCTTTGGGAGCTTGTTTGAGTCCATACAAAGCTTTCTTTAACTTATAAACATAATCAGGTTTTGCGAAGTCAATGAATCCTGGAGGTTGTGCCACATATACCTCCTCATTGATAAAACCGTTAAGGAATGCACTTTTCACATCCATTTGGAATAACTTAAAATCTAGGGCGCAAGCATAGGCAAGTAATATCCTAATCGATTCTAGTCTAGCTACGGGGGCATAAGTTTCATCATAGTCAATTCCTTCTTGTTGATTATAACCTTGGGCAACTAACCTAGCTTTATTCCTAGTAACTATTCCATTCTCGTCTAACTTATTCCTATATACCCATTTGGTTCCTATGATGGTCATATCCTTTGGATTTGGAACTAATTCCCAAACATCATTCGCCTTAAATTGATTTAATTCTTCTTGCATAGCTATAACCCAACTTTCATCCTTTAAAGCCTCGCTAATATTCTTAGGTTCTATTGCTGAGAGGAAACAAAGAAATTGTTTTTATCTTGGGCTTGTGACCTAAGGGTTCTTTGGTTAAGATGTCCTATTATATTATCTAATGGATGTGATCTAGATTCTTTAATATTAACAGTTTCGTTATTTTCTAAGTGAATGTCTTCATTATCATTTCCTATGGGTTTTGTTTTACTAACCTCAATAGCTTCATCTTCGACTAAATCATCATCTTCTAAAGGTAATGTTTTAGGAGGTGGTGGTGTTTCATCAAATGTTACATTTAGTGATTCCTCTACTTTCATGGAGTGTTTGTTAAGTATTATATATGCTTTGCTATTTTGTAATATTCCTTCATATGATTTTGGATCAAACTTAGTGAGATAGTCCTTAGTGTTTAAAATATAGCATTTACTTCCAAATACCTTAAAGTAGCTTAAGTTTGGTTTTCTACCTCTTAATAACTCATAAGGAGTTTTTCCTAGAATTCTTCTAATTGATACCCTATTTAAAATATAAGTTGATGTATCTACGGCGTGACACCAAAATTTTTATGGGATGGATTGTTCATTTAACATAGTTCTACTCATTTCTTGTAGTGACCTATTTTTTCTTTCTACTACGCCATTTGATTGAGGAGTACGAGGAGCGGAGAAATTGTGAGATATTCCATTTAACTCGCAATATTTTCCGAATTGTACTTCGTTATCAAATTCCCTACCATGGTCCGTCCTAATGGCAACTATTGAGCATCCTAATTTATTTTGAATCATTTTACTAAATATTTTGAATTTTTCAAAGGCTTGGGTCTTGTCACTTAAAAACCTAGTCCACGTGTATCGTGAGTAGTCATCTACTATCACTAAGGTATATTTGTTTCCTCCATAGCTCCGCACAGCGGATGGACCAAAAAGATCCATATGTAATAATTCTAGGCATCTAGTAGTGGATACTATATTCTTGGCTTTGTGACTAGCATGAGCTTGTTTTCCAATTTTACATGCATCACAAAAATGCTTGTCATATTTTAGATTAGGCAAATTTCTAACTAATTCCTTAGAGGCCAAAGATTGTATTTGTTGCATGTTAGCATGTCCTAATCTCCTATGCCATAGTGTAGAGTTTTCATCTAGGGTCGTTAGGCATATCCTATCCTCAGGTTTGTTTCCTAGTTTCATAACATATATGCCACATTTTCTAATTCCTCTACCTATAATTTTTCCATTCTTAACTATTTCGCTATCATCTTCGGTAAATGTGACTCTACATTTATTATCACATATTTGTCCTACACTAAGCAAGTTATATGTTAATTTATCTACATGCTCTACATTTTCAATAGTAAGTGAGTCTTGAGAGATCGTACCTTTGCCAATGATTTTTCCACGTAAGTCACTACCAAAAATAACGTTACCTCCATTGTATGCCTTGTATGTAGAGAATAGATTGCGATTCCCCGTCATGTGCCTCGAACATCCGCTATCTTTGATCCATTCGTCAGGTTCCAAGTCAATTCCTAAACATATTTCGTCGGTTTCTTTTGCCATAAAACACTTTTCGTCTTTTGGCTTTTCAACTTCTTCTTTGTCACTATCACTCCATGTTCCACTAACAAAAGCACCTTGACTTTCATAACCCGGTGGCTTTAGACATTCGCCAATGAGATGATTTGGACTTCCACATCTAAAGCACTTTCTTTTCCCGTAGTTGTCACTTCTATTCCTTTGGAATGCTTTTCTTTCATCTCGTGATGATCTAGTGAATCTTCCTCGTCTCTTGAAGAACTTCTTGAATTCTCTTATAGCCATTGCATATTCTTCGTCTTCACTTTCGTCACTTGAATCATCATCATCACTAGGTTCCTTTTTGGCTTTTAGAGCAATGGATTTGGTATGTTCTTTCTTGACTTTGACCGTTTCCAAATCTCTTCTTATGATTTCTTCATGAACCTTCAAGTTGCCAATTAGTTCATCTAGTGATAACGTCATCAAGTTCTTTGATTCTTCGATTGTCGTGACCTTAGCTCGCCATTTCGGATGCAATGCCCTAAGAAATTTCCTAACACAATTTTTACTAGAAAATGTCTCATCAAGTGCTTTTAAACTTGTGATGATAGTGTTAAACTTAGCAAAAGCATTATCAATTGATTCCTTTTCCGGAATCGTAAATTATTCATATTGTTGTACAAGAAGATATATTTTATTATCTTTGACTTGGCTATTACCTTGGTGAGTAATTAGTAAAGAATCCCAAATTTCTTTGGCGGTTTTACACATAAAAATTCTTTCATATTCTTTGCGTGGTAACGCATTATAAATTACCATTTTAGCCTCATTATTTTTTGCTAATTTCTTTTTCAAATCAACATTTTGTTCTTCAAAAGATACAATTTCATTCATTTTAGTTTCAACATTATATTGAATAGGAGAAAAATCACCAAAGGTAATAATATGCCAAAGATCAAGATCTTTTGATTTCACATACGTTTCGAATCTATTTTTCCAATATAAAAATCCATCACTTTCAAATAGTGGTAGTCTTTGCATAGATTGCCCTTCTAAATATTTTTCAGATTCCATAGATCGTTACAAGTTTTAAAATACAATATATTTTAAAAATCTTGCTAGACGTGGCTCTGATACCAATTGTGGAAAACTAGAAGGGGGGTTGAATAGTTTTACGTCTTTTTACTTCGTTATAAAAATTAGTTTTAGAGTTTTGCTTAGCTTTTTAAAAACTTAGATTCGATAATATGTGATCTCAAGTCTTGTACAATATAAACAATTAATACTACACAATATATTACAATGATAAGTAATGAAATAAGTAAGAGTTGGAAGGATCGAACCGCGAGACAAGAGATTAATAGTGGTTTGGTTACAAGGACACCTTCCTTGCCCTACTCCACTCCCCGAACACCTAACTCGAGAGTTTTCTTCACTATATCAACAAGCTCCCTTATGGCGGAGAAAACCGTACACACCAATTTACACACCACTTTTCACACCACAACTTCGTCACACCTAAGTCACAACTTCTACATAACTTCTTCAAATCAATCTACTTCAGAACTAACTACTCCACACCTATCTTCTTCACACCAATCTAATACCTAGCTTTTCTTCTTCACACCAAGCTACTAACTAATCACACAATCTATATCTAACACAACTATCTACAATCAAATATTCACAACAATCTTCACAAAGAATAATGTAAATGATCTTTGATGATGCACCAACAACTTGGATGTGGAGATCACAACAAGTTGTAATACTTCTTGTCTTGAGGGATAGAAGTATTCTTCTCTTGCACTTGAGAGGATGAAGGTTGGATCACTTTGAAACAAAGAATTATACACTTATGATCAAAGGATAAAAGAATGGAGATTTGGATCTAGATCAGAAAGTTTAGTAGTGCAAAAGGTGAGGAAAAAATCCAGGATTAAGGTGGTATTTATAGGCAAAAGATTCTGACAGAGGAGCGTGGCCGGTCCCCTTAAATCAAGGCCGGTCCCCTTAATTTTAAGGGGACCGCCCCTTATAATTAAGGGGGCCGCCCAGCTTAAACGGCCAGAATCTTTGTCTTTTAGTGGAGAAAGTTTATTTGGAGAAAAACTAACTGATTTTGGTTAAAAATTTGAATTCATATATTTAGTATGAATAAAACATTTTTCTTTTATTACCAAAAGTGTTTTTCAAAAATATATAATATGTTTATATAATTAAATAAATTTTGCATTAGTTAATTAAATACCCCTTTGATCATAAATTGAACTAAACACTTTGTTTATAAATACCTTAAGTGATTTGGATGTAAAGAGAAATATTAATCACTAAATACTTGTTTATATCACAAGTTTTAGTTCTATGAGTTTATATTTTGTGATAATTAAAACATAGAGATATTGATAACATGTTAATAATGTTTTTAGGCATTATTTATGTCAACAAAGATCCCTTATTATGAACCATTTAATCACTAGTAATAGTGAGCGCGAATATTGTGAATAGGCCTATTGGGATTGACGAATCCCATTTGTGTTGAACAACTACGAGTTCAAACAAATGCATTAATATTTGAGACATTAGGTATGACGGCAAAGTACCTACCGGGATAACTCCGCCGATTGATATTGGTACCCGTTAACGTTTTGGTGTCATAAGCTTAGTGAATTAATAACCTTTCCGGGCATATAACAACGTAGCCCATCTTTGTTTTCTAACTATGAGTGTGAGTCTATAGCTCACACTACGATTATTGTGTTCAACGATTTAACTACAAACTCTACGAATATCACTCAACCTTTGTGTTGACCTCTCAAGCATGTATTTCAGGTTCACGATGATCAAGGATGGCACGGATACTCAAGAGGGCTATAAATTTTATTATCATTCAAAAACTCATTTAATGTAAATTGTAAACATGGAACCATCTGGGACCTCATTTTTGTAATCTCTGATATTTATACAATTTGAATGATAAATCTTTTAAAACGACTCAATTAGAGTTCGTTTTCTATTATTGTGACTATTGTGCCGTCGAGTAACACCCAGTTTGAATTCCGCTGCATCCATGAATTGGGGGTGTTACACATGAGATCTTTAATAAACATTTTTTAAAATATTTGATTTATGATATTTGTTGTCAAAAATCTAATATCTCTAAAAGTATGCAAAAACATCACATTTTGGAAAATAGTTTTTCAAATAACTATCCCACTTTTAAATAACATGTTTTCACTATCAATATCCACAATTTTGTTTTGATCAAAACTAAAGATTGGGAAAATATTCTTTACCGTTCATTCACACATTTTGAAGTAAAAACCCAATCTATTTTATTCAAATAACTCTCACATCTAAGTGAAAACTTACTTTCAAACATTGTTGAATAATGCTAAAAATGTCTCTTTTAAAATCATGCATGGTTATCTCATATTTGTCATCTATATTTATATAAATGACACTTATAAGTGAACTAAATCAAATCAAGAGGACCATGGTTTGTTCATTAAGACTTTGTTTGTAACAAGTCTAGAAATCCATGCTATCATAACTACCCACTTATTGCACATTGATACACATTAGGATTAATCCTCCTAGTTATGTAGTTATGAAATACTTGATGTTGCTTATTGTTTCCTAGCACTTATATTTTACTTGCTTGATGAGTATGTTTGTATGCTAGATGAAATTGCTTGTTTACTTAATCTCTTTGATTAACATGCTTTGGCTACATAATTGCCTACATAATTAGTATATGCTTAATTGCCTCAAAGAGTTGGACTTGTTTGAAACAAAAAACACAACCTTTCTTCAATTCACTATCAAAAACCCTTTTCTGGCAATCTGGGAATCACCAGATGGGCGGCCCCCTTAAATCATAAGGCGGCCCCCTTAATTATTAAGGGGACCGGCCTCCAATTAAGGGGACCGGCCATCTAATGGTCGAAGGTGTTGTTTCCTTTTTCTACTTTTTAGCCCATTTCATCATACACTTCCCAAAATTCATAAACCTATTTTATCCTAAACCTTCTATCAAAATTTAAACATCCTTAATCCCACCAATCCTACATTATAAACACTCTCATTCCTCTCAATCTATACTTATATCTTCATGACCTCTCTCATTAAACCAAAACCACCAAATAACCCATTTGGAGAAGAAAGCCTAACTTCCATTAAAAGCCCGTCAAACCAAATGATGTTGTCAAACATCCAACACCAAATTCCTCCTATGTCTTCAACATTACATACCTAACACCTCACTCCCCTTCTCACCAACATTACATATCAAAAACCTTTACTCACCCATATCCTTCTACATTACACTCAAACCTCATAATCTTTTCACAACTCAAGCGATGTTGTTCATAATCAACCAACACCTAAACCTCACTCTCACACAAATGATCCATTTAACAACAAATCATCCATTCGTGCTTCCACTAATGCTCCTTCTTATGATGAGCATGCACAATCCCAACCTCATTACCAACACTTTACATGTTGCTCATTCAACAAAAACACCATCCACTCATGAAGCATCTCTTCCACCCATATCATGTTTTCATGATTACCCAAGCTCAAACATGTCTCCACCACCAAGAGTATCACCACCACATCCTACAACTTCACATGCCATTCCTATGTTGCATGTTCAAACCCTCACCCAAGACAACTATCATGCTCCACCACCATCACCTTCCTCCGAACACTTAATGTTCGTTGAGGCGCTAAAAGAATCCCATGAGCTTAGTGCTCTTTTAGCCTTACATCTTGCTCAACGCAATTTGGATCCACCTTCATCTAGATCACCCTCATCACCACACAACATAAATCAACTTGAGAAGCATGTCAACAATTGACCTTGTTGCATCTTTCTCCTAAAAACCATTGCATTCAATGAACACTTCACTTGGATTGAATATCTTCTCACTAGATCACATCCAATACCCTCACTTGAACAACATCCAAAACCTTAATCAACCTCTTCCGCTACAAACTCTCCACAACCAAACTCTCCAACATTCATGACCCAAACATATACCTCCATTAATCCAACAACCTTACCCTAACTCAACCATCTTCATTCCAAACACTCCATCATCAACCATCTAAGCATACTATATGCTTATGATTTTCACTTTCAAATACGAATCAACCAACCTTTTGTTACAAGCAAGTATGATGGCTCTCTTTGGCAAATTAGGATCTTTAACATAATCTCTTTGAATTAATTGTTATGTATCCTTAATATTTGTTTGCTATGCTTGTTATTTGTATATTGCATATTCTTCCATATATGCTTGTGCTTCTAATATTTTTCTTGCGAGCATTCCATATCTCAATCCCTTGGTGCCATCGAACGAGGGGGAGCACACATCAAGGGGAGCTTTCATCCCGTCTAACTTCATTTATGAAGCTAGCCGGCATAACCTTTTTGATTCTACAAAAAGGGGGAAGAGTGAATATAAACTCACTAAGTACTTGTCTAAAAAAAATTAATTTTTAGACTTAATGAGTTTAGGTTTTGTAATCATCAAAAAGGGGGAGATTGTTGATATAAATAATGCCTAAAAATAATATTAACATATATCGATATCTCTATATTTTGATAATCACAAAACGTAAACTCATTGAACTACAAATTATGACGTAAACAAGTATTTAGTCGTAAATATTTGCTTTAGCATCCATATCACTTAAGGTATGAATAAATGATTGGCTCCGAACAGTCAACCTAAATTGACCAAGGAATGGTCAACTAGGTCAAACAGCCTAGAGTCAATGCTCCGCGGAAGTATAGTGTTTCCCCAGGTCGTTATGTCCCGACGAGGTGTGATGGTTATTAAACGGATCTGTGATCGGGTGAATTTGGACAGGAAAAGGGTTTGTGATTGATTGAACTAAGGAATCTATAAGGAAATAGCTTAAATAAGCTATACGAATAAGACTGGAAAGTTAGAAAAACCAGAAACGTTTAAAACCTAAAACGCGTACGTTCACGTTTTAAATAACGTAAACGTACGAAATAAAAAGTGAAAACAGAAATCTGAAAACCCCTAGGGGGTGAAAATGACTTTTTTACAAACCTAAGGATGAAAGAAAATTTTTGGAAAAAGAAAATAAATTTTTACACTATTTAATTATTTAATATTAATTAAATACTCATTAAAACTAATTATTAATATTTAAAACACTTAAATACAATATAATATTAATTAAATACTAGAAAAATGAAAATAAAATTTCTAAAATTATTAAATAACTAAAAACAAGTTTTAAAATTAAAAATAAGTATTTTTGTCTTTTTGTGCTTTTTCTATTAATTAATTATTAATTATCTAATTAAACTATTTTAAATTATAAAAAATAGCAAATGAGCAGTAAAAATTCTAGAAAAATTTCTAAAATTATATTATACTATATAAAAGCTAGGAAAATATAAAAACTAGATCTTACTTAATAAAAACTAATTATGCTATTTAAAACTTAATTATTAATTAATTACTAATAAAACTAATATTAAATCTAATAAATACCAAATGACAAAATAAAAATCAGAAAAATTTACTAAAATTACTTTAATATAAAAGGTAATTAATAAAAATATAAAAAAGCTAAGTACTTAATAAAAATCTAAAAATGAAAAATAAAATTTAAATTACATTAAATAGAAACTATCACTTAATATTAAATTAGTTTTTCTTGATTTTTCTTTTGGAAACTTGTTTTATACCTAAAAACAAACAATTTTAATGAAAATAACTTTTTTGTAAACTAAAAATAAGCACTTGAGAGCTTAAAAGCCTTGACAGTTGACTTTGTTTGACCAAGGCAAGAAATAAGCTAAAATGGGCTTAAGTGGGACCCACTATGGTGAATTCTGGTTCAAATGACTTGTGTGAACATGTAGAAGCTAGAATAGACCAAATAAGCTCATAAGATAAGCTATTAAGCACTTAAATAAGCAAATGGATACTTGTGTGAACACAGAAGTGGGACAAACTTAAGGGCTGTCTAGGGGGCCCACAAGGGTGATTGGGGGCACAACCTTGTGTGAAATGGACAGCCACCCACCTAGGGAGTTCAAAGAACCAAGATGTGAACCATGGGGCCCACTGTGGAGGGCAGCAGCCACCACCAAAGGTGGTGGTTGAGTGATGGTGCTGCTGATGCAGGGGACTCACTCCCCCTGCAAGTGGTTTTGATCCAAGGTGGGGCCCAATACAAAATTCACAAAAATAAAACAAGGGGGAATCAAGAGTTGAGCTGGGGTATTATAACATATCAAAAGATCAGGGCATGAGACCTTACACATAAATCACAAAAAATCTTACCAGTTTGGAAAAAACTGAGATAGTGAACATGTGACTTTTTGCTTGAACTAGTTATTTTGACTTTTTTGAATTTCTAATGAGCCTAATTGATTAAATAAGTTATATTAAGATGGAATGAGTCTAAAATAAGCTAAATAACCAAATTCTAAACTAAAATGATGAGTGTTGAAGTCTAAAACCTCAACAGTGGACTGTGAAGGCCATTACAAAGGGATTTGACTATTTGAAGTTCAAACTTTCCAATTCTACTAGTTACTAGCTTTCCTTCAACCAAAAATGACTAAAAGCAACTATATAAAACAATTAAACCCCCCTAATACACCCTGAACAAGCATAAGCCAAACACCCCCTTATGTGGAATCTATTATAAGTTTTCAAAGGGAGATGGAGTTTAAGCTTTGGAAAAAGAAAAACAAGGACTAATTTAGCTATAGTATGATTAAACAAGCAAGAATAAACCCATTTTAAGCAGTCTACATTAAACAATAAGCAAAAAGGGTGAAGGATAAAAAAAATGACCAGTGAGATTTAAAAACATAAACTAATGAAGTTTTAAGCTACAAGTTAACATGTTGAGCACTATTAAACATAAATAAGCTACCTAGAACTACCAGTAAGCAGAAAATGATCAAGACAATAATCAAAGTACAAATAAGCAGTTAAGAAACTAAGATGGAAAAAATGGAACTTACAAGTCCCAATGCTCAAAATCAGTGCTTAGATTGTATCAACAAGCTCAACCTACAAGCTTGTTAAACCAAGAATAATCCCATGAATTCTCCCTGAATAAGCTTTACAACTTAAGTCAATAAGCAGTTTGACTTTCATTGACTTTTTCTCTTTATGAACCCAACTTCTTCACTGTGGAACTAATCTTGCTAAGAGTCTTACATTAAGCTATGATGAAGCTTATGTGAGCTTTTGAAATTATCTAAACCACTTTTAAAAGAAGTTTAGAGCACTAACAGAATTGAACATGAAATTTTGCTTTTCCATTAAACTTAAATACTTGAATACAACTGAAATTCTGATTACAGGAAAGTTTCTAAATAACTTAATAACTTGAGATTAATTGAACTAGAAAGATAAAACTACAATTAACATAAAAACTAAATTTTTCTTAATTACTCTACTACTACATTGACTAACTAACTAACTGCCACTCTTTTGCTTCTTTTTCTTCATTTATATAAGTCCTGGAGTCTCTCTCCATCTTTCCCACTTTGAATTGTGACCCTTAGATAATTCCTTTTGATCATGGCCGTTTAATTTTCTTTTGGCGGGAAAAGCTCCAACTTGGCAGGTTATGGGGTAGATTGTTAGGTTAGACAAGCATTTAATGCTTCTTGGCTGTTGTGGGAGGTGGGGGAACATGTAGTGGGAGAGGGTGAGGGAAAAGTGGAGTAGGAGGGGGGCTGGTTGCAGGTATTGGGGGGGGGGGGGGAAAGGGGACGGTGAACAGTGGTTTTGGTTGGGGTTTGACCTGGGGGTGTTGACCGGGTATAATATTAAAAGGGGAGTGGAGATGGGCCGGTTGTGTGTTGGGCTTGGGGTGGTGTTGTTTGTTTTGGGTTTGGTTTGGTATTGGTTTGTTTATTTCATGTTAAAAACCACAAGGACCAAACTTGCAAAACTGAAAATTGCAAGGGCTGCAAATGTCATTTTTCAAAAATAGCTACAAGGGTAAAAATTTGCAATAGATAAATAATCCAAGGATATAATTTGCAATTTTCCATTTTTTTCTTCAAGGACTAAAATTGTCGAATCTTGAAACTTGAGGGACCAAATTGCAATTTATTCAAATCTTCATTCCAAGGACTAAATTTGACAACTTGTAACTTTCTATGGACCAAAGAGGACTTTTCTTTCAAAAATATTTCACCAGGGACCAATCCTGCCAAAGTTTGAAACTCCAGGACTAATTTTGTAATTTTCCAAAACTTTTCCAATTTTTTACCAAAGGACTAAATATGACAACTTATGATTTCAAAAGGACCTTTGGTGATAATTTTCCATATTTTGAATGACTAGGGACTAGTTTTGTCATTTTATGAAAGTTGGGGGACTGAAACTGCCAATTTTGTAAACTTTGTACGTTTTTCATCTGTTTTTGCTCATTTTGCATCTAAAACATATAAAACACAATTTTGAAATATTTTTAGTATTTTGATGCATTTCTGAGTGTTTTTGTATGTTTTGCAGTTCAGATTTGACCAAAAATGATGAGTGTTTGAGCACTCATCAATCCCCCACACTAAACTATTGCTAGTCTCTAGCAATAAACTGTTTTGAAAACTTGATGGATTTTAAACTCTTTACCAAAAGCCATCACTTCTGGAGTAGCCAGGTGTGAGAACTGTGGTACACCTGATAACCATGTGATTTTGAGCAAACCACCAGCTGTCAACGGATTTGATTAGTCTTTACCAAAAGCCGTTTGCTTCTGGACTAGCCAACTCTTGATGGACAAAGTCAACATCTTGGTGAGCTGATTACCAATTATGGATTTTACACTGCCTTTACCATAAGTAGTGACTAGGTGTGAAGAAGTTATGTAGAAGGTGTGAATAAGTTGTGACGAAGTTGTGGTGTGTATATTGGTGTGTAAGGTTTTCTCCGCCATAAGGGAGCTTGTTGACATAGTGAAGAAAACTCTCGAGTAGGTGACTCGAGGAGTGGATTAGGGCAAGGAAGGTGTCCTTGTAGCCGAACCACTATAAATCCTTTGTCTCGCGGTTAGATCTTTCCATATCTTACTTATTATCTTGCTTATATCGTTATTACTTTTGTAGACGTAGACGTATATATATATATATATATATATATATATATATATATATATATATATATATATATATATATATATATATATATATATATATATATATATATATATTTGCTCATATAGTGCTAGTATTGATTTTACTTAAAGATCAAACGAAAGTTTCATTCACAAAACAAAGTTTTTACAATCAAACTAAAAAGGTAACATACATATAATTGATCATTTCGATCAAGTAAAGTTTTCATACAAAATATAACTAAGGATTGTAAAATAAACGATTACTTACTTATCTCTCGTATATAGCTATAATTGTTTATATTGTGCATGTGTTGATTTCACATACTTAGCTTATATTATTATTGTTCATACTTAGATATAGTTGTTCATATTGTTCAAGATTTGAGTTCACATAAGATTGAATCAAAGTTTTAAAAGCAAACAAGGTTTTAAAACTAAACTAAGTTTTCATAATAAAATTAAAAAGACGTAAAACTATTCAACCCCCCCTTCTAATTTTCCACAATATATATAGATTTTGTGAGGTGACGGCGTCAAGATCAAATTTCTGACGCCGTCATCTCGCGGCCAAATAAATTCTCGGACTGCCTAGATCTAGGTTTGACGCCGTCACGTGTACTCCTTATGCAGGCCGTCACAATATTAACTCTTGACGCCCTTCTCTTGACGCCTTCAGGTTTTCTCTGGGTCATCATGGATTTTACTCCTGACGCCGTCACAATTTTCCTCTTGACGCCGTCAGGTACTGTTCTCAGCATGGAAAATTAAGTCTTTGACGTTTTCTTCACTTTTATGCTCCAAAAACGTCCAAAATGCTTCCTTTTCCAGAATTCACTCCCAAAGTACCTAAAATCACAAAAGGAACGATTTAGGGCAATATCTGCTCAAATAAATTCAATTCAGGGCTTAAATGACCCCCTAAAAACGGTTCATAATTAGTACGAGAGATTATGTACATGCATGGGTAAGGATGAGTTAAGGTAGGCATGAAAGTATCCGATTTTACAAGGAAACTGCATTTTAAAGAGACTGTCCTTTTCAATTCTTGTCCTAGGGTCAACATACTTAAGAGGATCAACTTCCTCTTCTCTCCTAACCTCATCAATAACATCACCATCACCTAAGTCCTCGTCGGAATCCGAGTAATAAAAAGGGCTATTCTCATGCATGGTCATTGTCGTGGTCAGATTCTTCCATTTCATAATTATTACCAAAGTGATGGTCGGGTGAAAGGTTTAGTGGGTTTTCAATCTCCACAACGAGAGCCGGAACGGGTAATTGGAAATTCCTAAGACGAAAAACACGAATAACAGGAACCAAACGATCAATGTTACGGTTATCCATCGGGAGTGCTAACAATCAAAAATAAGAAGAAATATAGACTAAAGAAACCCTATAAAAAGAAAATAAAAAATCTCACTAGGTATAAATCTAATGAGTAGACCTAAACTAAAATAAAATTCAACCTAAACAATAATATTTCATAACCATAATTTAGGACAACATTTCGATGAAACAATCATATAATTTTGTGCCTATGATATATAATAATTTGTTAATTTGTATAATATTACAAAAACTATTAAGAAAATGACATTATAGCTAGTAGGATCTTAATATCCCAATCCGATCATACGATCACGATCTTGCAAAGACGAAAACGATCTGGGTAGGATCCTTATCTTGAAAACCTTGCATCTTACCATATGTACTCTTTGGGCAATTGTTTAAATACAAAATACACTAAAATACAAATATACCTTTAATGCTTTTAGTTTTTAAACGTTTAATACTTTTAGTTTTTATACTTTTAATCATTTTTAAACTTATTTATACATTTTATAATGCATCTTTGACTTTCTCTCTTCCAATTTTTTAAGATTTTTATTTATACATTCTAAGTAAATATAACAAATTAAGCTATATGTACAATAAATTTAAGCATTAGCACCTACACATATTGACTTGTCAACACTTATAATTAATACAACATTTAAAACACCCTTTCAATTAAAACTATCATTTATAAACCACGATGTACAAACAAATCAAGCAGCTAAACACTCTCTTCCTAAAATTTGTAAGACATTTTATGAATAATTTTTTTATTTAATAATATACCTTTTTGTTACATATAGTATAAACTTATAAAACATAAAAAGTAACATATATATATATATATATATATATATATATATATATATATATATATATATATATATATATATATATATATATATATATATATATATATATATATATATATATATATATATATCAAGTGGCTTTGGACGGACAAAAAAAAACCTACCTCTAAATTACATGGTTTTTATGTTCGAATTTTCAAAAAAAAAAAAAAAAAAAAAAAAAGTTCTAAGTGGACTCGGTCACTCAGATAATAAATCATTTTCTCATAACTTCAACAGTTTATCATGCATCTAAAAATATTTTCGCTATCTGTAAAGTAATTTTCATCGTAAATAAATACTAATAGAGCTACATTGTTCGCCAAAACTTTAATTACAAGGTACCTGCCGCCGCAACGCGCGGGTGCCCTGCTAGTAATATATAATATATGCAAAGCTTATCAAACACACTTCACTTATAATATATTATATATGCAAAGCTTATCAAACACACTTCACACACTTCAACATATACTTAATAATCTTTCTATCTCACACTCACAATTAAGTCACAGCTGCATGCCCTTGTTCTTTCTTTCTTTCTCTCGCTACTCCACCCTAACATACTTAGATCGGAAGCATACGGTAACATACTTAGATGGCTTCTATATTGACCCTAAGTTTGACAGATGATTTGGTTTATCTGATTATTTAGTTGTTTTTTTTGTTTATCTGATTATTTCGTTGTTTGTGTTTATTTAATTAGGGTTATTTAGTGTTAGGGTTTATGTATCTGTATATCGTGTTTTTTATTGTTAGGGTTTATGGTTGTTTTTTAGTTTTAGTGTGAATATTTAGGCGAAAACATCCAAGTATCAAAGATGGAAGAAGTATTAATGATGGATGAACCGACACCACTTTCAAGTATGAACATAAACTTGTTCTGGTGTTGTTCATCCATTATTGATTCATTTTTGCTCTTTGTCAAAATACAGAAAAAATTATCAAGTATAAGTTGTAAATAATAATTCGGGTTCGATGCTTGAGAAAGAATTTTCAAGTTTTTATGCCTTGGAAACCTTAATATGTATCTGTGTATCGTGTTTTTTATTATTAGGGTTTATGTCTGTTTTGGGTAGTTGGCATTCCCTTAGGGCTATTTTATCTTAGGCTTAGGTTGACTATCTGTTATAAGAATTGTGTTGCATTTGTATTGAGAGAATAAGGAAAAAAAGTGGCGGATGTGTGTGCGAATATTTAGGCTAAAACATCCAAGTATCAAAGATGGAAGAAGTATCAGTGATGGATGAAAAGACACCAATTTCAAGTATGAACATCAACTTGTTCTGGTGTTTCATCCATTACTGATTCATCTTTGCTCTTTGCCAAAATACAGAAACAATTACCAAGTATATGTTCAACTTGTCATTCATGCACGATTAGCTCTCTAATGTCGTAGAATCTACATAATTAATATGTATGTTCGTCACATCTAAGGGAGAAATATAAATGATAGTAAGAATCTATTTTCTAATAACTTAAAACTCAATTATCAAGCAAGATCTATCTAACGTTGTAGATTGGTTCCCTTGCTTGATTTGGAAAACGTATACTACCGTTTGTGTGGTTGATCTTGATCACCAGTTTTAGCTCTTTCAATAAGATACATTCTTGAAAGTGCCAAAGCGTGATCAAGATCAAGCACACTACCGTTATTAGACGGTGTCCAAAAAACAAAGCAATGGAACCTTTCTGCAACGTTAGATGGATCTGGCCTGATAATTGAGATGTCTTCAATGCGATAATGATAAAGTGTGTATTGTCATGACAGGCCACACTAGTTCATTATCGCATTCAAGATGAGTGATGTTACTTAGACTTTATTCTTTACTCAACATTTGTATCTATTCTTTACTCAACCTGTGTGCCGATTTCAACATACCTTTCCATTCTCAATTCCCATATTGTTCCTTTTGTTTTTTCAACAATCTAGCAATGCAGCAGGTGCAGTCCTTTGCTCAAAGGGAGTTGAAACGACAAAAGGAGTTGTAGCGGGAACTGAGAAGGGTTACGTATGTTGGTTTATTGCATTCCATTCTTTTTTATGATCTAAAACCAACCAACCATCCACCAAATAATGTGGCCATTAGAGTTCGAAGAACAAAGGTTGTTTCAAACACACCCTGAATTGCAACATTATCTTTTATTTCATTTACACTATATTTTTTAAATTAATATATATATATATATATATATATATATATATATATATATATATATATATATATATATATATATACATTATATATAACAGGAGGCGTTACACGTAGATAAATCAACATAATGCCACCTCATTGCCATGTAATTGTCATTAGCAGTCATGTCATCACATTCTAGCCATGTAAGTAATTTTATGTCCAGTAAAGATAATTTGTGTTAATTTTTTTTATCCCGGATTTATTAGTTTAATTTTTTTTCGGATTTATTGTAACAAGGTTAAATTCCGATTTTCAATTAAAGCCAACTAAGCCATTTAACAAGATTAAACTCATTGCCATGTAATTGTCATTAGCAGCCATGTCATCACATTCTAGCCATGTAAGCAATTTTATGTCCAGTAAAGATAATTTGTGTTAATTTTTTTTATCCCGGATTTATTAGTTTAATTTTTTTTCGGATTTATTGTAACAAGGTTAAATTCCGATTTTCAATTAAAGCCAACTAAGCCATTTAACAAGATTAAATTCGGATTTTAAAAAATTTGTCAGGATTTGAACCTAGGTCTTGCCATCCACACACAAGTGCCTCAACCATTACACCACCCAATATTTTATGTTAGACATTTGAAAACAATAATGACATGCTTAAATTGATCTCAATGCCCTTATCAAACATATAAACCTACATAAAAAATGTCATTCACACACGTTCATTCTCAAAACCCTAACCCTAAGTGTGTAATCCCACAGTTTCAAGGTTCTGCCAACCCATATTCACTATTACATTCATTCAAGTTTGCATGACTTTCAACACCAGCCGTTCTTGCTGAATACCAAGGTAATCATTGTAGATATATCGTAAGTAATATCATCTATAACCTACCTTTTTTCAAAATCCCAATGTCGTTAAAAACATATGTATAACCTCGTGTGAATAAAAGATTTTTTTCCTGTTCGTTTTAGTTGTTGATCCTGTTCGTTTTAGTTGTTGATATCGCATGTGTATGACTTCCTTAAGGTTGTTTTGTCTAAAATAGTGTTTTATGATCTCGCTTTGAGTAGTTCTGTATAGTAGGGTTAGGGTTTATGGTTTTACTTAAGTTACATTCGTGACTTATTTAATTGAGTAGATGTGTTTTATGTTATTTAGTTGTAAATAATTGTTTTTGTTTTGTCTTTTATTTTGCAGATACTTTTAAAGAGGTTAAAAAGAAAACAAGTTATGCAGCAAAAAAGAGTAAGTAATGCTCACTTTTCACTTCGAATTTAGCTATTTTATTTGATGTATAGAGTTGTTTCTTGAGTGAAGTTTGGTGCATTTGGAATAATCTACTTTTACTATATTGGGCTTGGAAACTATGTAACTTGATGGCATGACAATTAATTAGTTGTTTATGCATTTTTATTCAGATTGGCAAATGGGATAATCAATGGAGGGGAGCTAAAATTAAACCATTATGTGATTAAAGACATAATGGTTTAATTTTAATGCATTTTTATTCAGATTTCCATTAGTGACAATAGAAGTACATAATTTTCTGGATGTCATATTCATATCTTCCATACCAAATCTTGATAGTGTTTGATTCCATAATAATTTATGTGTATAATGTCATTTTATGTCCTTAAGAAAAAATGAAGAATGTCTCAATATCATGCAGCTGAAGTGGCCAAACTTCTTGATGGTATAGAAGGTGTTGCAGCCCACAAGATCATAACTAATACTCCATTAGTTTCTCTTTCTGTTGATTCCTTCTATGTATATTGTTAATCTTTACCATGTTGGTGCTAATTTTAATTACATTTTTTTGTATGTTTCTTGAGGTTGTAGCAGAAGAAGATGCAGAGCTAAATAGAAAATTGTAAGCAGCTATTAATAAACTCAAAAAGTTGCCACTTTTAACTGAAGTACTATCAAAGTAAGTACAATATCTGTATAAGCCACACATGGGAGTCGTAGTACATTATTTCATTTGCATTACCAATTTTTGATACAGGAGACAACTACAAATGGAGTTTTTAGATCATGGAGTTTTAACATTATTGAGAAATTGGCTTGAATCACTACCTATGGAAGCTTGCCCAATATAAACATTCATACAACAATATTGAGGATTCTAACTGAGGTAGAAACAAGGATTTATTAAGTGTTAATTATATGTTTTTTTATGTTTGTATGATTACTTATGTTTGCTTCTTTTATATTGTAGATCCCCATTGATTTATATCAATATGATAGAATAGAACAACTGAAGAAGAATGGATTAGGAAAGGTTGGTTCTCTCTCTCTCTCTTTCTCTCTCTCTCTCTCTCTCTCTCTCTCTCTCTCTCTCTCTCTCTCTCTCTCTCTCTCTCTCTCTCTCTCTCTCTCTCTCTCTCTCTCTCTCTCTCTCTCTCTCTCTCTCTCTCTCTCTCTCTCTCTCTCTCTCTCTCTCTCTCTCTCTCTCTCGGTAGCAGGGTAAAGATAGTTTTTTTAATATGCGGTGGATCAGTATAGGTTTTAGGCGATGCTTTTATTGAAGAGTCACGACTGATGGGTGAGTTAATACTATTTGTTACAAGCATTTTAAGGTATAGACTGGGTAAAAAGTATTCTGAATTAAGCAGCTAGCTTATACACATTTTAGAATAATCAGTTAGTTATAGCCGGCAAGCCGCTTTTGAATAAGCATTTTTAAGTAACTATTTTAACTTAAGCGGCTGGATAAGCGATCCCAAATACCCCCTTTGTAAAGTTGCAACAAAAACCCAATGGCCACTAACTTGAAAGAATAGCAATATTTGGGGTGGTATCTTATTAGGTTTTTGTGTTCTGTATATTTGAAATTCGAATTCGGCTTTCTGAAAATAATGTTAACAGTTTGCCACATGAAAAGCGACTTACTTCCCAATAAGCAGTTCTAACAAGCAGCATGAAACACCTCTTAACCTAATTTAGAATTTTTTTTAGGATTGAGGTTTTCTTAGACCTTATGCTATTTACTATTGCGTTATCCACCTCTCTGGTGCTACACGGTCTTAATATTGTCTATATCACCGCAGGCCCAACAAGCTATTCCAATTGACAATAATTATATGCCTGGTCAGAATGGTCCGGTGGCCCTTCCTATAAGTTACAATGTAAGATACTTGCATAAAATATCATCGAATAGAAAATGGATTGTTGAATTCATTCAGATATGTGTTTATAATAAATTTCTTTTAGCAGCTACTAGCGTCAACAACTACATAAGTACCTCCATTGCCACCTGCTGAACACACATGAGTTGCACCTTCTATTACAATAAGTATCATAGGCTCTTTATTTGCTATTGGGTCGTCACATTATCTAAAATTTGTGCAAGATACAGCTTCTTATGTTACTTCATCTAGAATACGATCTCTATTTATGGAGCAAATGGGAGATATAGACATTGTCAAATGACCTTTAAAATTTTAAGACATTTCAGAACAGATTTAACCAGTTACCATCATCTGATGGAACATCTACCAGACCCAAACATGTAGTTTTTTGTACAAAATAACTTCCAAAAGCTTCAACTTCGAGGGCTTCTCACAAAGAAAATTAATGGTAATTCAATATCATTGTCAGATGACATACTGTATAAAACTAAATTTTATAGCTCTATTAAGCTTGTGAGTGAACGAATGTAGATCGAAGAAGGCAGCAGAAAAAATAAAACCTACAAGAGCTCAATTAGGACAAGTATGGAAATTTGTATCTTCTATGTAAGCCACAATGTTGTTTTTAAATATTTTGTGTTTATTATTTTTTCAAACTTATGATTAGTTGGTGTTTAATATGCGTAACTTATGTTTACTGCTGTAACAAAACTAAGTTCTTAGATAATTATGTTTTCTAGGGCTGTACTGTTATCTTTTGCTAATTTTTTCCGCGTTTTTTGGTATTAATAGGTTGCTCTATGGATTGTGTCATAAATTAGCTTTTGGTGTTTTCAACCATTTCACTGGAAAGTGTGGTATGGGAAAACATTGCATTGTTTTTTGGATCATAAGTGTGGATGGATTAATAACAATGAGGAGGTGAGTATATGCTTAAAAAAGTGTAAATATGACATCTTTAGTTTATGCTAAATTGTGCAGGTTTATATAAAAATATATGCATATTGATTTAGGATTTGATTGGGGAAATAATATGAGAAAAAAGCATGTTGCAGACACTAGCAGCTGTCTCAAACTTAACAGACCCAACGAAGGACACAGCTCAGGGCACTAGCCCATTGGAAGCGGGGCAGAGAAAAGAAGTAAGCAACGCCCCTCTTAGTCCATCTGGTGATGTTAAAAAATGATTCTTTAACAACAAAGATATTAAAGAATCGTACGGAATTGACTGGGGAAAGCTAAGCTTTTTTTACCACTTTCCTTCTTTCTATTCATGTTGATATTGTTTAATATGTTGAAGCGTTTTTTCTCTGATCAATTCTCTCATGTAACCATAAAGGCTCCCAATCAAAGTGTTTTTCATGTTTATAGTTATTTTCTAATGAATCTTCGGAGTTGGTAGCTCAGTGTATCTCAACACTGTCACACAGAATTCTGTTTTTCTGTTGTTGTCATGGGTTATATTGTTTATGGCTGTATTTATTGTTAGTTCAGTGTCATTCCACTTTTGTGATTTGTTCACAATATGTAATAACTACTTTTTTCAGTGTTGTAATTATGAGTTCATGGAAGCATTAGTCTTTGTTTTTGGCTTGCCTTGTACCTTGCTTATTCTAGATATTTTTTTTTTCTTCTTATAGGTTTAATTAGTCTTGATGAAGAAACATCAATGGGCGTAGTTCAGCATGAAGGTGTTATATTATGCCCTTGCATTATATTCAAATTCTGATTGTTTCTTGAAGCTACATTTTTACGCATGCGGGTCAATCTTGTGCGAGGCAATCATATAAACCCATGAGGTACTCTAAAATAGTAATATTTCTTATTTCTTTAGATATAACCTATCAACCTTAGATGTACAATATTAGATATTGTAATAAGAGGGTATTTGATGACATTATATTTTAGAATGAAACAAGTGACATTTTCTTAAACTTTTCAGCCACCACCTACAAAAGCAATGAAAACGAAACAAGCTAGGGAGAAAAAGGCCAAACTGGTTGCAGACTTTCACTCTTTCAGACACATACGAATGAATTGCATACTTTACTTGATCAAAATGAATTGCAGACTTTACTTGATCAAGAAAATATACTTTTAACTGAAAGAAAGCAGGCACATGAAAAGATAAAAACAACCCTTGAGCATCTTATGACAGAACTATAGATGAGGACCAGTAATTTCTGCCACATGTAACTCATATTTTTCAAACTTTTACTGTCCATAAGCAGGTTGCAAAAAGGATAAACACAAGGTCATACATGAAAACTGTGGATGATTCTTAAATCGGGAGTAGTTATGAGGTTTGTTCAACATGTTTTTTATATTTTGTTTTTTGTTTAGCTTTATTTCTTATCTTTCGGATATATTGGTTTAACATAGAAATCTTGATAATGTAATCGGTTGTTCTTTTTTACTGACTTAGATCTCGAAGATACACTACAACGTGACCGGTGGTACGCTTTATCCAACCCGAGACAAATTAGTTCCAGTTTACATAACTGATGGAAATGGCCAGAGAACCAAGAAGGTCTCGCGTCAAGGTGATATTTACATGTATACCTGTGCAATTACAAATTATTTGAAATAGCTTATTGGTTTAGGAAGGGACATTGTCGTCCCAAGATCATGTAGGCGTTAATCAAGCAAGCACTACACATTTCGTGTTTTGGTAGTGTATCTAACAAAATTATTTGGGTTGGTATGGTTCTTCCAATGATCATTGGTGCTGAAGGAGTTGAAGCTACTATAAAGTTGGTGTTAAAATGTGATGATGATAACAGGCTTCTTGCTCTTTCTGCACAGTGCTGGACTAAAAATTATGTGCAATGGTCACCCTTGGGGACATACTTGGCAACTGTCCATCAACAGGGTGTTGCTGTGTGGGGTGGTGCATCTACTTTCAATCAACTTATGCGCTATGCTCATAAAGAGGTTTTTATTTATATAATTATTATATATGTTACTTCGAATTAACTTAGTCTATTAGAATACTGTTTTTAAATGCGTTGTATCTCAATATACAGATTTTTACAATTTTCGTGTCAATTGTAGGCTAAATTGATTGACTTCTCTCCTGGTGAGAAGTACCTGGTTACAGCAGCCATGCGCCAAGTAATCCTCATGACAGTCATGTAAGTAGGTTTTTTGTAATTTTATTTAATTTTGATGTAATTAGATCATATTCTTTTGTCAGTTTGTAGATGTTAAGTTTTTTTTCTTTTTTTTCTTTTAATTTTTAGAGGGTTATGCTCAACATATTTGATGTGAGAACTGGCAAAGTTATGGGAGATTTTAAGGGAAGTGCTGATAAGTTTGCATTTGGTGGAACTGGTGGTTTTATCGGGGCTTCTTGGTCTGTTTTTAGGTGATCTATTTTGTAGGTTTACAAATAGTTACACATTATTTATCTTGGGTTCGTTCATGATCTCATTATGATATACTTTGCAGATGACACTAAAACAAAGGCTGCTCTTTGCAAAGCAGTTGACTTCTTTTTCTTTCTCCTTTTAATCAATATATTGGTTATTGTATAATAAAGGTTGCTTCATATGATAATATATCCTATGTTTTGGTCGGGTAGTTTTTCAACTGTCGCAGGAACTACAGTGATATCTATGCTTGAAGATCTTACCAAGGTTAATCTTGATAATTCATTAAATAAATGTCGTTATGCAATAAGTTAATCTACAACTAATAATGTGTGAATTTAATATTTGGCTAATGAACTAAACAAAAATTTTAGTTGGTCATATACAACTAGGTGTCTAATTCTTAGTCGTTTTGCTCATACAAACCATTCATGACTTTCTACTATAAATATTTACAGTCTACTTGAAATATATATTGTTATAATTACCATTTTTTTGTTTTTTAATTTATTACTCTGTAATAACAAATGGGTCTGAATGCACAGAATAGAAACATCACAGTATAGCTTGAAACGGAAGAACAAAGGGATGCAGCCGCAACAAGTACCTGAAGGAATGCTTCCCGATCAGATAGCCCGATATGCACATAGCTTATTTTTTTGCTAACTTAAGTTTTTAAACGATATTTATAAGGCTTGCTCGACCATCGAACGAGCTATGCTTTGATACTTTGTTCTTGCGTACCACTTTGAAACTTTTTTCTCTCATATTTGTTAACCGTTTATGTCTTTTCGTTCCTAATGCATTCAATAAAAAATTTGGTATGTTTATATCTTATTTTTCGTTAACTTATTTTTTCAAAACGACAATTATAAGTCATGCCCGCCCATCGGGCGGGCTTTGAAGTCTAGTATATATATATATATATATATATATATATATTGCAGAAATCATACATTGACAGCAGTGACTCAAGTTCATTTCATATATCAAGCAATTCTGAGGGTCCTCCAAATCCATGGTCAGTGCTACTTTCCAAAGGGATATTTGGATCAGGCACCATGGGAACCAAAAATGCCCAAAGATTATGAAATTTTGTAGATTTCTTCAAGTCAATCAGGTTCCATTGTGGCCAGTCTTTGTTGGCGACTAATATGTATATAGTTCTGTCAAGAATTATAACCATTGATCCCTGGCAAACGCTCGTCCCAATGGATCATGATTGGCTTGAAGATGTTGAAAAGGTTCAAGCCACCTGTAGGAAACATCATTCCTTTCATGCATTAAACATAGGTCTTTTGGTTTTCCTATATCCCCTTTTTATACTCGTTTCCATGTGTATCTCAAATCACAAATCCTAGTTTCTCAAATCTCTAAACAAAAACCTGTAGGAAGTATTCATAAACAATGTCTGCAAACAACAAGAGATCAACACAATGGGTTGAAGGAGAAGGTTCAAGCAGGTCTACTTCAAAAAAGAAAGCGGCAAAAAGTGTAAAAAAATTTAGATGGGATGGAAATGCATGGTACAATTGGTGGGCTGATGAAAGAAAGAAAGCAGCAAAAACACAATCTATCAAACAACATGCTGAGGATGAAAAGGAGTACAAAGCAACAAAAAAACCATCTCTCAAACAACATCCCAAGGCGTACAAGACATTGGATGATGATGATTTGTCTGATGTGGAGTTTGATGGGTTGGATTACGAAGATACACATGTGGCATTTGACCCGGAGAAATCTTCAAAATTAGATTAGTAGATTTTTAGAATGTGTAACTTTTATTTTCAGTATTTTGTAATTTTTCATTTCAAGTTTTAATGGAAAATGTTTAATCTTAATTCCAGTAATTTTGTCATTGCTCAATTTTCTCATTACTTGTTGATATTAATATAACAATTCACCCTTTGCACTATAAAAAGATTCTGCTGCTAAGAAAACGTTACTGCAGCTGGTTTTATACATTATCTTGTAATTTTTCATTTCAAGTTTTAATGGAAAATGTTTAATCTTAATTCCCATACTTTTTTCATTGCTTAATTTTCTCATTACTTGTTGATATTAATATGATGATTCACCCTTTGCACTAAAAAAAATCTGCTGCTAAGAAAACGTTATTGCAGCTGGGTTTGTACTCCTAGAACTGAGAGTGCAGGGGTGGATTAGTAACATTTACATTTAACGGTTTAAATCCGCAATCATATCGATAATTCAGTTTCACGCACACATAATTTCTCTATAATCACAAACATTAACATCTTTTATCAATCATTTTCAAAATCCCCAAATCACAAAACCCTAATTCACGATGGTGCTGCCAATTGGATCAAAACGCACATTTGTTGACAGACACAACATGGTCGCTTTTTTGAAGAAACCAGATGGTTCTAAAGGATTCACACAGATAACCGATTTCTTGAATGCTAACCCTATTAGGTATGCATTAACTGTGAATCCTCCTATATGCATTTCTTTTATTAAGCAGTATTGGGCTACTGCTAATGTTATAACTTTTAATGAAGAAAAACAGATTAAGGTTAAGGTAGATGGCCAAGATATACTCATAACTGAGTCATCTATTAGGGAATCTCTTAGCCTACCAGATAATGAAGTCATTGTGTGTATTGAAAACGCTGCCATTTTCAAAGGTTTGAAAAAATGTGGTATGAGAAGAAGAATAATAAATTAAAATTTTACAAAGGTCTCTTCTCATCTCAATGGAAATTCTTGATTCATACTCTCTTACCTTGTTTGAGTCCTAAAACAACAGGTTGGAATGAGTTTGGTACTACCATGGCATCAGCTGTGATATGCCTTAGTAAAGGAAAACCTTTTAATTTTTCAAAAATGATTTTGGAGGGTATGATCAAGACCTTGGATGATGATGGTAACTCTTTATTATATCCAAGGTTTTTGCAGCTTATTATTCCAAATCAATTGACTACCATTAAGACACATAGAGGAACTTTTTATGCCACCTCACTACAAAAGAAAGTATTTTCAAATCTGAAAAAATAATGGCAAGGATTTTTCAGGAAGGGTTACACCACTTTTTCCATATATGGTGAACCTTCCACAAAAAAAGGGTGAGGATGTCATGGAAGGGGCTACCACTTCTGCTGCTAGCTTAGAAGCAGAGTAGGCCAGTGGTAACATACATGAGACTGAGTATACAGCCGTTGATTCACCTCTCAGGGAAGGTAACACATCCCGAAGTGTTGAGGGTAGATCTGAAACACATGAATTGATGGATACTGATGTACAAAATGTCAATTCCAATGATCCATCTCTCGGGCTAGGTATCACAAGCAGAAGTCGTGAGGCTAGAATGAAACTTATACGGGATTTGAAGGACTATTGTACCCAGTTAGAAAAGGATGTTCTTGGCCTCCAAAAGCACACAACAAAACAAGGTGAAAAGATCAAAAAGTTGAAAAAGAGACTTCAATATTTGGAAGGTCAACAGAGCTAAAAAACCTCAGTTCAGATGTTTGAAGAAGGTGGGCACAACACACAAGATGAGTTCTTCTAAGGCTGCTAGTTTGGAGGATGCTCCCAAACAGAGGAGGAATGAAAGCAGAGTCTCAAGGGAGGAAACAACAAATGCTAAAGGTGCTTGTGCTGATATGCATGTGGATATGGATATTGGGATTGATAGTGGTGATAATATGGATGATGACTATGTAGTTGCTGACAATGAGGGTAATGAGGCGGTTTTGGAAGATGTAAATAAAAAGCAGGTAGTGGAATTTTCAGGTGAAAATATTGTACAAGCTTCAAAGATCATGGTAGAGACTAATATTAGTTTGGGAGAATCTGCTGCTACTAGTAATGCTGAACAACTGGCTAAGGTGGTACAAGATATTTCTGCTGCTACAACAAATCCAGTTTCTACTGCTGAAGTTTCTACTACTGAAGAGGTTGCAAAGAGAGTTGATGAAGCTGAAATAGCTAATTTTATGGATGAGAAAAGGAGATCTAAAGTGTCTGAATTGGAAACAGAAGAGCAAGTAGCATTCATTCTTCAAGAAAAGGAGAAAAAATGAGCTCATGCAGAAAAAATGCAAGCTTTTATTGATGAGGATGAAGTTCTACAGGCTAGAGTTGCAGAACTTTACAAAGATAAGACTTTAGCTGATGATAACAGAGTACAAAGACTTGCTGATTTAATAAATGAAAGAGGTGTAGAATTAGCTTTGAGTCAGCTAAGTAAGTCAATAAAGCAAGGTCAAAGTTAGAAGAGGAAAAGAAATCCCACAAAGTCTCCGCTCATGAGTGTAATGAAGACATACTTAAAGAATCAAGGTTTTTATAAACCTCATCAACTCAGGGGAAAGACATATGACGAAATTGAACATCTATACTACCACTGCAAGAGATATATTGAAGAAAAGTTTATCCCCATGGGTACAGAAGAAACACCAACAAATAAACAAAAGACCATTGAAGACAAGCATGTTGAGAAGAAGAATGATTCACAAAGAAATGAAGACAGCTCTTCTCTTGATCAGATGATGGTGATTGTTCCTGAAACATTATATGTTGATCCTATTCAATCTAGACATCCAATCATAGACTGGGAGATTTACAAAGATAAATTTGGAAAGGCTTGGAAGATAATCAGGCTTGGTGGAGGATCAGCAGTGTGCAAAAGTTTTCAGGAATTGATAAGAAGAAGTGACAGAGAAGACTTAGACAGATTATGGGAGTTGGTTAAAAAAGAACTCAAAACAATCAAGAAGCCAGATGTGAAAGTGCAAGAGCTGTGGGTTGAGTTACACAGGTTATATGAACCTGATCCAGCTGATATCTATTAGAACTTCCCAATTCATGATCTCTCAACTTCATGGAAGTTTTATGATAGCTGCAATGTACATCAGTTATCAACACAAGGTGGAGTTGATGTTTTTATGCTTGCAGAAAAAGAGTATTTCTGTGATGATATCTATAAAGATCATATGTGAAGAAAGTACAGAGGTAGTTAAAGATCTCATTGAAAGAATTCGTGCTCAGTATGAGAGACAAATGCAAGAACGGAATAAAAGAAGATAAGGTGTTTGGAGGTAGCAGGGGTGTAGCTTCTCTATTTTCATTAAACAGAGAATTGTATGTTCTTCTTTGTATCTGATCTTCAGAATGCCCATATTAGCAATTGTTTATGTTGCAAAAAACCTTTTGGTAAGTAATATAATTCATCTATTGTGAGATTACAACTCTGTTGTTTGTACAAAAGTTACTAATGCTATTATTAAGTTACTACTGCTATTACAATAGTCGTTTGTGTAATTTAGCCTATTGTAATGGATTTTGACTCCAAAAAGTCAAGCTTTCTATGGCAATGAAAAAATTTGTAGTTTTCACTAGTATATATACTTGCAGGCAAGCTTTATTCTATTTGCATTTTCCATTTATCATGTATATGCACTTGCAGGCAATTTAGTAACATGTTGCTTCATTAAAGTTGAAAATTGACTTTAGAAAGTCAAGTAACACTATTCCTATAGGGGTTACAAAGTACATAAGTTATCAGAAATGTGTGACCATATGTATCAATTTGTGACTACACTTAAATAATGTGTGCCAAAATATGACTCTATGATTTAGACACCTAAATAAATACTTCATGTGACCATATATATAGCATTTTTAATTTAGTAACACAAAAACTCAATGTGACTAATATCAAGGTTAATGATAACTGACTTCACATTTTGCTATAAATAATAGTCACATGAATATTTCACAATGTGACTATTTTGAATGTATTAATCATATATAATACCCTTATGATGTGGCCATAAACATCATTTAGATACGCATGTGTGATATGGTGTGACTATTGTAAAGCCTATAGTCACATGATCGTGCTTCAATTAAGTGTGGCTATACACATTAGGATTTGGCAAACAAACACACATTAAGCTTTAGACACACATATTAACTTACGTGACCATATGTATCGAAGTTTAGTTACACTTAATCATGTTTCTATGGTTTAGTGTGACCATATATGATATTTGGTCACACTCTTCAAGTGTGTGACATATATTTGTCACTCTTAAATGCATTTCGTGACTAACGCTTCAAACTGAATTTTTAGTTGTCACACATTTCAAATTCATATGTGGCTAACTATTCAGCAAAGAATAGCAGTCACGTTTATATAATGTGTGACAAACTTGACTATATAATTTAGCCACATACGCAAGTACTTCATGTGACCATATATCTTTTTGGTCACACTGTTCAATTGTGTGACATATATTTGTCACATATGTATATCTATAGCGTGACTAATGTTTCGAGCTGATTTGTATCTGTCACACGTCCCGAATTAAAATTGACTAAAATGTCGAAAAATATTTACCAGTTACCCTCTGGTCACATATATACACAAATGTGTAACATATATTTTACGAAATGGTTACACAAGTCGGATCAAGTGTGGCTGTTTGTTTAAGGCTGGTACATTTAGTGACGTAAATATTTTGCTGTGTGACCATTCAAAATACGCTATGTGTGACGAAAGGCCATATCTGTACTAGTGTTCATAGGTGTTTTTGATTTATCATTTTCAATATAATCATCTTTTCCATGAACCACTTCTTGTATCACCTCCTCTAATCATCCTTCACTTAACCATAATTTAAATAAATTTTTAACAAATTTATTTCCACAATATCTACCTCAAAAATATTCTAAAAATCAATCTTTTAATTCTTATGATTTTTAAAGAATTTTTTAATTTTTCATAACACCTTTTCCTGAAACCTACAGACATTTAACACTTAGTGATATGATTGTCTTAGCTCATACTCACTTAATGATCCACTTTAGACCTCTTTCTCACCTTTAAAGACCATTAACGACAACCCTTCATCATTAGTCTTGAACCATTCAGGATTTTCCCATTTAAAACAGTATCTTACATTCATTACATCAGGAAACATAGGGCTTCAATAGATAGATCACCATCATTTCTCTCTTTTACCTGATCTGTTAGCCGGCTCCATCAGCTAAAGCTAGCCGGATCCCTTTTGGGAAGGATCCGCTGGAACCGGGCAATCAGAAACATGTTTTATCTCTTATAGTCTTCTAAAAATCAAATGTTATTCACTCAAACACTCCACATTGCCTTTAATAAACCTCCTAGAAGATTGTATCACTGTAGTTGACCTTGGTGCATACATTTCATTACAATTCAAAGGATTTAAGTGGTTTAGGCTTTAATTCACTTACTTGATCCTTTACTATTTAAGACACTTGTGTTTGTACTTCTAAATCACACCAAAACAACCATCTTCCACTGCAAACTCAACTTATAAATCTACCTCTAAACATGACAAAAGCACTACGTGCAAGATCATCAACTAGGAGCCCTCCAAGAAAAACCGCACGATAGTGTACGAAATATCCTCAACCGAAGCCTCAACCATCAAAGCACCTTCTAGTAGAACACCTATGTGTAAGTACATTCAAACTCCTCCATCTATTGAACTTTCACTTAACCATAATTTAAATAAATTTTTAACAAATTTATTTCCACAATATCTACCTCAAAAATATTCTAAAAATCAATCTTTTAATTCTTATGATTTTTAAAGAATTTTTTAATTTTTCTTACCACCTTTTCCTGAAACCTACAGACATTTAACACTTAGTGATATGATTGTCTTAGCTCATACTCACTTAATGATCCACTTTAGACCTCTTTCTCACCTTTAAAGACCATTAACGACAACCCTTCATCATTAGTCTTGAACCATTCAGGATTTTCCCATTTAAAACAGTATCTTACATTCATTACATTAGGAAACATAGGGCTTCAATAGATAGATCACCATCATTTCTCTCTTTTACCTGATCTGTTAGCCGGCTCCATCAGCTAAAGCTAGCCGGATCCCTTTTGGGAAGGATCCGCTGGAACCGGGCAATCAGAAACATGTTTTATCTCTTATAGTCTTCTAAAAATCAAATGTTATTCACTCAAACACTCCACATTGCCTTTAATAAACCTCCTAGAAGATTGTATCACTGTAGTTGACCTTGGTGCATACATTTCATTACAATTCAAAGGATTTAAGTGGTTTAGGCTTTAATTCACTTACTTGATCCTTTACTATTTAAGACACTTGTGTTTGTACTTCTAAATCACACCAAAACAACCATCTTCCACTGCAAACTCAACTTATAAATCTACCTCTAAACATGACAAAAGCACTACGTGCAAGATCATCAACTAGGAGCCCTCCAAGAAAAACCGCACGATAGTGTACGAAATATCCTCAACCGAAGCCTCAACCATCAAAGCACCTTCTAGTAGAACACCTATGTGTAAGTACATTCAAACTCCTCCATCTATTGAACTTTCACTTAACCATAATTTAAATAAATTTTTAACAAATTTATTTCCACAATATCTACCTCAAAAATATTCTAAAAATCAATCTTTTAATTCTTATGATTTTTAAAGAATTTTTTAATTTTTCTTACCACCTTTTCCTGAAACCTACAGACATTTAACACTTAGTGATATGATTGTCTTAGCTCATACTCACTTAATGATCCACTTTAGACCTCTTTCTCACCTTTAAAGACCATTAACGACAACCCTTCATCATTAGTCTTGAACCATTCAGGATTTTCCCATTTAAAACAGTATCTTACATTCATTACATCAGGAAATATAGGGCTTCAATAGATAGATCACCATCATTTCTCTCTTTTACCTGATCTGTTAGCCGGCTCCATCAGCTAAAGCTAGCCGGATCCCTTTTGGGAAGGATCCGCTGGAACCGGGCAATCAGAAACATGTTTTATCTCTTATAGTCTTCTAAAAATCAAATGTTATTCACTCAAACACTCCACATTGCCTTTAATAAACCTCCTAGAAGATTGTATCACTGTAGTTGACCTTGGTGCATACATTTCATTACAATTCAAAGGATTTAAGTGGTTTAGGCTTTAATTCACTTACTTGATCCTTTACTATTTAAGACACTTGTGTTTGTACTTCTAAATCACACCAAAACAACCATCTTCCACTGCAAACTCAACTTATAAATCTACCTCTAAACATGACAAAAGCACTACGTGCAAGATCATCAACTAGGAGACCTCCAAGAAAAACCGCACGATAGTGTACGAAATATCCTCAACCGAAGCCTCAACCATCAAAGCACCTTCTAGTAGAACACCTATGTGTAAGTACATTCAAACTCCTCCATCTATTGAACTTTCACCACCACAATTAGCTTCCACCAAAACAACTCCGTTAGAACCTACATCTCCCATTGAACCAACATTACCAAACACTCCAATTTGCACTCAACCAATAAAACCTTCACCTTTAGAACCAAGGATTCTCTCTTTCACCGCACCTCATTCATCACCTCACCTCCACTTCAAATCATTGGAGGATTTACCTCCTAGACCTTCAAATCCACCACCATTGCCTTCATTCTCATCCATTGAGAGAATGGCACAATCACCGCCTTATCCCCTAGATGTTGATATCAACATACCACCACCCATGGCTAACCTACCTTCCTCTCCACCACACTCAAATGACTCATTTTGGGTAATGAGAAGATGTCAACCATCACAATCAACAATGACATACTTCCCCTTACACATACTTCTCAACCAACACTCATGGTTCATCCACAACCTTTCCACCTAGGTACTCCCATCTCAACCACACCACAACAACCTTCTAACCTGCAACCTCAACAAACAAACCACAATGATTGTGATCTTTGTCAACATGTCCAAACCATAGTTCATGAACTACGTGATGAAGTACGCTTCATGTTTTATCACCTTCTTGAACGTCTTGATGACGTAACCAAACCAAACCTTCCCCGAAAACATTGAAGTGGAAGAACAAGTAGTCTTAATTCTCTAGTATTAGGACTAGAGTTTGTCATTAGGATTTTTAGTTTTTCATGATTAGATAATTTTCTTAGTTTTAAGAGATTTGGCCAATTTGTATAATCTCTCTTGTTTTATTAAATGAATCAACTTGATTGTGTGTTTCTTGTCTATGTGAGCATGATTGGTGTGTATATTTCATGTCTTCATATCTTTTCTTTTGTACATGATGAGTGTCTAAATACTCATCATTTTATACCAATCTGAGCTGCCAAAACATCCAAAAACACTCAAATATGCATCAAAATACTTAAAATATCTTAGAAATGTGTTTTATATGTTTCAAATGCAAAATATGCAAAAACAGATGAAAAACGTACAAAGTTTGCATAATTGGCAGTTTCAGTCCCTCAAGTTTCATAAATTGTCAAAACTAGTCCCTGGTTATTCTAAAAACATGAAAAAGTCACCAAAGGTCCTTTTTAATCATAAAGTTACATATTTAGTCCTTTGGTGCAAAGTTTCATAAAATTACAAGTTTAGTCCCTCAACTTTGGAAATTGACATAAATGGTCCCTGGGATGTAAAAACTTTGAGAAAATAAATATTGGTCCTTGTACTAATAATCTTTTGCAGGAATGGTGCTTGGTGTGAAGTTTGGAAAAATTACATAAATGGTCCCTGAAGTTTCACAGTTTGGCAAAAATAGTCCCCGGGTACTAAAAAATGAAAAACATAAAAAATACCCTTGTACTATTTATTTATGGCAAGTTTAGTCCTTAAGTAAACTTTGGGAAAAGTGGTATAATCAGCCTTTAACTTTGCATAAATTACAAAAATGGTCCTTGTGTTTTTAAGTTACTAATACAAACGGACCCTTAGTATTTATATAAACCTAAACCTAGTCCAAATCCAACACAACAGCCCACCCACCTTACCCTTTACCCAGGCCCAACCTTGCCAGGCCAGTCCACCACCCTATAATATAAACCGGGTCAAACTACCTAGTCAAACACCACCACTCCCAAACTACCTTCCCTCCAATACCACCCCTCACCTCTGCAACCAAAACCACCCCTCCACCTCACCTGTTTCACCCCAACTTGGCCTCCAAACAAACTCCCACCTGTCTCTCCACCTCACACAACCTTCCAAACCCCTAAAACCCTCTCCACGCAACCAAACTGACAGTTTGACCCTTTGGCGCCAAGTTTCTTATTTAAACGACCAAGATCAATCAGACCTTATCAACGGCTAAGGAGTGGTGGGAAATGTCAAGGTGGGTCCCACAAACCCTGAAAGTATCTATAAAGAAGAAAAGAAGCACTGGGTGAAGATTATTAGTTTAGTTTTAGTTTAGCTTAATCGTAGGTAGTATAATTTACTCATTCAGTTGTATTTTCAATTAAAAAAGCTTGTACTCAGTTAATTTCATGTATTTCAATCCTTAATTCAAGTTAATTTCAAGTTTCAGTTGCTATTTCAGTTTATGCCATTTTCAAGTTTGATCAAAATCACAAAAAGTTCAAGTGTTGTTATTAGTTGTTGTTAAGTCAATTCATACGCTCATATAAGCTCTGACAAAGCTTTAATAAGCTTTGGAAAACCTTAGTTGTCTGTTTAGTTCATAAACAGAAAAATACATAAAAAATCAAACAAATAGGAAATAAATAAAAAAATAGAGGGAAGAACAAGAAGAAGGATTGAGCAAGGTGAATTTTGGAATATTTCTGGTTTAGAACCTTTTGGGAGGTGATAGGTTGGTTATCTGTTCATGGTTCATTGTTTCTCATCATAATCCATTTTGTAAGTTTTTTATATCAATTTTTCATATTACTATTTAGGTACTTAATTTGCTTAGGTTTCTGTGTTTTTATGCTTATGTGTTGTTGTTAAGTTTATATATAGCTTAATATAGATTGCTTATTAATCAGATTTCATTACTACTTAAAAATCAAAATCTCACAGTTAAAAACTCAAACTTGACAAACTTGTGTTATATGCTTGTGGTGTGATTGATTTTTGCTTAATTATTCTTAAATAATCTCAATATAGTGTTAGGAATCTGAGTTATGGTTTAAACTCACCATTTCCTTTGGAAATCACCAAAACTGTTTCATAAGGGGGTGTTTGGTTTAAGACTGTCTGCTAAACTCTTGTTGTTTCTGTTGTTAAAACTGGTTAGAACATGATTCATTAGGTAATATTAGACAAGTTAGAACATAAAATTAGTGGTCATAGTATAAAAAAGTCAAAATCCACAAAAAGATTGCTTATCTGTTAACTGTATGGGCAGTTGGCCCATAAACTCACACCATTAGCTTATATCTTAAAGCTTTAGCTTAGTTTAGGTCTATTATAGCTTATATCAACTTATTAAATCAGTAGTGAGTGTTAGAAACTCACAAAAGTCAAATCTCTAGTTTCTATCAAAAAGTCAAATTGTGCCTTACTCAGTTTTTTCCAAACTAGTGGGAATTTTAGAGAATTGTGTAGTAGGTTTTAGGATTTGAAAATTCTTAGGATCATTGTCTACCACCTCAATTTAAGTGTCCCATAGTTGTTATAATTTTAAGATTTTTAGTGTGGGTCCCACTGACATCCAAAGTTACTTGCAGGGGAAGAATCTTCCCTGTGCATCAGACCCAGTTCCACACCACCAACTTTGGTGGTGTTTTGTGACCACCACAGTGGGTCCCACACCTCCAAATTAGTTTCTCCCAACCCCCCTCCTACCAGGGAGTAAGGGTTGACCACTTGTTTGACCATTTGATCACTGGACCCCACCTGAATCAGACCCAAAACTCTGTCCCCATTCTGTGTTCAAATTAGTTTTTGGAATAGCTTATTTTTGCTTATCAGCTTATCTACTGAGCTTATTTGGCAATTTTTAGCTTAGACAAGTCCAATATACTTATTTAGACCAGATTCATCCATAGTGGGTCCCACATAAGCTCATTTGAGCTTATTTGCTTATTCAGTCAACAAAAGTCAACTGTGGAAGTAATAAGCTTCCACAGTGCTTATTAATAAGTTCTAAATTAATTGTTTTTATAAAAGTTAGTTGTTTTTAGGTATAATATAGATTTGAAAAAGAAAAATCCAGAAAATACAATATAAAAATAAGTGATAGTTTCTATTTAATTTAATTTAATTTTAATTTTCATTTTTAGATTTTTTTTAAGTAATTTGTAATTTTATATTTTTATTAATTTCCTTTTAGGTTAAAGTATTTTTAATAATTTTCTCAGATTTTTATTTTGTCTTTTAGTATTAATTATAATTTAAATTAGTTTTATTAATAATTAATCAATAAGTAAGTTATAAATAGCATAATTAATTTTTATTAATCAACACCTAGTTTTTATATTTTTTATAGCTTTTATAAGTCATAAAATAGTTTTATAAATTTTTTCATAATTTTCTAAGACATTTTAGTATTATTTGTAATTTAAAATAGTTTAATTAGTTTAATTAATATAAATAGTTTTTAATTAATAGAAAATCTATAAAAAGACAAAAACATTTATTTTTATTTTTTATACTTTCTTCAAGTTCATTTTAAGTTTTAGAAATTATTTTTATAAATTTTTAGTTTAATTTGTAGTGTTTATTATTTTTAGTTTTATTTAAGTTAGTTTTAATTAAATAGTTTTTAATTAAATAATTAATAATAAATAATAAATAATAAAATAATCTAAAAAATAGTTTTCTTTTTAATTTAATTTTATTTTAAGTTTAAGTTTATAGTATTTTCATTTTTAACCCCTGTAGTTTATTTTTCTTAAAACTCACCTTTTTCTCAGTACGCAATCGCGTCTGATTTTTTTAATTTAGTTTACGTTTATACGTTTTAGATATCTAGGTTTCACATAATCGTTCTAATAGTTTACCTAAGTTATTTTAAGTTATAAAACCCTAGTGTAATCACACACACACACACTTTTATACCTTTCATGTTCACATTCACTCGATCACAGATTCGTTTTTAATAAAACATCGCACACCTCGTTGGGACATTACGACCCGGGGAAACACTATATTCCACGGAAGCATTTGCCTTAGACGTTTGACTTGGTTGACCATCACTTGGTAAACTTGGTTGACTGTTTGAGGCGAACCAGTGCACTATTGCTAACAACCTGTAAGTCAGCTGGATCCATCAGGTTATACTGGCCGGATCCCTTTTTTAAAGGAACTGACGGATCCGGGCAAACAGAGTACTATCAAAAATTTTATGCAGAAATTTTTTCAGCAAAATGACGATATAGACATGTTTTTCTAACCCTTGTCTTGTAGATTTTCAAAAATACACATGGAATACCTAAATGCCCTCATTTAGGGGGAGCTCTCGTCCAAGTTTAAACCATTGCAATAACTTGCAATAACCATCTTAGCCTCGCTAATTACTTGACGCTCTCATCAAGGGGGATCAATCGTCAAAGGGGAGCAACTAAGAAACTACTTTGTCTCTACTCCCTTCTAAGTTTCTTTCACATTTATTCATTCTAAAAACTTGCATTCGGGTTAGTTTCTTTTCGACACTCTTTTTGTTTCTATAAAAAAGAGGGGAGAAAGAGTAAGAACTCCAATTCAAAATTTTATAAATTTTATTATTGACTTAAAATAATTTTATGTTTTTTCATTAACAAAAAGGGGGAGATTGTTAATACAAATAAACCTTCAAAACGTTTATTTATATTTTACGATCTTTCAATGTTTTGTCGATAACAAATGTAAAATCATTTTAACGAAATAAATAAAATACGTAATGCTTTGAGCCAATAGTTTACTAACTCATTTCACTAAACAAATATATATTAAAAATGTTTAGTTATATAATTAACATGGAACCAAAACTATTTTATGAAAACATTTTAGTAACATTTGTTACTTATACTTTATAAAATACATGTTAAGAAAACACTAGTAAACACTTGGACTATCCATGACCCAAAACCAAGTCCTTAACCTATAACCCATGGAGCTTTGATCTATAACCCATGACCTATTGCATGACATCATGCATGACATTCATAATGGGTAAACCCATGACCCATGACCCAAAGTGCATAACCCATGACCTAAAGACCATGACCTATAACCCATTTGACATTAGGCATGACATCATCTATCCATGGACCATTACCCATGACCTGGTTTGTAACCCAAAATCAGGATTGGTTTACCCAATGTGCCGGATCCCTGGTTTTACATTAGCCGGATCCCTCTAGGGAGGGAACCGGTGGAACCGGGTGAATAGTAGGCAAAATTGCCTATAAATAGTGAGCCATTTCTCACTTGTTTCTCACTCTTTTAGTGTTTACTTCTCTCTAAACTATAAACTCTATAACCTCAGATCCAAGGATCTTTCTATGTAGTTTCTCTTAGGTTCTTTCAAAAGGCGAGAACACAACCTCTCGAAGACTAGCAAGCTTGGGTGATGAGTTGCTTTGGATCTTCTCTTCCAAGATCACATAAGTGATTCTTATTCTTTCTTTCTTCCACAAAGGTGTTGTAAAGGTTTTGGGTCATTAGATGTAAAAGGAAGTGAAATCCTTTTGGTCGAGTTTTATTGGGTGTGTTGGTTTGGTCCGCTGGCTAAGGACCCGGTATCTAGCTTTATACTAGAAAAAGTGAGAGCTATGGTGTAAAGGCTTCTCCGTTGTGTAAAAGGAGATTTGGTGTTGTGATTACGAACTCTCTAGTAGGTGACTCGGGAAGTGGAGTAGGGTAGGGAAGGTGTCCTTATAACCGAACCACTATAAGTACTTGTGTTGTGGTTGTGTCTCTCTAACTCTATCTCTTAGTTTAGTTTGTATGCTTTTATTTCTATCAATATCCAACACGTTAAAACTAGATTGACATAAGTCGATCTAAAAGTTTTAATAAATAATTTTAATTGGTAAAACTATTCAACTCCCCTTATAGTTTTTTACACACACTTTACCTCATGTTCGGTCCTCGGTCCGGTCCGGTTTGGTCTTAGATACAAGCGACCATAATTCCTTCTTAGACCGGACCGAACACATTCGGTCCAGTCCTCAGTCCATGTTTTTGGGCTAAAATGGTCTCGGTCCTGTCTTCTTTTTTTGGGTCCGGTCCGGTCTAGTTTTGATCCAATGCTCAACCCTAATGTTACCATAGTGGTAAGAGATCTAATATCGTCACAAGATGTATAATGTTTAAACTTCATCAAGTACACATTTGGGAGTGATCGATAAAAAAGTCATAAACGATCACACATATATTTTAATTAATCCACAAATACATCTAAATCAAAAGACTTTACTTGTCCAAATAACTTGAACACTCTCACGTTTAAATGTTGATAGCCTTATTAAACAATACACTCAATCTCTTATATAATAGGGAGAAGATACAAATTGAACAAATAAAAATTTCAATTCACCAATAGGAGAGTTTAATTGCAAATTGGATTTCTTATTGGCTAACAAAAGTAAAAAATAAATTCGTTTGGTCAAAATTAAAAAAAATTAGTGGAGAAAAAAAATGATCTTGTGAGATCTTTTCTTTTTTAATTCCGGACTTAAAGTGTAAATAAACATTATATTTTGATTGATTAATAAAAATTACAATCAAACCTCAAATTTTTAAGAATAAACTAATTGTAAATCTTATTTTATAGACTTACGTGTAAAGTCCTCAATTTCAATTATTTCTAAAAATATTTATATATCTAACAAAACCTCATATAAAATAAAAAAATAAAAATAAAAACAACTACTACTATTATTATTATCATTTTTATAATAATAATAATTAAATTAAGTGTAACACTTAAAACATCATCCTACACCTACATGTATCGAGTATATGCACGAATTAAAGGTAACATGTATAAACTACTCAAACAATAGTATTATTAAACAAAATTGATCATATTCTATCCGACAAAATATAGTCGGATATTATTACTAGTTATAGTCAGGGTCGTCCCATTAATTTGGGTGGCCCGTTGCGAAATCACGACTGAGGCCCTCATAAATCACAAAAAGTTTAACTATTATGGAAAATAAAAAGTTCTTTGATATTACACAAATTGTTCCAAGTATCTTACATTATATACTTAGATATTTATAAAACTATAAATATTAATTAATTTATAATAAATTGGAGGCCTCTTACAATGGGGGGCCCTCTACGGTTGCACCACTTACAAATACTAATCGCCGCCACTGGTTATAGTCATTGTTCGAACCTAATCCACGTTTAATAACCCCTACATACACAAGTTAAAAACTAGAATATGGATAACGATAAATAATTTATTTGTAATAACATAAATCTGTAGGTGCCGAGATTATAACTATTAAAATGAAAACACGATTTATAAGTCTCATAAGTATTAAAAAAAATCATGATTTATAAATGCACGTCAAACAAATTTAGTTAAAATATAGTTATTAGTTGTATTTATAGTATAAACCACGTGCGTGTAATATCACGATTACAAAAATATTAAACACTGCTAAATTTTTATATACCCATATATTAACTAAAGTTTTAATGCATGAAGCTTTAAAAAAATGTGATTATTTCACAATTAAAAAAATCATCTATAGTCTATACTACATATCTATACTATCTATAAAGAGAAAATAATCAAAATGAAAAAGTGAAATACTTAATCTTGGTCAAACTTAAAAATTCAGTCATCTATTTAAGGAAACTTACATTATTTTCAGAAAAACTTAAAAATTCGGTTATCCATCTAAGGAAACTTACATTATTTTCGGAAAGCATATGCAAATCTGAAAACTATTAACACATCGAAAACCCGGTTGACCCGGGTCGCTTCAAACCAGGTGGGTTGACCGGTTTAATTTGACTTTTTTTTTTACCAAATTCGGCAGGTTGACAGGTTTATTTTGACCCATTTTTTCGACCGGAACAGTTTCAACCGGTTGAATCGTCCGGGTCGAAACGGATTTTAAAACATTATATTTAATCTCAAAATCCTCAAACTTTTATTATTTTGAGTTTATAATCCACAAACTTTTTTTTTATCAATGAAACTATCTGACGCTATAAAATCTCGTTGTTATACACGGGTACTCGTCTATTAAAAGCAAAATGGTCAATGTGGAAAAGTAAAAAAGTCAATATATGAAATGTTAGAAAATTTTATATTAGGTAAGAAAAAAAGTTAAAACATCACAATAAAGGAAATGTTGAAACTAAAAAAGAAAACGTTGAAACATATGTTTCAAAATGAAACTATTATATCGAAAATCGGGTTTATCCGAGACGCTTCAACATGGGGGTTGACCCGGGACATTTCAAACCTGGCGGGTTGACTCAGTTTAATTTGGCCCATTTTTTTGATTCAATCCGTCAGGTTGACCCGGTTTAAATTAACCAATTTTTCAACCAGAATTGTTCAACCGGTTGAACCACCCGGGTCGAAAAAGGTTTCAAAACATTATGTTTAATCCTCAAATCCTCAAAATTTTATTATTTTTCGTTTGTAACCCCTAAACTAACTTTTATCAATAAAACTATCAGTCGTTATAAAATTTCATTGCTATGCACGGGTAATCGTCTAATTTTAAACAAGTACTCTAAAAATAATATTGATTTCCAAACACCCCATAACCACATTCACAAAATTCACCATGGTTGATCATCAACATTCCTAAATTAAACTAGTGAAGTATCAACACATGACTCAAATCCAATGTTTAAATTACTACTATTCATTATTCTCTTCTTGACCTTCCAATCGTCATCATTATCAACGAATCGTACGATACTACGTGCTATAAAACGTGACACTGATGTCTCTAATTATGTCATTGATTTAAACGCTACTAATTTCGACGTTGTTTTTAAGGAAACACCTGCTAGTTTCGTCATTGTTAAATTCTACGCTCACTGGTATTATTATTTATTTATTTAGCTTAGTATATTTACATGCAGGGTTAATGGTTTTTTTTTTTTTTTTTTTTTTTTTTTTTTTTTTTTTTTTTTGAAAAATTAATGTACGAGTATATGTTTTAAGTGTTTGGGACTTTGGGCAACTGTATATCTGTTATTTTTAGAATTTTAGGGGTGTTTGGGATTGGGTTTTGGAGGAGATCTGATTCTCTTGTTTGGCAAAACGTTTGGGAACATTGATGATCTAACATGTGTTTGACAAAACAAAGTTGCGCAAACGCTTAATCTATTTTAAGTGGGAAGAAGCACTCAAAAATAACTGGGTTCTGTTTATTAAGTCGGTAAGCAGTTGGACATAAGCATATTCCTATTCCTATCACCCCTTTAAGCTAATTATTTTAGTGGATGCAAATTTATATGTTTGCCCTAGGGTAGCTTATACTAACTATTTACGTACTTAATCCCATGCACAAACACTCTAAAATGATCAAATGGCCTCCGTCTAAATTATCAAAACTGATTTTCTACAGTTTGGAAGCACAATTATAAGACAATTAGTTTGTGTGTTCAACAAAGAGTTTGTGGATTCATGTCTCACCGGAGAAAAGTAAATAATTAAAAAAAAAAAAAATCCTAAAGTAACCCGTTTGACTGAGAAAAGTCAAAATGGTGTTTTTTGGTTAGGAAGTACTCATTACTAAGGTTGTGCTTGAAAAATAAAAATTTAAGACAAGTATAAAGAACAACTCATGCATTTGACACATTTTAAAATTTCTTTTAGAAGATAATCAACCTTTAAAATATATTGCGTCTTCTGATCTAACTTTTGTGACCAACTAGTTGGCCGATTTTAAAAACATAAGATCCTTTTAAAAACATAAAATTCACATGTTTCGAGAACTTGTTACAAAGCTTAGTATTAATGTATGGTTTATGCAGGTGCCCAGCTTGCAGAAATTATAAGGTATTTCTATTTCAGTTTTATGAACATCGTGTCATAGTTAATCACATGTTATATGCATTTCTGATAATGTCAACATTAATTTTGCAGCCCCAGTATGAAAAGGTTGCAAGGCTATTCAATGGAGCAGATGCAGTTCATCCAGGGATATTATTGATGACAAGAGTAGACTGTGCCAACAAGGTATCGTTATTTGTATTTTTATCAAGTAATGTTGGCAAATATTCGTTTTCGACTGTTTTAAGTATGTGATATTTTCAATGGCAGCACAGATAAATACTAAGCTTTGTAACAAGTTCTCTATTCCTTATTACCCGATGCTCTTATGGGCCCCACCTGCTAAATTCATTGGCGGTCGTTGGAATGGAAAAAAAGAAAATAGTGAATTTACTCCAATTGATGATGGAAGGACTGCTGAACGACTGCTCAAATGGATTAATAAACAATTAGGAAGGTACTTTGAAGAAATTATAATTATTCTTTCTTTGGTATATGCTTGTGTTGTAACTTTATGTTTCCGTTTTCTGTTTAGCTCATATAGGTTTGAAGATGCAAAATTTGAAAATGATAAGCTTCTTCACTCAAATGCCTCAGACTCTGAACAGGTTGACAGCAAAGTGAATTTGATCCTTTTTTAAAGTTTAGGCAAAGTAATAAATTTTTGAAAATGTATTAGATTGCACGAGCTATATATGATGTTGAAGAGGCTACAAATGTTGCATTCGACATCATTTTGGAGCACGAGGTTAACACATTTGTTTTATTATTCTATTTGGAATTTCCTGCCACACGTAAGCTATGATAGTTAATAACCCTTTTGTTATGAATATTTAATAGATGATCAAATTCGATACTCGGGTCATGTTTTTAAAGTTCTTGCAAATGATGGTGGCTCATCATCCTTCTAGAAGGTTAGACTCCACTTTTTCCTCTTTCAGGACTTGTTCTTGTAGTTGCTATTTCTTATTGTTTGATTCTGATTATAAATGGATTATGAATTCAGGTGTCGAAAGGGAAGTGCTGACATACTTGTGAACTTTGATGACTTGTACCCTTCAAATATGTTGTCACTATATAAAGATGAATTGACTAATAGCACCGGACTCGGTGCTCTGCATACGTTTCAAATATGTGGAAAACAACTTCCTCGTGGATATTGGGTTAGTTCCAGCTTTTTTTTTTTTTTTTTTTTTTTTTTTTTTTTCCGCATAAGCTTTTTGATTTTTGAATCTGAAATTAAAGTGTGATATGTTATCATGCCATATGATGCACCAACAAATTCTGTGTTATAACATATTGTTTCTGATATTGAAATGAAGATGTTCTGTCGTGGCAGCAAGAACGATACTAGGGGCTTCAGGTACAGTCCATTATACTTCACTTTTTGATAATTTGTTGAAAAAGATATATTATCATTAGTTTGTGACTTTGCAGTTGTGGGCTATGGGTACTATTACATTCAATTTCTGTTAGAGTGGACGATGGAGAGAGCCAGCTGGCATTTACGACCACCTGTGATTTTATACTTAAGTTTTTCATCTGTGAGGAGTGTAGTCAACATTTTTATGACATGTGCTCAAGGTAACATACTTTCCTTTATCATGTTTTAATTATGAATTCCTTAATGTTTTTAACTTTTTACGCTAAATAATTCCTCTCTGCAGTGTTTCCACTCCAATCAACACGACACGTGACTTTGTCCTCTGGCTATGGTCCGCACACAACAAAGTCAACAAACGACTAATGAAAACTGAATCATCTCTAGGAACCGGTGATCCCAAATTTCCAAAAATAATCTGGCCACCACAACAACTCTGTCCATCTTGTTATAATAATTCAGGAAACCTTACAAATAACAGTAAAATCAAATGGGATTACAGTGAGGTCTATAATTTCTTAATTGGTCACTATGGAAACATGCTTGTGTCTCGTTACAAGGACAAAGATACAAAGGTTGCTAGCCAAACTGAATTAAAAGGCAATACGGGTTCTGAAGATTTGGTGGCTTCGATAAATAATGCACTAGTGGTGCCTGTTGGAGCTGCAATGGCGATTGCAGTGGCTAGCTGTTTGTTTGGAGCATTAGCATATGTTTGGAGGTCACAACAAAAGCGGAAGTATTTTCACAAACCTCACTTTTTAAAGAAAATTTAGTAGTCAATGAGATGTGGTAGATTAGGGTCTAAATTCGTCCAAAAACATTTCAGGCTGAGGAGAAGTTGGAGCTGAGATTTTGAGCTTTGTGCATGGTTATATGATTTAAGTTGCGGTAAAAAGTTAAGTTTTTTGGAGTTTGGATACAAAACAGGAATGTTGATCCTGGTTTTGTACCATTCTGGTATTTTTGAAACAGCTTTGGCCTTCAAATATATAAGGAAGGATCAAATGAGAAGAATCTTTAAAATAAGAAGGATGAGAAATAACTATAACTACACTTTAGAGATGTATTAATTTGAATTAGATGCATCCCTAATCTTTTAGATGCATCATAATATATTTTCTAGCTAAAAATTATATGCATATACATATATTAGATGCATTTTATCAAGTTAGACGAATCCTATATATTTTTCGTTTTCTGCGGGTCAAATTTGTTGCTAGTACTACTTTGCATCGTTTTCACTTCAAAATCACCTTTGAAACTAATTGTGATGCATCTAAATTAATAGAGATGCATCTAATTCAAGTCGATGTATCTCAAATATGCGGTTATAGTTATTTCTCATTCTTCTCATTTTAAATTTCTTCTCACTGGATTATGTATATATTTGTTGCTTTTGATAACTGATAACTGTTTGAAACAATGCTCGCCTTCAAAAAGGTCGGGGGTTGTTTTCTACCTTTGGTCTCTACCTTAGGTAAGGGTAAGTTTGTCTACATTTCAACCCCCTCATACACTGTGGAAGAAGGTATTGGGAGTTGGTTTATTTTACTTTACTTTATTAGTGTTTGATGAAACTGCCTTTTTTATTTTACACTAAAATATAAGTTTATTTTTACGCAGAAAAGTACTTCAAAATGAGCGATCCTTAGCGGTATCCAAAGTAAAGTGTATCCTATGTGTATTTTCAAAAACTCAAATCCAAGGAATTAAACTTATCATTTTATTTTCTCCCAAAAAATGAGATCACCCAAACACCTCTCAAACAAAAGCCTGGATGGAGTTTTTCTACCTGGCTTACAGTAATCTAAGGCTGCAGTAAGTAGATTGAGGGTCTCGTAGACATGAAGTCCGATAGATCAGAGTGTTTTCTCTCATAAATGGATTTCCAGCATATATGTGTTGCAATTGACGTATGAAGTAACACTCTGTATCACAAATCATAATCCTGTATGCAAACAGAGCATATTTAAGTTTTATAACTAACTTTTATCCACTTCTAAAAAAATTAACTTCAACACACATAATAAGATCCAAACAATAAATAGCATGGATCTAAACAGAACCATCTAAATAACCTGATAATCATTTCAAATCCTAACTCGGACAAGTGTGTGATTGTTGTTTTGCTATATTAATGCTAGAAAGATTAAATAAACAATAGTTCGTGCATTTGTGATTAGCCGCTAACTAAGCCAACCTCTTTATGCTAATGATGTATTTGATGTCATCTTCCATAAACTTATAATTAAATAGTTTCAAGTACACCATTTTATTAAAGAAAAGGTCACAACGGTACACACACATTGAGTTGTAGATAAAATTCTCTACAAAGTGGCTTAACTATTGATTGACCATGAGGTTCAATCATAAGACTGTTTTTCCAAAAGTAGCAAGTGCCAATGTGTATGTCTTCATGTTTCCCCCTGAAATGTCATGCAATAAGCATATCTATATCAGCAAGTGGGTGATTGCTAATTAGTAATATATTATCATAACACATCAGAGAATCTTGATCTTAAGCATTAAAGACTGCTGGTTTATTATCTTAGCTTATTGTATATTCTTGGAGGACCACTAAGTTTTTAAGCATTATTATGCAATATTGAAGAGGTAACACTTTACTTTTTAGATGCTTCAAAAGGGTGATTTCCTTGCACACAAATGTTTTGGCGAATCCTCGTATGGTCTAGTATTTTAACGAAACAAGATCCTCAGATGCATCTGGTTACTGCAAAATCAAATTTGTCAAAATGATTTCAGTTCAATGTTGCTATTTTATGATATGATGCAAAGGGTTTTGAGAAATATAGGAACCGCCACGTGGAATAACATTTTCGCAAGTTTGATTAATAAAGCTATTTAGGTAATGAACACGAAGTGTCATAATCGTTAAGTTATATATCTATTTGGCTGAACTTAGCTAATTGCCTATCCTTTGCTTATATGTATGTATATTTTTAGGTTTTATTTCTCTTTGTTAATCATCACTGTTGATGAATAAACTTGGTCAATGCTTTATACTATTATATAAACATACCTACTTATATGAAAACTTAACTTTATTTGTGTGTTTCACATGTACTCAGTATTTGTATATGAGAGAAAGAGTAATATCACCAGTCATATAATATGTTTCAGTTTTATATGCCTTGGTTAATCTGTATCTGCTTTTCTGTTCATTTAATTTACGTTTCAGTTATTTCATTATTTGGTTGTTAAATTCAAGATAAACCCATATATGTTAAATACACAACTGAGAGGTGTTTGGCATTGCAAGTGACTGTCATATGTGAGATAATCAGGGTTACTTAAAATCCATTGTCACCAGTCTAATGAAAACTTAAGGCTCCTGTTATTAGTCTGGAATCTGGATGTAGGATACAGTCATACAGCACCTTTACTTCTTCAAAGACACTGAGCTTTCTATTGTGAAAATAACAGAATTCTAATGTTTCCATTTATACCGGAATGACTGCATCAAAAATTGCCTTTGGACGTACTGGAATTAGAGCCGAATCAGTGAGGTTGATGGTGCATCGTCTGGATTGACAAATCAACAAAAAGGGCATACAGTTACTGTATAGAAAATTGGTCTAAAGATCACTCATATGACTTGGTTACTGACAAATCAACAAGAACCCATTCATAGACTTGGCTATACGCCATTTAGCCTAAAGATAGCTCATATGATATAAAAATTGATCTTATCATTAAGCTCATGAGTATGTGATGGCTAGCTAGTGAAATGATTGATGTACTAAGTAGTTAATGTTTTTACAGTAAGAAAATAAGAACATGATGGTTAACTGATTGTCACAAGTTTTTCTAATATAAAATCTAGAAATTATATCTCCCTTCACACAAATGAAGGTTTTGGTCTTGCCTATAAATATCATGCTGTTTAACAAACATTAACATACCAAAATCAAATACAAGAATGATTCATCCATCCATGTTTCATACTATTTTCAACTTGCTCCTCTTCATTTCTCTTTTCACCATTGCCAACCATACCCATGCAAGACAACACCCAAAACCAACAACCTCAGATTCTATAGTCCTAGGTTTAACTAATACTCGGACCACCATTAAACTTCCCAAAGAATATTCAACCTTAAACCTTAAAGTTTCATCCCAATCTTCACAAACATTTGACATGATTGAGCCCTTGAGAGAAATCAGGGACGGATACATTATTTCACTAAACCTAGGCTCGCCTCCACAAGTTATTCAAGTGTATATGGATACCGGAAGTGATCTTACTTGGGTACCTTGTGGTAACCTCTCTTTCAATTGTATTGATTGTGACGACTATCCAAATAACTCTCCCATGCCCAAGTACTCACCTTTACGTTCGTCTACTTGCATTAGGGATACTTGCACTAGCCAGTTTTGTATTGATGTTCATAGCTCGGAAAACGCTTATGACCCTTGTAATATTGCAGGTTGCTCGTTAGTTACCCTAATCAAGGGTACTTGCTCAAGACCATGCCCTTCTTTTGTGTACACCTATGGGGAAGGTGTTGTTGCAGGTACCCTAAGTAGAGATACCCTAAGAATTCATGGAAGTTCTGATCGTGATGTTACTAGGGATGTTACAAACTTTGGATTTGGGTGCGTTGGATCAACTTATAGGGAGCCTATTGGAATTGCAGGGTTCGGGAAAGGTTCTCTTTCTCTACCTTCCCAATTAGGGTTTCTCCAAAAGGGGTTTTCTCATTGTTTCTTGGCTTTCAAGTTTGTCAATAACCCTAATGTTTCAAGCCCTTTAGTTATTGGGGATCTTGCAATATCTTCAAAAGAAAATTTGCAATTCACTCCAATGTTAAAGAACCCTATGTATCCGAACTACTATTACATAGGATTAGAAGGCATAACCCTAGGCATAGGGTCGGGTTCCCTAATTCAAGTTCCAACAAACTTGAGAGACTTTGATTCATCCGGAAATGGTGGTATGTTGATAGATTCAGGAACCACGTACACTCATTTACCCCAACCATTCTACACTCAACTTTTATCACAGCTTGAATCTGCCATAAACCACCCTCGAGCAAAGGATGTAGAGGCGCGAACAGGGTTTGATCTTTGCTATATAGTTCCATGTATGAACAACCTTACAGATGGTATGACTATAATGGATCTAGATGACCATCTTCTTCCTGCAATCACGTTCCATTTCATGAACAATGTGAGCTTGGTTTTGCCTCAAGGGAACAGTTTTTACGTAATGGGTGCACCACGTAACTCGACCGTAGTAAAGTGTTTGTTGTTTCAAAGTATGGATGATGAGGATTATGGACCAGCTGGGGTGTTTGGAAGCTTTCAACAACAAAATGTGGAAGTTGTTTATGATATGGAGAAAGAGAGAATAGGGTTCCAAACAATGGATTGTGCATCATCTTCAGCTTTTCAACAACTTCACAAATCTTGATCTGAACTTGTTTGAATGCAAACTATGTTTTTCCTAATGAAGTGTCATACAATCCCACATGGCATGAAAGAATAAAGTAAAAACTAGTTTTATGTAAAAGGGACACTTTTTAAGTTTCTACTCCTTATAATTTCACCTTCCGTTTCAATGTCTCATATTACAATTTCAATTTCAAATTACACGCAGTTTAAAGAAAACGGGCTCATTAGACTATACACCAATATAATGTCATCCTAACTTCTTAAGATAATATTGATTTGTTGAAATTTCAAAGCAACAAAAATAGGAAATGGGACATATAATTTGGGACGGAAGAAGAATTATTCCAATTTTTAAAGGCTTGTTGGATTAATAAATATTAAATAAATTAAAGGCATTTCGCCCAACGATAGGTGATTAGTTCATCAACCAATAGGTTATGGGTTCAAGTCCCATTAGAAACATATGCGAGATAATATTTGTACATATGTGTAGATTGTAAAAAGTTTGTCGTTCAAAAAAAAAAAAAAAAAAAAAAAAATGTATTGGTTGGCATTCTTGGTATTCAAGAGCTTTTGGCATATATTTAATAAGTTGATTATAAAACAAGCCTTGCACATGAATGAAACTTAGGTCTGATTTTATTGATTTTTAACTGTTAATTTATTATATTGTTTGTACTTTGATGATGGAGCAAGATTGTACTTTGTATCGTTAATTATTTGGCCTTTTCAGGAACAAGTTATAGTGGATGTGCATATACATTACGGCTTTTGAGTATCTATGTTGATGTTGAGAGGGAATACTTTATTAATTGTGAGCTTCTAATCAAAAATCTTAAGCTTTTCATAACTTCAATCTTGTTTAATTTAGCTAGAAAGTATTAGAAGGGAACTTGGGTCGTTACAATATGTTTCCAAGGTTAAGTTAAACCATTTGCTTACAAATTCATTATTAAGTGACAAATTCTTAAGAAGTTTAGATAATATGAAGTCACAGTTATGTAGAGTTTCAATCAGATATGAAGTCAAGATAAAATGAAGTTTAGATAATATCAACTCAAAATTTGGTACAATTCCAATCTTTGCACAAATCATACTCAAGTGCATATCCCAACTCAAGCTCCCCTATAATGATAAAGTAAAATCATTTGAACTATAAATTGGGCGCCAGACCAAGGCAAGTGCAACGCCAAGGCGACTTGCGAAGACCCCAATAGCAAGCTATTGTGTTGGATCTTCCACTACAAAAATCTGATCAATATCAAGTTTGCTAGCTTCTTACTTTAAATTGCCGTTCAAAAAAAAATTTTATATATATATATATATATATATATATATATATATATATATATATATATATATATATATATATATATATATATATCAAGCAAGCCAATGGGTCACATATCAAATATTAAATTGATAACTACAGATACTAAAGTTGATCTTGGCCAAAAGGCCGAGAAAGGTATGCTTTTCTAATAGATGGGTGTCTCTTTTTATGATGACTTCCCCTATATCTGTTTGGCTCACCAAACTGATGTGTGTTGAAAAGAAATTCAGCAAACTTTATTCGGTACAAACTTGATTGTTGCCTGTAT